>RYFJ01002161.1:0-106986 GCA_003991445.1 Oryza meyeriana var. granulata
CAAAATATAAATCTAATAAATTATTATTTTCGTACGAAGGGGTAAGCCATTATACGGCGATGAATCAATGTGAGATGCTTTGTGTTTGCCGCTGTAGCGAGCGTCGTTGTTGGGTACACGGACCAACCAGCTGCAAGCCTGCAAGCAGACAACTAGGCAAGCCGCAGCATCATGGCGATGCTGCAGGTGGGGCCCACGGCAACTGAACAGCAGGCGTGAGTGGGGTCACAGCGTCCGGTGATGCCGTCCCGTCGCGTGTGGGGGGACGAAGCAGGGCGCCGAACGCGCAATGGCGGCGTGTGGAAAGAGAACAAGTGGGTCCCACCACCAGAAGAGGATTGCGGGATCGAGAGTAGAGTGAGCCCCACACGCGCACGGCGCTGCTTCCGTGGCGAAAACGGCAGCGATCTCGCCCGAGCCGAGGAGATCAGCAGATCACGCGCGAGGCGAGTGGATGGTTATCGTTAAAGTTAAACCATTCGTCATTTCATCAATTCCGTTGCGACCCAAGCCGCACGGCTGCCCTTCTCCCCCACACGCAAGAGCCAAGCTGGTGGCGCGGCGGCTCGAGCGCAATCTGGTGGCGGCGGGCTGTACGAGTGGCGGGCTGGCGAGGCCGGGGCGGGGCGGCGCTTGCGCGGGCCCTGGAGCGGCGAGGGATGTGCTCGGCCGCGGCGGCAGTGCGCGGCTAGCGTCGGAGGAGCTTTCATGCGGATCGGGCGCGAAGGCGGCCGCGCGACAAAGTAACGAGTTGAATCAAGAAACTCTTGATCGCCCCTACTCCCTCCCGTCCAATACGTCTACTTGTGTTGCATTGCGAGCCTAAATCTGCGCACGAAACGAAGTGCCTGACCTAAATGCCTCCATGGTGGGATCGTAGTATCGTACTCGGATCGCCTCGCATACTGGGTATTTCGCGCTTGTGATGATCGGTTTTCTTGCTCCGGAATTTCCCCTTCTTCGGTTAGTCTTTCTGTGCGTGTAGGCATTTCTTGATCTTGCGTATGGGCCGTGGCACTAGCATCATGTAATTATTCCTCGAATGGGCATGTACAAATGTGTTGAATTGATTCTTGTACGAGTAGAGACTGGACTGAAACACTCATGAATGTTGTTTATGATCTACTAGTACTTAGACTAACTGTGGATACCGACTCACAATTGTTTATTAATAAGTACCATGTATATTTGATGATGACTCTGATATGTCCAGAGAGTGCCTGCTGTGCATTGTTGGGATAAACCGTAAAGATTCTAGTGCTACTTTGTCTTGTCTCATTGGTTGGAAATTCGAAAGTTTAGTTAATAGGCTTAGAGATTTGAACTATCTGGTACATTTTTCACAAAATTATGCAAGACTTCTTGATTGAAAAGGCATGCATATGTTTTGGCACAAGGAACTTTCGCTTGTCACTGCAAGCCTTTTATTTTGATATTCTAATTGCTTCCTAACTTTTAGTTTGAACATTCACTCCTGCAGCTACCATCCAATTCCGGTGGTGTTCTCAAGGGAGAATGGTTCCATTATTGGACCTGAAGGCAACAAATACATTGATTTCCTGTCTGCTTATCTGCAGTCATCAGGTGATTTTTTTCGGTTGTTAGATCTTGTAATTGAATGCGTTTTGGTCAAAGCACATTGAAGGCAAAATGTTGGTATGCATTGTTTCAGCCAGCTTATTTCAGTTTCAGAAATGATGTACGTTTTTGCTATTGTTGTAGGGCCATTGCATCCAGAAGTCCTGAAGCGTTGACAGAACGGCAGAAGGCTCACACTGAGTTCCAGAGCTTTCTACAATGACAAATTCCCAATCTTTGCGGAATACCTGACATGCATGTTTGGATATGAAATGATGTTGCCGATGAATACTGGAGCTGAAGGAGTGGAAACAGCTCTCAATTGGCAAGGATGGGGTTATGAGAAGAAAAAGATACCAAAATGAGGTATGATTTCCCAAAGTCTTTTTCATTTCACCTGGCAATATTTTCCCCACACTTGGTGTTCCCATGAAGGTGCAGAAAATCGATTTTAAGTAAGACTTTGGACTGGATGATGTTTGGTAGCATGTCCATGTGATTATTCAGTTACCTTGTTTTGCATAATGCTGCTGCTGCTAAATCTGTTGCTCATTTTAGTTGGGTGTCATTAAAGATAATCATTAGCTTTATTAATGAAAATAATCAATGAAAAAGCAAAAAATCACAGAGTTGTTCACTGTTTTTCCTTCTCTTAATTGTTTTGATTGCTTTGGTGTACATATAACTATATGTATTTATGGTAGTCCATATTTTTGCAAATGCACCACTTAACGGCTTTGAAATTAGAGATTCATTGGTACCTGTTTTTGTGAAATGTTCGGTGTTTTGCAGGCTTTGATTGTCTCTTGCTGTGGATGTTTTCATGGACGGACGTTAGGTGTCATCTCCTATGAGTTGTGACATGATCGACTCAGTGGTTTTGGCCCATTGTTTCCTGGGCATCTTAAAGTTGATTTTGGAGACATTGATGGGTTGGAGAAAATCTTTAAAGGTAAGTTCATCTGTTTATTTCTAGCAACCATATTCTACTCTATTTTTGAGTATTTGCATGTTCACTAACGCTATTTGTTTCAGAGCATGGCGATAGAATATGTGGTTTTTTGTTTGAACCAATCCAAGGAGAAGCTGGGGTATGTATTTTTTTAAGTTACTCTGTATTTATTTTTTCAAAAACTTTATAGATCGATATTCATGCTGGTTTTGTATTGTGTTGCACAGTGATATACTGATACTGATATACTGTATAAATTATAAATCTCTGGAAGACCTTGTCAACCCTGGATGATAGTCATTTTCTTGACTCTACATCTAAGAGTATTATTAACAAATGGTACACATGGTTTGACTTTGACACCAGTTCCAGCTTTTTAATCCATTGTGCAATACTCAGGTAATTTGATTAGATCAATTAAGAAACATCGAACTAGAAATTAGTCCTAAAGCACTTTTTTCGAGCTAAAGTGGTAAACTAGAATGGGGCTAATTTGACAACTAAAGCATGTGCTATAAACTATAGCCTCTGTGCTACTTGTATCCAGATTTATTGTTATTCTCATCAGTTTTGATATCGTCATGTTAAAAATTCCGCATGCCTACTAATCGCAGGTAATAATCCCACCAGATGGCTATTTGAAAGCTGTCAGAGACTTGTGTTCTAGGCACAACATTCTGATGATTGCAGATGAGATCCAAACAGGCATAGCTCGAACTGGCAAAATGCTGGCTTGCGATTGGGAAACATACGGTGATGTGGTGGTGAGTTTTCTATTTTAGCTCATAGAAAAGATGTTCTGTTTCTGCTACACACTGTTTAACCTCTTCTCACTGCACAATGACACAAGTATCTATCCGCTGGTGAAGTTTTTATTTGCTGGAGCATATTCAGCTACAATGTCAATGTTGATTAAGTATCTCAACTGTTCAGATTCTAGGCAAGGCACTTGGTGCTGGAGTAGTTCCTGTCAGTGCAGTTCTTGCAGATAAGGATATTATGCTGTGTATCAAACCAGGAGAACATGGAAGGTATGGTGGGCCATTGTCAATCCTTCTCTTTTGGTTCATTCCAACATGGAGTTAATCGAGCTGATTCAGTTGTTTAATCAATCATCAATGTCTCTACAATGCTCCCTAGTTTTTTTTTCCAGCATATAACATTTTTGTTACTTTTAGATAAGCAAGTTTTTGCTTCCCCACCCCCCCCCCCCCCCCCCCCCCCTCTCCTTCTATCAGTCTTATGCTTGATCACTGCAGTACATTTGGTGGGAAACCATTGGCAAGTGCTGTGGCGGTTGCATCACTGAAAGTCGTTACAGATGAAGGACTCGTTGAAAGGTACATTCTTTTGTTCCAAGAGAAATAGGTTATTTGCTACAACATCAGTTGTTTCATGATTCAGTTGTATGATTGTTCATCTGTATTCTTCGAAACATTTACTGGACTACAGGGCTGCAAAGTTAGGGCAAGAGTTCAGAGATCAGCTACAGAAGGTTCAACAGAGATTCCCGCAAATCATAAGGGAAGTGCGTGGGAGAGGTTTGCTTAATGCAGTGGACCTAAGCAACGAAGCTTTGTCTCCTGCTTCTGCTTATGATATCTGCATCAAGCTGAAGGAGAGAGGCGTTCTGGCAAAGCCCACACATGACACAATAATCAGATTAGCACCTCCGCTGTCAATCAGGTATGTCCGTTGCTCATGTGTCTTTGTGTTACGTGGGTTTCATGTTTTAGCTCATATTCTTCAATAAAAGGTTTTTCGCGCTAATGGTTAAAAATCCTCTTAATTGCAGCCCCGAGGAGCTTGCAGAAGCATCGAAGGCGTTCAGTGATGTGCTTGAGCATGACTTGCCACAGATGCAGAAGCAGATCAAGAAGACAGAACCCGCGGCAGAAAAACAAGTCTGTGATAGATGCGGCAGAGACTTGTACGGATGAGTGATACTTCCCCTCCGAGCAATAGACGAGGATCAAACGTTTCCAGAGGCACCCATTTGGAATAACAGAACATCTCCCAAATTGATAGCTCATTTGTAGTATATACACCTCCTTGTTGCATTGTTGACTGGGCCCCACGGTCCAGGGATTTGTCGTCTAATCGCCTTGGTTGCAACCAAACGGGGGTAGCGTTATTCTAGTCTGTCGTAGTACTTTTCTGCATCTCTTCGCTATTTACATTTTTTTTCTTTAGTTTTGGCATCCGTTATTTGTGCGTTGTTTCTGTTGGGATCCACCGCGGCGCATGCTGTGTTGACGAAGATCTTATAGTCTTTGTTCTCTCTCCTGATCCCCTTGGCGAGGGCACGTCCGCGGCCATTTTTTTTCCTTCAATCTTCTCTGATGATTCTCCATGGTGAGGGCATAAAACAGATCAGAACATGAATAATGGATCTTACTAGCTGTACTCTCCCCATCTCTCACAAATTGTAGAAGATTATCGCTATCATATTTCTTGCTGCACTTCTACATAGGTATATTTCCAGACATGGTATGAATCATAAGAAACATGCATGGCTCTAGATTGATTCGCATAATCTCAACTCCACATAAACCCAGATGTTTTGGTCACGATATTGCATAAATCAGCGATTGAGCAATGGTATAAGTATGATCTATTACCTATAAAAGTGAGAAGACGCATAAGAGAAAAAACAGGAGGAATGAAGACGATGGCATAATTATGAGCTATTCTGATTTAATTGCTTCCGTGGTTTAGCTATAAGAGAGAAGACACATCCAGCAAAAGCCACTTGTATTTCTCAAGTCCAAATTCAAAACACACAAAGAATAGTATTGGAAGTCAACACATTAGTGCGTCTTAAGTTTTAATACCAAATTTCAGGAACCAAAACGATTTCTTCTTCCATGCATCAGATTCAGACATACATTGCCAGTCCTAGTTTAGCTACAACGCTCCATCTACCAAAAGCAAGCAAACAAGCTCATGATCCAGTTAACATGGATGTTCCTTCCTTGGTGAGCCAAGCTCCTATTCCTCTCGCCAGCAACCTCCCAGCACTCCTCTGAGCGTTTCCCCACAACCAGCTGCAGGACCCTGCCATCGGAGCGCGTGATCATCTCCAGGCCACACCGAGCTGTCCCTGCCCAAGCAAAGCATAATAATTAATTATGGTGACACGCAAGCTGGCCAAAGCCAAGCTCAAGAGAACTTTTACTATGCTTAGAAAATATCTCACATATCTTCTAAATCAAGCGGTATCAGTCGTTGATGTTTAAAGGATAAATTAGAAATAGGAAATAACATTAATAAGGATAATTTATTAATTCAATTCTCATCCTTTGCTCCATCCTTTCTTCTGCCGAGCTGTCGCATGGGTGAGGCATAGTCGGCCGGCAAAGAGGACAGCGCTAATCACCCCCAAATCCCCTTTTCCCTCCGATTCTATTTCCACCACCACCACCACCTCCAACCACACGCGGTTTTCTGTAGTGTTTATGTTCACTGGGCATCACGAACAAGTTGCTGTCTGCATCCATGGATTCTGCATTTGATACTGCTGTTGTGCTTGGACGGAAATGACGCCAGGAGACCCGGCCAATCTGCAGGGGTTTGAACAACCTCAAAATTGTGGGTATTTTGTTAAAAGTTTGCACCTTTGCATTCTCTGGTTTCTTCATGGTCCGAAATTAGGTGGATTCATCACTGTCACTACACATATTACTAGTCCATTCTGAAGGAGGGGATTTCATACTAGATGTCAGCAATTCTTGCAGCATCTCTAGCAGGTGCTGCAGGATTCTTGGCATTAGTAGGCGTTGCCATATTTCTTATACTACTTTTCCTGTGGCACCGCAGAAGAGCTTCAGATTCTTCAGAGAGTAGTTCATCCGGTCCAGCTCAACCAGGTACTACTTAAACAACTTCTCAAGAGGCTCTAATATTCAATTATGTTTCTAATTTGACAAGCAGCATTCTGTATTTACCAAAGCAGCAGGGAGCAAGATGTATGACTTTGGAGGAGCTAAGTTCAGCTACAAGGAACTTCAGCAATGTGAATCTGATTGGACATGGAATGTTTGGAGAGGTTTACAAGGGTTTACTCCAGGATGGCACAATTGTAGCCATCAAAAAGAGGCATTTTCCTCTTAGCCATGAATTTATTCAAGAGGTGCAAAAATTTTCTCATTATCCACAGATTCTCTATGTCACAGCCCTAAATCTAATTTTCAGGTGATTAGTGTTATGCTCTACTGTCATCAGAATGCACAATTTAAAATTCTGGCATTTTTACTTCATGGAAATTTAAGTTGGCAATATTAAACCCTAATTAACAAAATTAGACCAACTCCTAAAAGTGCATCAAGTTGAACAGAAACATATGGGGGAAATAATTTATTCAAATACTAGCTTATTTATCATGAATCAATATAATTTTTCCAGAATTTATTTCATTAGTTTAGACCCCTTAAAATTTCAAACAAGTTTCAGCCTGTGTTCTTTCTCTTTGACCTATGCATTTATATAGTCTAAGGATTTTCTAAAGATGTTTTGCTTGCACATAAAATCATGGAAAAATTCCTGTAAACACTATCCACATAATTGATCCACTGTAAATTTTACATGATTTTATCACTTCATTTGGTACTTCAATAAAATCCCTCAAAACAGCAAAACTAGGAGGCTAGCTAAAATGAATAGATATACTTCTAAAATTCACCAAATAAAAATGAAGACTAATTAGACAGAGCCCTTTTGCTAAAGTGTGTGCCAACATAAACCCTACCACCAGTAATTTTGGCACAATTTAATTCCCAAAGAAACCACATAAAATAATAAGAGCAAAGCCCTAGGGATATAAAATGTACTGCAGAAAAACTGAACCAGCATGCCTACTTTGCAATTTCACCACAGATTAACCAGACCACTTCTAACCACGAAATTTGGCCAGCTGGTTAAGCACATCTTTCTCTACCTCCAATAATTTTCCCATAATTTATATCCCTTATTAACCTACTGAAATCACAGATGCAAGACAACTGTCCATACAGCTCACAACCCTTAGTCTCTAGAGATTTCTCCTCTCATCTCTCACTTTTAGGTGGACCCCACAAGACCATGGCCCACTTGTAAGCCATAGCACAGCATGGGACAGTGTGTTTCACCAACATTCCTACCCATACTCCTCTCTTCTCCCTAGGAACTAACTTCTTGGACCCACAAGTCATAGAGTAAACCTAGCCAATTATGAGTAGAAAAATATTGTCTTACATGTAGGACCTACCTTGACTACTGTGCAATGGATACAACTCAGCAGCTGCATGCAAACGTGTCACTGCCTCCTTCTTCCTCCCTCTCACAGTATACAGAGCAGCCTGGGCAAGCACATCTCTAGGAAACCTCGACCTTTTCACTCCAAACTTCGTCAGCCGAGTCTCCTTCTCATCCTCTTCACGTTCCCACCGAAGAAACCCATGGAATCCCCAAAGATCACCACCGGCAAGCCTATCTGCTCCTCTGCCGAAGGTGTTCGGTTGAGCCTGAGTTAGATCCGGTGAGCTCCATCCTTTCTAAGCCTTGGGAACGTGATCTAAACCTTCTGATCGTTCCATTTTCATACTTGGTTGCCCTAGGTTCGTCGGCCGAAGACGCCGTGCCGCCGCCGTCCCTGCTCTCTGCCGTACAGAACCGCCGCCGTGGTGTCGCAGCCGTTCCGACCGCCGTGGTGCATCGCCGGCTGGGCCACTGCGCCACCAGCGTCGCCTCACCTTCAGAAGACCGCCAACCAAAGGAATCGAGCTGCGGTACCCCGAAGCTCGAGATCCACCGTCATCTTCCCTGGCGCCGATCTGAGCCGCCGCCGTCGATTCCTCGCTCCCCGGTGAGCCTCTTTCCGATTCCTCACTCTGGAAGCACCCCTAGGGTCCCAGCAACCTCATTCTTTCCTTGGGTTGCCAGCTCCTGGACCGAGTCGAGCCAACGCCGTCATCCAGAAGATTTCCACCGCCGCCGGACCGCTTTCTCTGTCACCGCCGACGTCCAAGCACGGTCAGCCTCAGCAAGACCTTCGGTGAGCCTCTGTTCGCACCAAAAACCACCGGGTGCGCCAAAAATATATTCGCACCAAAAACCACCGGGTGTGCCAAGAAGCTTATTGATGATCTGGTTTGATGCGATTGAACATACGAAGACCTGGGAGATCTGCTTAGCTCCAGTGCAGGTCCTAAAATCTTGAGGTTCGCAGGCGTGCCAGTCAATTTGACCCCGCAATTGACAAGGAGAAAATATTAGCTCAGGGATTCAATCGGCCAGTAAGAATCCTGCTAGCCGATTACCGAAAGAACACTTGAGCATCGGCTGAAAGCCGATGATAAAACTTTGTCCGGGCCCCAGCTGACCGCGCCCGGGTCTCGTGCCCGTGTCCTTGCTTCCGGGTCCTCGCTTGTGCTCGTGCCCAGGTCAGCAGCAATTGCACATCGGCTATCGGCCGATACGGACTGATGTAAGCTCCTTGTAGCCAATGGCCGATGGCACCTGTGTATCGGCTAGGAAACCGATAACGCTATAAGCAAATAGACAAGCTGTCAGTATAACATGTGCATCGGCTAGAAGCCGATGATAAAATGGATAGGCAGAATAGTAAGCTAGCCGACTGCCAAGGAAACACATGTGTATCGGTTATAAAACCGATGATAATATAGATGACCAAAATAGGAAAGATAATACAGTCGGCTTTATAAAAGATAACTTATCGGCTAAGCACTCCGATAGAACGTCATATACACCAATCGGCTCGACAAGGATAAATCTATTATTATCAATCTAGTAGTTCAGACCTAACTGATGCAGCACAGATTAATAATAATAAAGGAACCTCAACAAGCCGATAGACCTAATACAACTGTGATGTAATAAGATAACTTATCGGCTATACATTCCGATAAGACACTTGCGCAAAAACCATCAACCTAGCAGGAACGATTTATCGCTGGCAGCTCAGTAGGTCGGACCCAACCGATGCAGCACGAACTGATGATAAATCGCCCCCAGTAAGCTGATAAGATCTACGCACGCGTGATGTGGTATACCTGATCGGCCTAAGAGGTCGGACCGAACCAATGTAGCCATAGACAGGGCAGATACACCTGGATAAGGGGTGACGAGTCTTACCCTCTCGCAGGAGTTCGGACCTAACCGATGCAGCCCCGCTTGAGAAGCAAGAACCCGTCGAAAGGGTGGCGATGTGTCGAATTTGATTGATTTGTGTGGATAATTTACAAGGTGCCCGGGCGTACGTATTTATACCCCGAGTTACATGAGTCCTTATAGGACACGGAACAGGACTTTCCTAACTAGAAAAGGAAAACTAACAGACCTGATCGGACAAGAGATTAGGTTTCCTAAAAGATAAAACTATCTAATAGATAAGATAAATAACTGCCATAACGTGGTCTTCACGATTCCTTCTCAAATCCGGTTTCTTCTGGATTAATTTCCTCCGGTTGATATAGCTTCTATCTTTACCGAATCTGATATGAGCCGTGCCAAATTTTGGCGTTAACACATGCCCCCCAATTTCGGAGTTTGTTATCAAACTTCGAAATTCTTCTTCTGTTTGGGCCTCAATATTCCTTCCTGGCCTCCTGAAGTCGGCTTTCATGAGCCGATACCCTTTGTACTAGGTGTGCTAGGCTCTCGAAGTCTTCTGATGAAAATCTTTCCTTGATCGGAGCCACCAAACCTTGGAATGCTAACTCAGCCAGCTGTGTATCATCCAGACTTAAACTATAACATCGGCTTCTAACATCACGAAACCGCTGGATATATTCTGCTACTGATTCCTCCGGCTTCTGTATTACCGATGTTAAATCTATCAAACTCATCTCCTGAATCCCAGTAAAGAAATATTTGTGGAACTGCTTTTCCAGATCGGCCCAACCCCGAACTGAGTTAGGTGGCAATGAAGAAAACCATGTAAACATCGATCCGGACAGCGACAATGGGAAAAACCTAACTCTCAAAGCTTCTTCAGCCGATGCTTCTCCGCATTGTGCCAGGAATCGGCTGACATGCTCCACTGTAGACACATCATCTTGCCCTGAGAATTTGGAGAAGTCTGGTACTTTGTATCGGCGCGGCAAAGGAACTCTATCAAACCAATCTGGATATGGAGGCCGATACATAAATATCTCTTCCTTCGGTCTTAGACCGAATTGCTCTCTTATCACCTCTGTGACTCTTGCTGATAAATCTTCTTTTGGATCTTCACCGTAATAACGCAGAGGTGGAGTTGATAGCCGATTCTGATTCTGATATTCCCTCGGATAATTGTACTTAGGAACAGCTTCTGGATAACTCTGTTGTTGCCCCCATAGTATGCAGTCCGATAATATCCTTGAGGAATTCCATCTTGTTGCTCCCCAGCCAGTTGAATCGGCTCTACCGCCTTCATGATTAAGCTCTGTAATGTGTTCACCAATGTCCCAGATTGATCGGTCAATGCATGATGAACTGCTTTGTTAACCATGTCTTGAAGTTGCTTCTGTGAACTTGCAGGTGATGTATGGCTCGATTCATCAATCAGAACAGGCTTTGGAAATTGCGACTTCTGAATCGGCCCTTGATCTGTCATACCGAAGGATCCTAGACAAAGCTTCCAAAAATCATCGATGTTCTGCTCCACTTGTTGTCTCTGTTCTTCGGTCAAATCTTCCATTGTAACTGGGATTGTATCATCTTTGCTGACCTCTTTTCCAGCCATGTCGAAGTTCTGTGTCCCACCAGGCGTGCCAAAAGTATGTTCGCACCAAAAACCACCGGGCGTGCCAAAAATATGTTCGCACCAAAAACCACCGGGTGTGCCAAGAAGCTTATTGATGATCTGGTTTGATGCGATTGAACATACGAAGGCCTGGGAGATCTGCTTAGCTCCAGTGCAGGTCCTAAAATCTTGAGGTTCGCAGGCGTGCCAGTCAATTTGACCCCGCAATTGACAAGGAGAAAATATTAGCTCAGGGATTCAATCGGCCAGTAAGAATCCTGCTAGCCGATTACCGAAAGAACACTTGAGCATCGGCTGAAAGCCGATGATAAAACTTTGTCCGGGCCCCAGCTGACCGCGCCCGGGTCTCGTGCCCGTGTCCTTGCTTCCGGGTCCTCGCTTGTGCTCGTGCGCAGGTCAGCAGCAATTGCACATCGGCTATCGGCCGATACGGACTGATGTAAGCTCCTTGTAGCCGATGGCCGATGGCACCTGTGTATCGGCTAGGAAACGGATAACGCTATAAGCAAATAGACAAGCTGTCAGTATAACATGTGCATCGGCTAGAAGCCGATGATAAAATGGATAGGCAGAATAGTAAGCTAGCCAACTGCCAAGGAAACACATGTGTATCGGCTAGAAAACCGATGATAATATAGATGACCAAAATAGGAAAGATAATACAGTCGGCTTTATAAAAGATAACCTATCGGCTAAGCACTCCGATAGAACGTCGCATATACACCGATCGGCTCGACAAGGATAAATCTATTATTATCAATCTAGTAGTTCAGACCTAACTGATGCAGCACAGATTAATAATAATAAAGGAACCTCAACAAGCCGATAGACCTAATGCAACTGTGATGTAATAAGATAACTTATCGGCTATACATTCCAATAAGACACTTGCGCAAAAACCATCAACCTAGCAGGAACGATTTATCGCTGGCAGCTCAGTAGGTCAGACCCAATCGATGCAGCACGAACTGATGATAAATCGCCCCCAGTAAGCTGATAAGATCTATGCACGCGTGATGTGGTATACCTGATCGGCCTAAGAGGTCGGACCGAATCGATGCAGCCGTAGACTGGGCAAATACACCTGGGTAAGGGGTGACGAGTCTTACCCTCTCGCAGGAGTTCGGACCTAACCGATGCAGCCCCGCTCGAGAAGCAAGAACCCGTCGAAAGGGTGGCGATGCGCTGAATTTGATTGATCTGTGTGGATAATTTATAAGATGCCCGGGCGTACGTATTTATACCCGAGTTATATGAGTCCTTATAGGACACGGAACAGGACTTTCCTAACTAGAAAAGGAAAACTAACAGACCTGATCGGACAAGACATCAGGTTTCCTAAAAGATAAAACTATGTAATAGATAAGATAAATAACTGCCATAACGTGGTCTTCACGAATCCTTCTCAAATCCGGTTTCTTCTGGATTAATTTCCTCCGGTTGATATAGCTTCTATCTTTACCGAATCTGATATGAGCCGTGCCAAATTTTGGCGTTAACAGCCTCCTGGTACCAAGTGGACGCCTATGCATTTGTTAGTTTGCTTTGAATCGAGTTGTAGCTCCATTTGTCCTGCCATCCTGAGAGGTTTCCCCGCTCGCGTCGCCATGGCATCTGATTCCAGGCACCGTCAGCGACGAGAAGACCACTGATGGGTTCACCAATGTCTCCTCTACATTTTCTCGTTTGGTCACTACCCGAGCCGAGCCGCCGTTTGCCGTCACCGCCGCCGAGAAGCTCGCCGCCTCTGCTTTGCTTCCGCCTCCCCTGCTCTGGCTCGCTGGCGTGTGGGCCAGGCTAGAGAGAAATAAGAAAGAGAAAAGAAAAGACAACCGATTTATTTTACAACAGAAAAATATGCAAACTTCAGAAATCCATATCTTTTTCATTTTAACTCCTTTTTGAGTGAAACCAATTTTTTTTAGTTCTATAAATTGGTGAACTTTAATACTGTCAAATAAAATATGACCACTTCTGTGCAGAAAATATCTATAAAATAATAGGGAGCAAAGTAACTTATTTTGTGCCTAGGAATTTGGAATATTTCTATAAAATTCATTATAACTCCTTTTGAGGTGAACCAAATTTCTATGGATTCATAAAAATGTGCTCTTTAATTTTGTAAAATAAAAAGTGAGAACTTCTGCGTAGGATTTTTCTCTAAAAATGGAAATATCTTTTATATACCTCTTAATAACCTAGAAGTTTATAAATTTCTAGAAAATTCATCCTAACTGCTAAAAATATGAAATCACTTTTGTTTAACTCTGAAAATTGTAACCTTTACTGTGGACAATTTGTATTTGACAAAACTACCTCCCAGTATAAGCCTAAATAATTTCTAACCTTTTTCGTTTTACAAACTTGAGAAATTCATAAATAAATCTTTTTAAATCATATTTCAGTGAACCAAATTTTGTCGGAACCAGGAAGATATGTATTTTCACATAAAAATGCTCACACTCATAAAATCCTACCAGAGAATGCAAGTATATATATATTTTCCACTTAGGGTTTTTCCTATAGTTTCGGCTTTTGCCGTTTTCAGCCTTAGGGTCTTGTTATTTTTGTATCTCCCAATCCAGAGATGCAAATGACTTGTTCTTTTTCCTAAAATCTTGTTAAGACATGCCCTACCTACTGTATTTATCTCATAATTATTGATCATTTTTGCATAGACATATTTAATTGCGTCTTATTTGCATACTCGTTTTTTATCGATAGATTCGGAGGTTTCGGAGTATGAGGAAGCTAACCAGAAGTTAAGTGTGCACCATCGCTGTAGCAAGGCAAGCATCTAAGTATATTGAACCTATATTTTCAATAAATTGTTTTGTTTGCGAAAGCAATATCTATATGCATGTTTTGGTCTATTTAAAATGGGAAAACGGGTAGAGTCAATATTACCCAATTGTATGTATTTCCTTTCCTTGATTGTTGATAGCATACTTTTACCTTCACCCCTGGTTAAGTACTTTGGGATACTTTTATTTTACCGAATGCTTAGCCATGCTTAATTCTAGACTTAGAAAAATCCGATAGATGGAGCTATCGGTTCAAAACTAGTTTAATACGAATGGATGGGTTAAAATCTGAAAAGAGTAACTTCTGATTTATAATTAAGAATATGCTTGACTTGGACGGATGATAGGGCGATGACGGGATGGTGTTTTCCCGATGCATGTAGCTCCGTCTGGGTTGTTAAGGACCGAACATGTTGATGTCTATTCAAGCACCCTACGTACTTCCACACGCCGGGAATGGGACGGCTTAACTCAGTAGCACGGGAGGTTGTGGCCATCTACGCCCCTCCGTCAGTCGTGAGGATGGTTTTTCCTTTGGAGGGCCTCGAGCGCGCCTGGTTTTGGCCGGAGGTGCCTCCCACAACGGTGAGCCTGCCTTAGTCACCACACACGCACGACTAAGTCGTCGGGGGCCTAGACGTGGTTTAGGTGGTTGGGGCTAAGCGTGCAAAAGGTTGTGTTGTAACCTCTAGTCCGCACTCAATGTGTAGAGTGTGGGTACCGGCAGGTACGGATCAAACTAGAGTGTAGCCGTTTGGCTTCTATCACATCGTGTGGGTAAAGATGTACACCTCTGATTAGAGTAAGAACTATTCAAATAGCCGTGTCTACGGTTACAGGACGACCGCTTGATGTGTTAGTCAGTCTATGTTAGCATTCAACTTGGGATATGTGGTTATGGGATTGTGTGGCTATATCATGACTTAGGATAATCATGGATGGATGGGTTTATATAAGAGGCTTTGATGTTAAATATGGCTTGGGTTTAGTCATGAAAAATGGTATGCTTGTATAGCATATATAATTGGGCAATGGTGGCCCATGGATGATGATTAGAGCATGGTTTGTGCTTATTTTTACTTACATTTCAGAACTATAAGCTTGCTGTCCTAAATTTTCAGATTGAGCTATTTCACAAATGCTTATGTTTTAAATATATTACTTGCTCAATAAAATCAGCTTTATGCAAAATCAGATCAACATAGCCATACTCCTTGATGTAGAGACTAGCATTACTCCTTTGTACTATTATTATTGTATAAGTCTAGCTGAGTACTTGTTGTACTCACACTGCATACCTTTCAGGTGAGGATATCGACGACATTGAGGTGGTCTACTATTATCCCGCCGAGGGTGGCGAGGATAATGTGTAGTTGAAATTAAGCTCTATTCCCAGTCGGTTGTCTTGTGGGATGGGTATGGCACCACTGGTTTTATCCTTGATGTTTATATTTTCCGCTGCTATCTTTTGTGTCACTTTGTAATGAATTAGGGTGTGAACCCTCTATGTAATATTTCTAACTCTGCTGCTCGTTTATCCATATTTAGAGTACTTGTGATGTTTATCAATTGCTTGTGATGAAAGTGTGAGACTAGTCGCTTTCCTAGGGACTAGCTGAACATGAGTATGAATTTAGAAATGATGAGATGCATAGACGTTGATTCAACCGTAGACTATGTCCCTAGAAGTGTGTATCGTGTTTGGTCGCCACCTTCGTGTGGTTTGACAGGCACACTTCGCCGTTTGGGACTGGTGAATCAACTCTCCAAATATCTCTTTATTTCTGAATTCGGCGCGTTGGATTTGTATTGTGAGTGGGTAAAGATTATGGCAAGACTACGATGAGGATGGATGGTTACCGCATTTATTTGGTTTTTATTCGAGACCCCATCCATCTAGATATTTCGCATTGTCATAATAATTACTCTCCATAATGCACTTCCGGGGTGCCCACACTCTAAGTAGTGGCATAGTGGTGTAAGCATGCAACATTGCAAGAGGAAGGAAATAAAACTGCCTTCCTTTTTTATTAAAAAAAATCAAACCATTTTTCCCTACATACTTCAAAGTATTTGAGCAATACTTCAAAATATTTTTACAAAATAATAATTTACATACAGTAACCATTTACTCATGAATTGTGCCTTTTTGTTCCTCTGCAGGTTAATTATCTATCATCTATCCGTCATCGTAACCTTGTAAACCTTTTGGGGTACTGCCAGGAGAATGGCATGCAGATGCTTGTTTATGAGTATGTTCCCAACGGCAGTGTTTCTACACATTTACATGGTAATTTATCATGGTGTTCCTTATCATTGTTGCCATGTACAATAAGAGCATCATAATTGCTAATATCATGTTGCCTAGTTTGCAGCTGACATACTCAATTCCTCATTTCTTAGAGGCTTTTCTGTTCTTGTAATAATCTGTCGACTGTTGTAATATCTGTACTAAAGTTCAGTTTTGCTGATATACAGGTGCAGAACTTCCAACAATCAAGTGATATCTCTGCAATTGCAGATAATAGAATTGCTAGTGCCTATACCTCCGAAGGCATGAGAGAATTCTTGCGGTTGACATCGTGGTGCGTGAACTCGACGAGCGAGCATCGTCCATCGATGAGCTTGGTGGAGGCAGAGCTAAACCGGATTCGCGAACAAGAGATGAGATTGACCACCATCATGTCAGAAAACACACCAACTGTGACTCTAGGTAGTCAGCTCTTCACAACATCAGGTTGAAGAAGAATTAGCTGGTTTCCTCTTATCAGAGTTATAGACTAGAAATTCCCTTTCCATTTATTATTTTTTCTCTCTCTTTTTTTTGTCTTCATAGAGATTCAGCTGTAACTTAAGTGTAAAAAAAAGGAACAGCTGTGAGGTTCCCTTTATTCCTTTTCCTCTGTACAAGAAAAGAATGATATTTCTCTTTTTGTTACATATTTATAAGATTGGAGGCTGGTGCCAAACTTGGCAAAAATTTCCATTATTATACTACTATTTATTTATTGCATTAATGCTGTCATCCACAAGATTTTTTTCAATGCATTGTGGGGAAAACAAAATGACTATGAATATGCAGGAAGGGCAAGAAATAGTGTGCTGCTATCTATTCCAAGCAGTTGTTCAGTAAACATATAAATATAAGAAGCCTTACATAGTTACATATACATATGAGAATGAAGCAGAATTTTCAATTCTCCTTTTGTACCTGGCTGAGAACTTCAGAGTTCAGACTGTCAGACATGATATACAATCATAGAAGCAGGCCTTACAGTAGATGAGATGATCCATACACACACCATTTCCACTCAAGTTCTTTATTATGAAGAGACTTATCTTGCAACTTTGCCACCCTACTTTTCTTTGGAGTGGTTCTGATTTTCTGAACTGTTCTGCAGCTGCATCTAGCAAATATTGCCCCCCACTTCTGAATGCCATCTATGATTTCACAATCTCATCTCTTCTGTCGACGGTGAAGTCCTAGAGCTCACCATACTTCTCGTTGAAGTCCCAGATGTCCATGGTGTTGTAGTCTGCGATGAGCTTGTCCCGAGCCGATCTCTCCATCATGTAGATCTCTGGCTCGAAATTGTGTGGCTTGTCCGGCTTGTCCATCTCGATGATGCAGAACACGACGACGAACACTGCTGCTCCGATGTAAAGGTACTCACCCTAGCGGCAGAAATAGACATGTATATCACCATTCAGAGAACTCAAGAGCCAAGACAGATTGTGAAATGTGATACATGTCAGTAGGTTGGAACTGCTCAATCTGTTACCGGAACATTGAAAGCCATGCCAAGGGTGATTGCAGGAGGAAACAGCCAGGAGATGAGTGCTGCAAGAGATGGCCATTGGTGCAAAATGAGCAAGCTTGTCTCAAAAGAAGAAAAAAGGTCTGATTTTTATCTGATTTATCTACAAAGATCTGATTTTTCTCTGGTTTATTTAAGACGTCACTGATTCAGTGAGTGCGATACAGTAACCATCAGCAGCCTTCAATGCTTCAGCATGTATCTTATGCGTCATACTTGGCTCTTGTACCTTGAGTTAGCAGGACGGTGCATTTCTTCTTGTGTGAATAAACTGAACCAATGAACAAACAAGGATGCAGTTCATGAACCTCTTTCCACATTTTGTTCCAAAAAGGAACTTAATTTCTTACAACATGAGTTACATAGCATAATACAGCAGATTCTACAACAGAATTATTCCGCATGCGTCCAGGATCTATTGCCCCCCCTAAACTGCAAAGAAAGCAGTGTTAGTACTTTTCAGAGTATCCCAGATACAATATAATGGCCCATCGAAAAAAACAGAAACAATATAATGATGGCAGCCTAGAGTTCACAAAAAGATTACCTGGTTCAAATAGAGATGGACAACTAGCTTTGTCTGGCCTTCATAACCAGCTCTTCTGTAGTAGCGCCAATAATCTCGTTGGCACGCTTCAGAGATAGACAACATATTCTTCCAATAGAATCTTGCATGTATCACTGACTTCATTATCCATGTTAAAAGTAGAGGAAATGCAAGTAAAAACACGATGGTACTTCGATTAAAAAAATCTTTCAGGTTCTGTACATTGTGAAAGATATTTCTTTTTTGCGTCCTAAGTTTTTTTTTTCCGTTAGAGATCTCACTATGATTTGGTACTGATGTAACAAGTCGTAAGAACTCACTCTTGTAATGATGCCAAGCCTCTCTAACTTCTGAACAGCATCCATCACCTCAAAATTGCATTGCAAGCCAAACTCTTCTTGCATTAACTCTTCACATTGCAAGTCAAGATCCTAGCATTGAGAACCAAGAATATTCAACTCGATTTTTACACTTACACAAAAACAACTTCAGAAATAAAACATGCTTGTTTTAAAAAAACAAAGCAACACCTCAATAGTTGCCTTTCCATTTTCCATCAAAATATAGTAAGAAATTATAACCTCCTTGACCTGAACATCAGAATTCAGAAACCATAAAGACGGAAATAAATTGTGAGCCGAAGCTCATCTGAACACAAGTCTCTGATTTGCTTATTATGATTAAGGACTACAATATGGAGACCTACTTCCTGCTGAATCACATCATCACAGAGATTCAGAAGTGTGCCTTTCCCACTATCTAGTTGTTTGTCATACATTGATTGAGTTATTAGGTTTTGATAGGTTGCCATGTTCTGTTGAAACCTGCTGTTGAAACCTGCATCAAAGGTAGCTTATTTACCAGATTTATCCAATACAACCAATACGGCAAATGCAGTATCATCGTAAGAAAATGCTGAAGGAATTAGGGAAGCAAAACTGCATTTTTATGGAGGTATTCTGAAGTAATTCTGTCTGGATACGTAATACGTAAATAAAAACCCTCCTCCCTGTTCAATTGTGGACATCATGCAAATTTACAGACAGGACGAAAACTCAATCAAAATAAATATATCAAGCAAGACACTCACGATAAATAGATCTTGGCACAATATCCAGCCAGAGCAGAAAGGACGGCAGCCACAACCCAGAAATCAGCTTTAGGCATTTTGAGCGAACTGATAAGTGTAACCTGAGTAATGTGACAAAATTAATCATCAGGTGATGAATCACAGCCCAATCAAGTGCAACCAGTTCCACTCCACTTACAAGCCCAATGACAACAGAAAGAATAAACTGAACCCAGTCCATTGGTGTGAGGCTTGGATTTTTCTTCTCAGGCTGCAACAGTCATAATTTATCTTCAGCATAAGTCCAATTGAAGAAATAAATATGGATGACACCTCCTTGGCAAATTAAACTTCTACACTTACCAGAACCAGCTCCATATCTGCCATTGGAATATTTTTGAAGTGTTTTACATGAATTGCTCTATCGTTCTGGCCCTTAGGGCTTTTCCTCCTGAAGAAAACACAGTCAGAAATGTTCGAGAAAAAAAAAACAGTCAGAAATCAGTTTAATGCATTAGTTCAAGGCATCATGCAAGCAGCCATTTCACAACCAGGGCGCACCAGAAAAAGGTTTCCTACACCCTCAGATGGAAATCATTTATGGGTCTTACCTGTACAAGACAATAACCTCTTCAAATGTAGGCTCTTGAATTGTAACCTTGCCAATTAAGTTGCGCAAGCTACAAAAGGAAGGAAATATCAAATATGAGTGGACAGGAGAAGCAATAGCAAGTTTTTTGGGAACTGTTGCACCGGAGCATCTGCCCGTCGTACCCCCTTGCCCGGATACTGATACTGATAGTGGGAGCTCTGCTGCTGCTGGTACAACTCTGCGCCGACTACGGCTGGTGAAACCCTGGCATTGGCGGCGGCCATCCTGGTTGGCAGCTCACCGGCGTCGGAGGAGAAGGACTTGCGGTCCACGCTCCGGCGCCTCCTGCTGGAGCTGGAGGAGTCTAGGTAGTAGTCCCTTGTCTGGACGGAGCCGCCGGGCACGGCTTCTGGCTCATAAGCTTTCTCCTCCTCCACGGGGATCTGGTCGTCGGAGCGTGGGACGAACAGCATCGGGGTCAGACGGCCGTCGCAGGAAGCGCGGGGCTCGTCCACCCCAAGCAGCATGCTGCGGCTGGAGAAAGCATCGCAGGAGCGCCGGCCGAGCGCATCGACGGAGAGCTCCGGCGGCAGGGGCCTAGTACTCCTCCGCCGCAGCCACCTCCAGTGACAGATCGGGAGCTTGTAGCCGTGATTAGGGATCGGGAGTTCGGGACTCAGCGCTGGCTGGATGGGATCGAACGAGAGAGACGCGGAGGATTATACGCATTTATCCTTAAACACACAAATTAACCCAAATCAATTACTATTTTAATATTCTACCTTCGGTACCTTTTTATTCGGTACCTTTTTAGTGATACCTCTTATTCTACTATATTAAATTAGAGACGATTAACGGTCCTAATTAATTCTAAGCACCGAAAAAAGTCTCACGTACAAAAGAATAAATAAGCAGGCCACAAAACTCTTCTTCAGCTTCTGCTGTCAGGCCAGCAGGCATAAACAAGCAGCACAAAGTAGTTATATAATAGATTGGTTATTGTAGGATAGAACCTAAGAACCAAATATATTATAGGTAAATAGTAGAAACACCAAAAACCAAAATCTTTTGTGAAATAAAAGAAACACTCAAACCTAGATAGAGTACACCGGTCAGACCGTCTCTGTTGCACCGGTCTGACCACCGGTAAAACCGTCGTCTCATCGCTGCGCTCTTGTCAGATAAACTGTCGAAAGTCAGAAGGATATATATCAAAGATACTCTTTTAAAGTAGATTAAATTTATTGCATTAAGATATATCTATAAAGTACATACAAAACGTTCCTTTCTTTTAAAACTAAACCTAACTTTTCTTTCTTCCGAAAAATCTATCTACACTGTAATACAGCAACTCAATTCACTCATAAGCATCTATCATCAAATCTAAACGGTCTATATCATCTGTGTCGATTTCGACGGTCCAAATCACCCCCTCAACCCCACTTCCCCTCACCACGCGACTGCCCTCCACTCACCCTGCGCCTGCGCGTCCCGCAACCCCTCCCTACCCCGCCACGATTGCGCCCCCGAAACCCTAACCACCGCCGCCATCACGTCGCCGACAGGATCGCCGCCCGGCGATCCCGTCGCCCACGAATCGCCGCCCGCTCCCAGCCTCCACCTATATCCACCACGCCGCGCCGCCATCGCGTTCCGTCGCCGCTGTCGTCTCAGGGCTCAACGCCGATACCCCGTCGCCGATCCGCCATCAAATCAACGCTGATTCCCCGTCGCGATCTTCTTCTGCCGCTGGCTGCCACGGGGCCGTCGTCGACGCCTCCTCCGCGCCGTGACGATGACGACGTTGAGGCCAGCATCGTTGAGGTGATTCCGGAGGCGTTCCCAGCGGTGGTGCACGGCGAGGCGAGGAAGACTAGGGACGGCGGTAGGATCTTGATCCCGCCGTTGTGCCTGCGTACGGAACCTACCAACGCGGCTGGCCTGAGCAGCACCCACCTCTGGACCTCCGATCACCCCTTGATCATCTACATCTTCCTTCATTATCCACATGGGGAGCTGCCAGATCTGGGGACGAAGTCGGCGCTGCCGCAGCCACGGTCCTTGCACACGCCATCGTCGCTCCTTTCCTCTTCGGGCGAGCTGCTGGTGACGGAGCAACCGCTGCCGGATCATGCTCCTTCCGTCGCTGCCAGAGACCTCTCCTCCCCATCACAGCCGCTGCCCAGATCGTGCTTCTTCCATCGCCGCCGGAGCCCTCTCCTCCTATGTCCTAAGGCGATCGATTTAGGCCGGTTAGATCCTGGTGGTCGGATCCCTAAGGTCGATCTGGGGACGGGCGATGACCGGAGTCCGTCGATTTGGGTCGATCTGGGGCAGCAATAGCGGCAGCGGTGCTAACCATGGTACGTCGACATCGTCTTCCTCGCTTAGACGACAGTGGAGCGAATGGCCTCTCCCGCCGGTCTGCTGATGTTCTCAGGCGGTCAGGCCTCTTCACTATCCTGATGCTCTGCATAGTCCAAACCCTCGCTTGTCCTTCATGTTTTGATGAGTGTGGATTTCTTGCAGTTCCTCCAGATGGTCACACAGGCTCGGTGGTTCAAATGTAGTCCATCCATTCTACTGCCGCCGTCCTGATGAACAGTAATGGCACCAAGGAGCAAGCAATATTGGTATAAATCTCGGCACTCTTCTGTTGTATTGTCATGCTTAAGATGCTCTCTTTCACATCTCGCTGAGTTGCATACAGATATGGAATGGATCTTGTTTTGATAGTAACAGCAGAAAAGCAAGCAGAAGCTTAGTATTCCACTTTGATGAAACCTGAATGCTATAACTGAAAATTAGTTCAGATAGCACGTGACAAGTTATTTTAAATACTGTATTGCAGATGCCATATGTTCCTGATTTCTGCTTTTGTTTCGTGTATAGCCTTTTCAGTCTTTGAGTCATATCAAGGTTACGTGGGAATCCGAGATGGGGTTAATTCTTCATTAAAATGGTGAAAGTACATGCCAGTGCATACTGCACTTTGCATTGCCCATTTTTTGCTGAACTGATTTTGGCAAACTAATGGTTGTTATTCTTGTTGTCCTTATGTTAATTCCAGACTTGGCATGCATTGACTTAGACTTCTAGAGATAGCATCTTGGCCCAAGCCTAACATACATGTGTATCAACCAGATTGTATAGATGTCATTTGGTACATCGATTCTAACGTTTTATTACTTATACAGGTTTGCAGCCATATTGTCTTGATAAGTGGAATGCAGCAAATAGAGTAAAGATTACATCTAACCCACCTTTGGGCGATTAGATCAGCTAATCTGGAATGGGTGGTATGCTAATTTTTCTCCTTTCAACTAGGTTTAGAAAACATTGAGTTATACCGTACAGTGTGCAGGTCATCGTCCTTCAATGATACTGGGATTGTTTGTGTCAACCATATTACCAAATGCTTAAGACAGTTATTGAACTCAAACTCAAATCTGTATGAAGCAAGAGGACCGAGTTCTTTTAGCAACTAACTGTTCATTTTCAGAAATAGAAAAACTGACTTCAAATAAATCCACCGCATCTTATCTTGTGCATGTAAGCATTTGTTTCTTTGCTTTGATACTTAACTTCCTAACTGGAAAATTCTTATTTGCATGAAATCATCATTTATATAAACTTCATATCTTATGTGATGTTCATTCAAGTGTATATAACACATCATTATCTGGATGAGTTATCACCAAGCGTCATACTGCTCTTTCTAATCAGCATCGCACAGTATTTCATCAAAGTCCTTTGGTATTTTCTGGCTATATAAAGTGGAATTACTAATATATTGCTCTATGAAGTGAAAGTTTCTTCCTGCTAAAAAATTACTCCTTTTATAAGATGGCTAAATATGGTCCTTTTCTTCCAGTAGTGACTCTGAATTTCCACTTATGTGCTTCATTTCCATGTTAGCCCTGATATGTCAGTCCACCAGTATTAAGATTAACAAAGTGCTTGTCATATTTGTGAGAACTGAAACTATTCCTTCTGAAATGGGCTCTAATTGTTGAAATTTGGTTTTGTTACTACACATGGTTTGCGCATGATTGTCATGATTATTATCTCCCTTTTTTTGCTGCACTGAAGTTTGGTTTGGATTTGAACTTGTGAACAATATCTCTTTGCCACTACAGCAAAGTGCTCTCTCTCTCTCTCTATATATATATATATGCTCACTATCTTCTTTTATTTTGAAAGCAACATCCTGTGGAGGAAGGCTCTTGTGCTGAAAAAGTTCGTCAGCTCCTCCTTCCAAATTCTTCGGTTCTTCTTTCTGTTTTGATTAATGAAACCGGGAGTCCCTGAATTGAAGGAAAAACACATGGCTCTACTATGCTTATGGTCTTAACTGTTGGAACATGTCTTCATTGGTCATCAACACTCAATGTACTGAAATGCCATAACTTTGTATTATGCAGGTTTAACAGGGATATTAGGTGCTTGCCTTATGTTTAAAACGTGATCAGGTTTGCTTGATTGTGCGGATTCCATAATTATCAAGTTGGATGATGACAGTGAAAGGATGTGCTTCCTGCATGATTTTGAAGACAGAAGCAGGTAGCTATCAACAATTTAACTACCCGCGGAAAGCTAGGATTCATTTGTTTCGATAGATTTTATTGGGGATAGGAGAGCTGAAATCCATAGAATCACCAATTAAAAGAGATGCTATAATCATTGAATATTCCTTGCCGTCTGTGCTAGCAAGTGATAGTAGAGCAACAATCATCAAGAAACATTTTGTGTTTTTACCCTGGTGTTTACAGCTTGGCACACATGTGTGAACATTTTGGTGCAGATGGCGAAGAGTGGGAGGTGACGAAGCAAGGCACTGATCCTGCGGAGGGCGAGGAAGAAGAGAGAGAGATGCAGTCCATCGTGCCTGCATAGTCGCATCCTAATTGCATGATAGATGGGTTTGAAATGTATGTTTGAAATGGAGATTTTACTTTGAAATGACACGATGGAGATTTTTGTGTTCTTATTTGCATGACACATCGATTTGAAATGTACGTGTAGTTTTATACTTGTTTTTGTTTCATAAATATCATGTCCAGACCTATGTGGTAAGATTCTTGCTACTGTATTACGTGTTGCGTGCATTCGGAATACATATTTGTGGAGATAGGCTTTGCACGTGCACAATTACTAGTATCTCTAGGATCTTAACCTTTCATATATTTATACCTAAAATCTTTTGTATAAAATCTTTTATACAAAGGAGTAGAACTCCAAATCCTACTAGACTTAACCCCTAATTCTAATAGGATTTAACTCCTAATTCAAATGTCATACAGAATTTTCTCTTTTATGTGTATTGATCTCTAGCCTTTAGTATCTCATGTGATCTTTCGATCAATAAATTTTATCTAAGTCGACTTCTGATTTATCATCGACAATACTTCTAAAGTCTCAAGGCTTATTTACACATGTAAAAATAAAAAAGCCATATCCGAGCATAAGTTTTTTTCAACTTGACTTATATTAGTCACGCATACTTATACCACCATCCACATATATTTTTATTAAATAAATTATTTGTAAAGTTAATTGTTCATCATAAAATATTAATTATGATATTGATTTTACAATTTCCCCCTTAATGAACACATTAGCAACATCTCCAAAATACAAAATAATATTTTTGAAAAATAAAACCAAGAAGTATCAAATAAACACCGATGGCTCAAAAATGAAACAGAAAACTTTCCTTTTTTTAAAAGAAAAAATTTCTTCCCTATATTCGCAATAAAAGGACAAAATCGACTATTTTTAAGAATCGATCAACTCGTCAAAACTTTCAAATTCTTCCTTTTTCTAAAATAGTTCTCCATTTCTTTAAGCATGCATTTTGTATATTTCTCCCCCTTTGACAATGATTTCATCAAGAATTTCAAAAGAGAAAAATATAAACCATGAAAATACAAATGCAGTAAATATGAAATATTTACCAATTTTCCTTTTTCTGAATTTTTCTTTACTAGGAGCTTTGAAGTGTACCTAAAACAACTCAGAGACATATGTTGCAAGACAAGGGAGATAGATTAACTAACTAGCAAATAAGCATGAGTTATAGTCCAAACATGAATCAATGATATTAGAATCAAGATCAAATCAACACTAAAAATTCATGATTTCAACAATTTATAATGCAACATAATCACTAGCATATAGATTGTAAGAAAAACCCCCCACACATAGACAAGCTGAACTAAACACTCTTTGTCAAATTAACATACCTTTATAAGAGAATTTTCATCAAGTTTTATTTCTGAGCTTCTGCTCAATTTGCCTTTTAATAGCAAAAAAAAAATCTCTCAATAATTTCGGGTACGTTCTTGTCGTGAACACTGTTTCTAAGGATTTGGCACCCATTATTTTCCTCACGTCGGATATGTCCTTGTCGTGAATACTGTTTCCAAGAATTTGGTATCCATTTTTTGCTTTCATATAAGTATTTTTTTTACTTGAGAAATCTCTAAAGCATTTGAGATATAAAAATTTCAACAAGCATATATATGAGCATAAGTCATTCAAACAAGTACTAGTGTCAATATTGTATATTTACTTAATTCAAGTAAAAGAATTATATGTCATGCATTATATCCCTCAAAAGTAATAGCAAAGACTCATATAAAGACTAGAACACATAGAAGCTATACTAGGAATCAATAAACCTCACTTATATTGCTAGCAAGCACAAGAATATACTAGAGATATAAAACAAAGCTTCACTTTTCTTTTTTTAGTTTCAAATTAAGAGCAATGCAATAAATTAAACATGAATACATCAAAAATCATAAACCCCCCCTTAAATCAACCTCCAAACTCTCTCGACGAAAAATCAAAGCAAATCGAGAAGATATCAAAGGTTTTGGAAAAGACAAACAATTGCCGACGATATCACCAATATTCTCATGAATTGTTATATATCCACTTGTATTATTATCAAAAACTACTATCTCCATAACTAGCAAGAAAAAAGTTAATGAAGAAGTAGATATTATATTGCCAATTCATAAGTTGATCGATGTTACCTTAAAATCAATGACGTTTTAATCGTTTAATGCACATGGGGAGTATGCCGCCAAAAGACTTATACACAAAAAGATGTTGAGGCCTTTGTGTTGGGATTAGAAATAAGAAATTTAGAAATCCAACACTGAGACACACAACCAAAAGAACCGGTAGGCAAAGCACATGTATATGCATAAATAGAATCAATACCAGATTTACCTGAAAACTTACCTTGGGGCTTTACTGGAGATTGATCCGACCGATGGTGAAAAGTTAGTCTAAATGTTATCAGCCACCAGTCTGATCGATGATGTGTCTGCGGTCTGACCGTCCATGGCCACTGGTCGGACCTCACAGGGGCTTGTGGTCTAACCGGGCCACTTGAAGAAAAACACGACTTTTGCCACTTTAACCTTGCAAGTTCACGTTCTATGTCCTTTTTCTGTTTTCTTGTAAGTCTAAAAGAAAACTGAACCAAATACCCATCCTTACAACAATGAGAGCAATTGTACTTCACACGTGTTTTTTTTCTTAAAAGAAGAAGCAATTGCACAAGTTGTAGAAAGGTTCGACAAAATTCCAGCGGATTTAAAAATTGTTTTCTTTAGTTTAGGTTTTGTCAAAATCTCACCGCTTTTAAAAACACTAAGAATACTCGATGGATGATTCGTAAAATAATCATGTGCATCAAAATCTATTCCTCTATTATGTATGCTCACTTTAGAAGTATCCAAAATCATATTGAGTTTCTGTTTGCCATCGGAAAACCTTTGCAAAGAACTTTTCAAATAAGCAACCTCATTTGTCAAAGAAACACAATTTTCACAAGATTTTGCAATCCATTTTTGTTTGCGACAATTTGAGCAAGAAAATACTTCGTGAGTTTTCATGTCGTTTTGCAAAAACTCAACACGACCAAAAGCATCTTTCAATATCATCTCATTTAAAAAATACTTTGAGCAAGTTTTAAAACTTGAAACATCCTTGTGTTGTTTAATCCTTTTAACACATAAAAAATTGAATAAAGAACTAGCACCAAAAGCAACTTTATACTTTTTCAAAAGATTCTTTGTCAATAACAACTCATCATTAATACAAGAATGCAAAGTAAAACCAAGAGTAAAAGAAGACTCAAGCTTTTTAGTTTTCTCAATTTCAGCTTCCAATCTTAGAGAAGTGTTGGTATTGACATTTCTTAAAGCAGTAATTTCAGAATATAACACATCACAAGATTTGCAATCATCATCATCAGGAATTAGAGATTTTAATCTTGCAATTTCAGAATTGAGAATATTAACAGTATGATCATGTTTTTTTTAAGCTTTTTAGTACATTTATCAAGTTTATCAGCTAGATCAAAAGCAGCATGCTCTAATTGATCATAAGTAAAATTTACCTTCTCATCTGTCACACCCTAAATCTTTCTCCTAAAAATAGCCACACAAAATGTGCCTAAGAAATTGATCCAAGAAAAATAAATTAAATGGGCCAAATGAACTAACTAAATGCAAAAATGCAAAATAATAAATTACTGTGGCTGGGAATAATTTTCTTTTATTCATCTTGCCAAAATATATTAACATGATTTTTATTGGAATTTTTAGAGCACAGCAAGTATTTTTAATAAATCGAAAACCATTATCGGAATTAAATTGCACTGGAAAAACCTTTTTCTTTTCTTTTCTTTCCCTTTTTCCTTTTTCTTCTTTTTTCCTACCGCTGGGCCGCCGGCCCAGCACTGTTCTTGGCCTGCCCGCGCTGCCAGCGCGCGCGCTGTCCCGAGGGACCCACCTGTCAGCCGCTCGCCCCTCTCCCTCTTTCGCTATCCCGTGGGGCCCGCCTGTCATGCCGCCTCGCTCGCTCACTCGCCTATCCTCTATCCGAGTGGCCCATATGCTTGTCATGAGGTACCCGGGGCCCATGGCACCCACAGTAGCCCCTGAGACCTTCATAGTTAAGTCACAGCTGATGTCGAGTACTCATCCTCCATGGTGAATCACACCTACGTCTCCGCACGGATGTACACACACCGGGCCATAGGAGCCCCACTTATTCATGTGAAAGTCGACGCGGATAAATAAACCCTCGACGGCGGGAAGTCGTGAGACCCCCTTTTGAGATTCGGCCAGGGGAGTTGTTTCTCAGGCGAAGTCGACGTCAGACGAACCGCCTGGCGCCCGGGAACAGGGGGCCCGAGCGGGAGGCGGAGAGGACCGGACCGTCGGACCTTGAAGGGCGAAGAGGGAGAGAGACAGGAGGCGTTTAGACAGGTTCGGGCCGCTCGGAAGCATAATACCCTACTCCTGTGTGTATGCTCTGTAGCGGTTAATATGGTTTGAGTATCTACAGGGTGTACCCGGCGAGCTCAGGAGCTTGGTGCTGAGGAAGGCGAGAGTGTGTGACTGCCGACACTAGACCGAGTATTCCTGCTAATCTTCCTCCTTTTCTCCTCCCCTCCCCGTCGGCTTGGATCCTCCTTTATAGAATCGGGGGAGTCCACAGTGCCAGGACGTGGAGAGAGGTATTTCCCGGTGAGTTCCTCTGTGTCTTCGTCCGCCTGCGACACCCACGCCGGAGTTGGAAGAATGTCCTGTCGCCCCTGTCCGCCTGTGACACCCACGCCGGAGTTGGTGCAGCACGGCGGGTAGGTCGCCTCGTGGAGCAGCCGCTGCAGGCGGCTAAAGTCGTGCGAATGTGACCGAGCATACTGTAACTGCCAGAGCGTGGAAGAAAGGAGCTTTCTCAGTCAAAAAGTCTTCTGACTGCTCAGGGTCTCGTGCGGGTGGACAGGGGTGACGCGCCCTGTCACCACGCCGTCGGCTCACCATAAATGCGGTGGTTGGTGATGGCGAGCTCGAGCCGGCTCTGCGCCCGGGCGCCGCGCGTGTGGAGCGCCGAGGCCGAGCGTCCCGGCCCCGGGCAGCGCCCGCAGCCTCAGGCGCTTAGAAAATAACCAGCGATGGCCAGTTGTTTTTTGCACTGAATGTGGGCCCCGGGGGGCTGATATGGCCGAAGGCCCTTATGTTCCCGAGAATGTGGGACCCCCATTCCCGTTTCGCCGACAGCGGCCCCTGGGCCTGTTGCTCGACCGGGGCTTAATCCGGGCAGGAACAGGGCCATATCTCGGGGAAACGAAAAGGCGCGGGGCCCACCAGGCTTAGCAGGGAACGAGGCGGCGCCGTCATAATCGCGCGGGATAAGACGTGGCGAGGGGTGATCTTCCACTTCCGGTCCGCCAATCGAGGGTCGTAATGGCGGAGTCGAAGGGGCGCTCCACGGGTTCTCCGAGACTATAAGCAGCAGCGGACGGTAGCCGGCTTCTCCCATTGCTGAGTTGGGACTGCCATTGCTTAAGCTGCCTCTCGCGCCCAGAGCTCAGGCTTCCCGCCCGCGCGCGCTTCTCCCTGCTTGGCTCTTCCTTCTCCGCTCCCGTCGCCGTATTCACGATGCCGCGCGCCGGCCGCGTGGCACGGTCGCTGGACGGCGGGGCGGTTCTGCCGTCGCGCCTGAATGACGACGCTGGGATGGAGCGGGTGAAGAGGATGATGCCGGCCGCCACGCGGTGGAGGGCGGCCCCGGAGGTGCGCCCTGGCGAGTCGAGGCCGGCGCCGCGAGGGGCCAATGAAGTAGTGTACTTCGTCGACTACGCGGTCGGCGGGCTTGTTCCGCCGTTCTCCGATTTCTTTTTCCAGGTGCTGGAGACGTACGAGGTGCAAATGCTGCATCTGACCCCCAACGCCGTGATGGTGCTGGGGATTTTCGCGCACTTGTGCGAGATGTTTGTGGGTGTGATGCCCTCGGTGGATCTTTTCCGGCGTTACTTCACCATGAAGAGCGCGCCGAAGAACAAGGCCACCGACCTGCCGGAGCGGGTAGGTTGTGTGTACTTCCACGGCCGCCCGGCGTCGAGTTCATCCCGATGGCGCTGCGAAACAAATGGGATTTATGGCGCCAGAACTGGGTTTACATCGGCGTTGATGCCAACGACCGGCTCCGGCTGCCGACCGAGGCGGCCCAGAAGGTGAAGAGCTGGACCGAGCCACCGCCGGAAGACGCGCGGTTGGCGCCAGTGTTGGCGCGCGTCGCTGGCCTGGCGGCGGCGGGGTTAAATGCGTACATGGTCGTCGGTGACTTCCTCAGCGCGGCGACTGGCGCCGCTTCACAGGAGGCCCCGGGCCTGTTGGCTGTACACTGGGTCCAAGGATCTCTCCAGGACCCATCCGACGACCTGAGTAAGGCGACGATGGGCCTGTTAATGGCGTCGGCGCTGGAAGGAGGGGGCGCGGCGGACCGCGCGCTCCGAGCGGCGTGACGCCGCTTTGCAGCGACCGCGGGTCGGGCGAGGATCCAGAAGGATCTCCCGCGATTCGACGCCGTGGGCATCGTTGTTTCACAGATCACCCCAAGATCGTCGAGGTACCCGACGTCTCGGAGGGAGCAGATGTGCCGGCTGAAGCGCCGGTGCCGTCGAAGAAGGAGGGGAAGCGACGGCGGGGCCCGATCCAGGACTCGCGGCGGCCAAGAAGGCGAAGGTCGTTGCTCCGGTGACCGTCATCCCGGCCGCTACCTCTCCGAGCCGCGCGGAGCCCGGGAGGACCGGGACTGCCATGGCGGCCACCGCTTGCGTGGCGCCGGCAGGCGTTGCTCGGCCGTGGCCCCCAGGCCACGGGAGGCGACTCCGGCCCCCGGGGCCGGCGTCAACGGAGGTCCCGGACGCGGGGGGCATCATTGAGCTGGCGTCGGAAACGCCAGAAGCACCGGCCACCGTCGCCGTCTCGGGCGCGCCGGTAGGGAAGACAGGATCCCGCGGCGGGAGCCTGCTGTCCTTGAGTCCCAAGCCGTGGAGCTTCAAAGGGCCCCAGGCTAGGTAAACGCTTCGACCCCATTGGTTCTTCTATCTAGCACATTCCCCCATGCGTTTATCGATCTGATTCTTATCCGGTTGGTTTCGGCCTTTACAGGAAAGGCCAGGGGCCGATGACGGCGCCGCCGGCCCCGACCGGGGGCGGTGCAGTGGACGCGCCGACGGCTCCGCCGCGTCCCGCCACGCCCCCGCCATCGCCGGGCACGGTGGTGGATATGGAGGTCGCGGCGGCCGCGCCGGAGCGGGCCTCCGCGGGACCAAGTGCGGTCCCCGCTGCGGAGGGGAGAGAGGACGCCGGGGCCCCGCCGTGTCCCGCGGGGGGGAGCGGGCCCTGGTCCTTTTTGCTGCGCCGCGACCAGGCGCTGCGCGCAGGCCCGAGACACTGCACGCCGCGCTGGGGCAACTAGTCGTCGCCGCCGGCGAAGTACAGGTGGCGGCCCGCCGCGAGCAGCGCGAGTCCGCTCGGCTCCGGGTGGAGCTCGAGAGGGGGCAGGCGGCGATCACGGTGGCAGCGGAGAGACTCGTCTTCCGTACGATTGCCACTGAAATCCTTGTGTCGACCCGTCGTCAGGAAATCGAGGCGGCGGAGGGGCGCATCGCCCAATTGGAAATTGCCGCCAAGATCGCTGCCGACGAGGCCTCCCGCGCCCGGTCCGAGGCGAAGGCGCGGGGAAAGGAGATGACTTCCCGGAGGACCGTCTCCGGGCGAGGAGGCCGATCTTGCGGCCCGGGAGCGCGAGGTCAGCGCGCGGGGAGGTAGCCGTGGCGGTGAATGAGGAGGCCGCCAAGCTTTCCAACGCCATGGCCCAGGACAGACGCATGGCGCCTCCGGACCAGGAGAAGAGGCTGGCGACCTGGAAGAAGGCCTTTGCCAGCATGGGAGTCCGACCGCCGACGAGAGGGCGAGCAGGCGAAGATGCTGGCCGCCGACCTAGACGCCAAAGCCGAGGCCCTCGGGACACGAGAGCGATTCTCGAGGAGAAAGAGGACTCCTTGGCTCGGCGGGAGGCGGCGGTGAAGGCTGCCAGGGCCCGGCAGGCGGAGAAGGAGGTCTCCTGGAAACGCACGGCCGACCTTGAGGCCGTGGCGCGCGGGGCCGCCGTGCGGGCCGTGTCAAGCGGCTCCCCGTCATCGGCAGGCGCGGCCAGCTCAACCGAGGAGCTGGCCAGGGCGGAGGGACGGCTGAGATTTGTGCAAGGTAGCCTCGCCCTCCGAAAGAATCTCGACGGCGAGGTTGCAGCTTGCCTGGGGCGGTACAGCTCCGATGTCCGGGGGTGTCTCAAAACGCATCGGCGTCCGGGCACCTCCGCAGAGGACCGACCTACCCAGGGGGGTCGGTCAGGCGCTGGTGGAGCTCGGCGACTTGCTGGATACGCTGGACCTGCTCCCCCAGCAAATTCATGAAGTCCTGGAGAAGGAGGGAACAGAGCTTGCCTCGCGGGTGGCGGAGTACGTCCTTGGCTGCTACCGGGCTCGAGACGCGAAGTTTTCCCTGGCCCCGGTGCTGGAGGGATTCCCCACCGATGGGGAAGAGGAGGCTCGGAAGGCCGTGGCCGACGCTGCTGCGACGGTGGCCAGATTCTTTAACCGGGGGGAACACCCGGAGAAGCCAGGGACCGACGATTCCGGCGAAGAGACCGGGCCCGAGGAGTGACCTTCCCCCGTGCGGCGACGGCTGTGGTCCTCCGCGCATGCTTGTATTTTGACTTCACCTGTTTTGTACAAAGAAAGACATCCGTGTGTGTATATAACAATGTTTGTGTTTTTCGCACCTTGGATGATTGCGTCGCCTGCTCCGGGATTTCAGCCAGTTGACTCGGAAGGTCCGATCCGTGAGGGGACGGTCCGAATTTAGGCATTCGGTCGGGATGTCTTGGGGCAACCGCTAGACCGGTCACCGGCCCGGATCTGCTCCCGCCACGTGGGGGATGTTCCGGGGTTGGCCCCGTAGACGCTGCATAGGTTAGGTACGGCCCAAGTGTTAAGCTCGTGCCCTTTGGCTCGCCGGGAGCCTCTTGGAGACCGACCTCGACCGGGCACGGGGTCGCCAGGTAGCGAAACACCCGGCACCTTGGCGGTGGCTGGGGAGGAGCTGGCCGGCCGGGCACCGCTGCCCGCCCCGGGAATCTAAGCTGGCCCGACGGGGGGCGCTGCCCGAGACCCCGGGGCATCGGCAGTGTCCGGGGCACGGTCCACGACCCGGTCACCAGGCCATGGTAACCGGGGCGGCACTGACCCAGCAGCCCATATGCGCGGCTTCGGCAAATCCCACTTGCTCCCGGGGCCGAGGAGAGCGAAACGCGTGGTCGTAGAAAAGAGAAAAGATAGATAGCCGAACAAGCGTAAAGTTGAATGAGGTGCGTATCTGGATGTTGACGAGCATGGTGCGGTTGCGCGGGTACGACCTCGGGGCCGGAGCACTGTCAGCTCTAAGCTGGGCCTGAGGACCGCCCAGAGACGGAAACGCCTTCCTGGGCATACTCGCTTCGGGCCCCTAGTCCTGGGAACCGGCTGCGCGGGCACGACCTCGGGGTAGGGGTTACTGCCAGCTCTATGCTCGGCCTGGGAACCTCTCGGAGATGGTGCGCTCGCCTTCCCACTTAGCGCCCCGGGTCCCTGGGGCCTTCTCGGGGTGCTGTACGCCAAGCACCCTTCTTAACCCTTCCGGGGGAGATCTGGTCTGCACACGATGGACCGTGAGAGTATATGGCTCGTCCCCTTGTCTACTCCATGCTACGAGCCGTGGGGTCAACCACTTCCCGAAGGCATCCTCCCGGTCGCGACCGTGCAGAGGAGAGGGTTACGCACAAGCATTTCGCCCCCAACCTCCGGAAAGGACCGGTCCCGAAGCTAGCCAGGCAGGGCGTCGGAGCCGCAGGAGCGCGGAGTCGACGATGCCCTGGACCTAGCATATCGGGGCTCGATCACCCGTCGGCAAGGGACTGATGACAATGCGCAGACCCCAACCGCCGCACGGGCGCGGCCCGGGTACACCCCCAAGGATGGGGCACCCCACGGGTGCAACACACGGAAAAGGACAAAGGGCAAGACTAAAGAGGATATTGAAAAAGCTGTTTATATGAAATGTACACATATGGGGCCCCCGGCCAGCGTTGAGTTTTGGAGGGAACCGACGCTGGCCCGAGCTCCCTACAACTTACGGGATATGTTTATGGATAAAACTTGCGAAGATGTTCGATATTCCAGGGATTGGGAAGCGGGGTCCCATCCTCCTGGCCCAGTCTTACCGAGCCCGGTCGGGAGACACCGATCACCAGGAAGGGGCCTTCCCACATGGGGGAAAGCTTATTCCTTCCGGCACGTGTAAGGACACGGCGGAGGACTAGGTCCCCGACCTGGAGTGATCGGGCCCGAACCTTACGCTGGTGATAGCGCTTAAGGCTCTGCTGGTAACGTGCGACTCGGAGCGAGGCGCGTCGTCTTCGCTCCTCGAGGAAGTCGAGGTTGTCAAGCTGCATGTTGTCGTGGTCGATGTGTCGCTGTAGCGCTGTACCCGGGGAGCCGAAGGTGAGTTCTGACGGCAGAACGGCCTCGGCCCCGTATACCAGGAAAAACGGGGTCTCCCCGGTCGCCCGGCTCGGTGTGGTACGATTGGCCCACAAGACCGCTGGGAGCTCGTCGATCACTTGACGCCGTGTTTCTTGAGGTCGTTGTAGGACCTTGTCTTGAGGCCCCGTAGGATCTCAGCGTTTGCCTCTCGGCCTGCCCATTGCTGGTAGGGTGGGCAGGGGAGGCGAAGCAGAGCTTAATGCCGATGTCGGAGCAGTATTCGCCGAAGAGCTCGCTCGTGAACTGCGTGCCGTTGTCGGTGATAATGCGGTTGGGGATCCCGAAGCGGCTGGTGATTCCCCGGATAAACTTGAGCGCTGAGTGCTTGTCGATGTCGATTACGGGGAACGCCTCCGGCCACTTCGTGAAACTTGTCGATGGCGACATAGAGATGCCGATAACCCCCGACTGCCCGGGGAAAGGGGCCGAGGATATCGAGTCCCCAGACCGCGAAGGGCCAGGACAGGGGATCATCTGGAGTGCTTGCGCCGGCTGGTGGCTCTGTTTGGCATGAAACTGGCACGCGCGCAACGTTGGACGAGGTCGAACGCGTCCTGCAAGGCCGTGGGCCAATAAAATCCATGCCAGGAAAGCCTTACCGACCAGGGATCGAAATGCGGCGTGACTGCCACACTCCCCTTCGTGGATGTCGGTGAGGATCTCGACTCCGGAGTCGCGCGGAACGCACTTGAGCAGGACGCTGTTGGCGCCACGCCGGTAGAGGTCCCCTTCTACCAGGACATAGCGCTTAGACAAGCGAGCGATCCTTTCTGCTTCCACGTCGTCTTCAGGGAGATGTGCTCGGAGAAGATATGCCCGGATTTCGTCCATCCAGGAGGGCGCGCTGGGTCCGGCCGCGAGGACCAAGTCCTGGGGCCGGGAGCGCGTGTCAGGCTCAGGCCCGGGCTCAGGGTTGAGCCCGAGGTCCCGGATAAGCACGCCGAGGAGGTCTCGAGGGCTTCCTGGAAAATCCCCGAGGGACAGCGCGCCGCGAGGAAGCCAGTCTTGAGAGCTCGTCGGCGGCTAGGTTGCGACTGCGAGGGACGTGGCGAAGCGTGAGGGTCGTCGAAACGGCGCTCAAGCCTCCGCACTTCGTCCACGTATGCGGCCAATTGGGGGTCCAGGGTCTGGTACTCCCCGGACACCTGGTTGATGACGAGCTCGGAGTCGCCTTGCGCGCATAGCCGTCGCACCCCGAGGGCGATCGCGGCCCGGAGGCCGGCGAGAAGGCCCTCGTACTCAGCCATGTTGTTGGTGGCCCCGAAGTTGAGGTGGACGACGAAGCGGAACTCGTCCCCGGCGGGCGATACAAGGACGATCCCGGCCCCGGCGCTGGGCGGCAAGCCCCGGGCGCAGGAGCCGTCGAAGTTCATTATCCAGTGGAGGCGCAGGTCAGCGGCAGCTCGGGGCCGGAATCCCGGCGTCCAGCACAGGGTCCGGCTCGGGCCCCGGGGTCCATTCCGCTAGAAAATCCGCCAGGACTTGGCTTTTGATGGCGTTGCGCGCTTGGAAGCGGAGGTCGAACTCAGCGAGCTCGACCGCCCACTTAGCGACGCGGCCGGTTCCCTTCCCGGTTATGCAATATCTGCCCAGGGGGAAGGATGTGACTACGAATACCTTGTGCGCCTGGAAGTAGTGGCGAAGTTTCCTGGACGCGATGAGAACAGCGTAGAGCATCTTTTGCGCCTGGGGATAGCGCGATTTGGCGTCACGGAGTACCTCGCTGACGAAGTACACCGGCTTCTGTTGTGTGTTTCCCGAAGCCGGCCCGACAAGGGCCGGGGGTCCGGGCTCAGCTCCCCCGGGAGGGAGCGAGCTCTCGCCTATGGGGACAGGTATGGAGCTGGGACATTGGGGCCCCGGGTGTAATGTTGGGATGGTCCCGGGCGCCGCGTTCCCGGGCTCGCACTCGCCTTGGCGAGGCTGCCCAGGTTCGGGCTCCGCGGTGGCGGGCCCGGGAGGTGAATCCCGGGTGGCCCGCCTGCTTGGCAAGGGGCGCTCGACGACGAGCGCCGCGCTTACCACCTGCGGGGTTGCCGCGATGTAGAGCAACAAGGGCTCGTCTGGTGCCGGTGCCACGAGGACAGGGGGCGTAGTCAGGTACCTCTTGAGCTCATCAAGGGCTTGATCCGCCTCATCCGTCCAGGCGAACTGCCCGGATTTCTTGAGAAGTTTGAATAGGGGGAGGGCACGCTCCCCAAGCCTGGAGATGAACCGACCTAGTGCGGCCACGCACCCGGTCAGCTTCTGGGCCTCCCGTAGCCTCGTCGGGGGCGCATGCGGTCGATTGCCGCTATCTTCTCCGGGTTTGCCTCAATGCCGCGGCTGGACACGAGGAACCCGAGGAGCTTGCCGGCCGGGACCCCGAAGACGCACTTGTCCGGGTTCAGCTTCATCCTTGTGCATCGAAGGTTACTGAACGTCTCGGCCAGATCATGGAGCAGAGTGGCGCGGTCGCGCGACTTCAACACCAAATCGTCGACGTAGGCCTCCATGTTGCGACCAAGCTGCGATTCAAATGTTACACGGACAGCACGCTGGAAAGTGGAACAAGCATTCTTCAACCCGAAAGGCATGCACATATAACAGAAGGCCCCCTGGGGGGTAATAAAAGAAGTTTTTTCCTCATCCTCCTCTGCCATGCGGATCTGATGGTATCCTGCATAAGCATCAAGAAAGCACAAGAGGTCGCACCCCGCGGTGGAGTCGACTATCTGGTCTATGCGAGGCAGAGGGAATGGGTCTTTGGGGCAAGCCTTGTTGAGGTCGGTGTAGTCTATGCACATTCGCAGCTTCCCGTTGGATTTGGGGACGACGACTGGGTTGGCCAGCCATTCCGGGTGGACGACCTCGCGGATGAAGCCGGCCAGCAGAAGTTTGTGGATCTCCTCACGGACGAAGGCCTGGCGCTCTGGGGCCTGTCGTCGTACCTTCTGCCGCACCGGGCGTGAGCCCGCGCGGATGGCCAAACGGTGCTCAATCACCCCCCTGGGGACCCCGGGCATGTCCGACGGTTGCCAGGCGAAGACGTCGGTGTTTGCCCGGAGGAAGGCGATGAGCGCGCTTTCCTATTTGTCGTCCAGCGAACCGCCAACCTTGACGGTCCGGGACGGGTCGTCGCCAAGGACTACCTCCTTGACTAGCTCCGCATCGGTGGCGACGATGCGCGGCTTGGGGGCGCGGCGTAGCGAAGGCCCCGCGCCCCCCGCCACGTCAGGAGCTGCAGGGGCGATGTCGGCCGCACGCTGCTCGGCGCACGAGAGGGCGGCTTTCACGTCCCCAAGAACTGTGATCGGGCCCGAGGGGCCTGGGAGCTTCATGGTTAGGTACGCGTAGTGCGTAACAGCCATAAACTTCACCAACGCGGGGCGTCCAAGGACCGCGTTGTATGGGAGGTTGCACTCGGCAACGTCGAAAATGACGTGCTCGGTGCGGAAGTTGCCACGGTCACCGAAGGTGACGGGCAAAGAGACCTGGCCGAGAGGCCAAGTGAGGCCCTTCGTAATCCCGATGATGGGCAACGAGGGCGCGAGATTCGTCCCCGGGGCCTTGATCTTCTCAAAGACCTCGGGGGAAAGGATATTGAGGGCGGCGCCCCGTCGACGAGGACGCGGCCCACCTTCACGTTGCATATGGTGGGGGAGACCGCCAGGGCGAGCTGTCCCTCCCCAGGTACCCGGGCTGGATGGTCCGTGGGGCCGAAGGTGATCGGAATATCCGACCACTTCAGCCTCCGGGACGCCGCCGGCCCCGGGGTCGCGGCTAACAGCTCGCGCTTCATGGCCTTGAAGCCACGGCGCGAGGAGTGAGCGTGTGCCCCGCCGTCAAGGGTGGCGATGACATTCTCGGGTTCTTGGAACTCGAGAGGGTGCTCCGGATTGGGAGCGGGCTTGTCCTGCTGCCGCTCCTGTTGGAACTTCTTAGTGCGCTCGGCCAGGTTCTGGACGGCGCGGCACTCCGTGAGGTCGTGGCGGTCCGTCTCGTGGACGGAGCACCATTTCCGGCCCGCAGCCGGTGGCGGTGGCGCACGCTCAGCCTTCTGCCGTTTGCCGCCGTAGTCGTCTTGGCGGGCGGCGCGGCCCCGGGGGCCGCCAGACGCCGCCAAGGCGAAGTTCTCGGCGACCTCCTTGCCCTTCTGGCGCTTCCGCCTGTCCCGCCGTGCCGCGGAACGTGAGGCCTCGCCCTCTTCCCCAGGGTCCTCGGCGAGGACCTCAGGACGCGGCTTGTTCCACGCCCGGGCTTCCTCCTTGCGGGCGCAGTGGTCGGCAAGGCTGAACAGTTCTGCCGTGGTTTGGACGTCGCGGGTGCCCATCTTTTCGAGCATGCGCTGGTCGCGCACGCCCGAACGGAACGCGTGGATAACCGCGTGGGGGGCGATGTGAGGGATTGTGTTGCGTACCTGGCTGAAACGCTGCAGGAAATGCCTCAACGCCTCACCCCTACTCTGACGTAGGGCATGGAGGTCCGCTTCTGTCCCAGGGCGCGGGAAGGTGCCCTGGAAATTTGCCACAAACTGGTGGCAAAGGTTCTCCCACGAGCGGATGGATCCCTCGGGGAGGCTCATCATCCAGGAGCGAGCCTGGGCCTTGAGGGCGACGGGGAAATAGTTCACCATCACCTTCTCGTCTCCGCCCGCCGCCCGGATGGCAGTGGCATATATCTGCAAGAACTCCGTGGGGTCCACGGAGCCATCGTACTTCTCCGGCAAGTTGGGCCGGAACATAGCCGGCCAGCGAACCTGCCGCAGGCCTGGGGAGAGTGCCAGGCAACCCGAGCAGCCGTACTGGGTGGGCTCTGGCGACGAATAGCGGTTTCCCACTAGTGGTTCGGAGCTGGAGGCCGGGGCCTCGGAATGCCTGGCGGCGTCCTTGCGCCGCTCACGCTGGCGCTCCATTGTGACCCGGGCGTCCTCATGGGCCCGGGTCCGGTCGAGCCGGTTGCGGAGGTCGCCCGTGCCCGGGATTTGTTCTGGCCCGGGGCGGTCGACCGGCTCGCGCTAGAGGTCGCGCGGTCGGAAGTCCCAGTGCTTGTATGGCCGCCGGCGGTGACCCGGCGGTGGGCGGTGCCTACCAAGTCGGTGATCTCGTTAATCCATCGCCGCCCCGGCCTCCATCCCCGGCAAACGTCGGGGGGTGTCGCAGGAGGGCTTCCGCCGCCAAGAGGGCTTCCTGCGGTGTCGCCGAATGGAAGTGGAGGCTGCGACGTGCCGTGGGATGGCGCCTTTGTTCGCGCCTTATGGATGAGGCGGCGGCGGACCCGGCGGGGCACTTGCCGGCCCCCTCCGCGAGGGAAGGGGCCGAGGCCGCTCTACCAGGCCGCCGCGGGGCGCGCTTTGCCCGCCGGGTACGCGCCGTGCGCCCCCAGGAAGGCGAAGAGGGAGAAGGTGGCGGGCTTGCCTCTGGGCTAACGTTGCCCAGCAGGGTGTAGTCGCCGGACTCCTCATCGGAATCCCGCGGACGATGGCCTCCAGCCATGAAGGGCGTCGGTGTCGGGAACGTCGGCGTCCGACCTGAGGAAGAAAACTCCCCCTACCTGGCGCGCCAGCTGTCGGAGGATAAACCCTCGACGGCGGGAAGTCGTGAGACCCCCTTTTGAGATTCGGCCAGGGGAGTTGTTTCTCAGGCGAAGTCGACGTCAGACGAACCGCCTGGCGCCCGGGAACAGGGGGCCCGAGCGGGAGGCGGAGAGGACCGGACCGTCGGACCTTGAAGAGCGAAGAGAGACAGGAGGCGTTTAGACAGGTTCGGGCCGCTCGGAAGCGTAATACCCTACTCCTGTGTGTATGCTCTGTAGCGGTTAATATGGTTTGAGTATCTACAGGGTGTTCCCGGCGAGCTCACGAGCTTGGTGCCGAGGAAGGCGAGAGTGTGTGACTGCCGACACTAGACCGAGTATTCTTGCTAATCTTCCTCCTTTTTTCCCCCTCCTCCCCGTCGGCTTGGATCCTCCTTTATAGAATCGGGGGAGTCCACAGTGCCAGGACGTGGAGAGAGGTATTTCCCGGTGAGTTCCTCTGTGTCTTCGTCCGCCTGCAACACCCACGCTGGAGTTGGAAGAATGTCCTGTCGCCCCTGTCCGCCTGTGACACCCACGCCGGAGTTGGTGCAGCACGGCGGGTAGGTCGCCTCGTGGAGCAGCCGCTGCAGGCGGGCAAAATCGGTGCGAATGTACCCGAGATACTGGAACCTGCCAGGGCGTGGAGGAAAGGGGCTCTCTCAGTCAAAAAGTCTTCTGACTGCTCAGGGTCTCGTGCGGGTGGACAGGGGTGACGCGCCCTGTCACCACGCCGTCGGCTCACCATAAATGCGGTGGTTGGTGATGGCCAGCTCGAGCCGGCTCCGCGCCCGGGCGCCACGCGCGTGGAGCGCCGAGGCCGAGCGTCCCGGCCCCGGGCAGCGCCCGCAGCCTCAGGCGCTTAGAGAATAACCAGCGATGGCCAGTTGTTTTTTGCATAGAATGTGGGCCCCGGGGGGCTGATATGGCCGAAGGCCCTTATGTTCCCGAGAATGTGGGACCCCCATTCCCGTTTCGCCGACAACACGGTACAGTGCTTTTTGTCTTACCGAAAAACTAACAGACCTGATCGCAAGAGATCAGGGATAAAACTTCTAATAGATAAGATAAATAGTACTGCCAATAGGCGCACCTATTAGTGGCCCCCGACTCTTAATTGCTCAAAGATCTTCCTGGATTAGTCTTCCAGTATGTATCTTGTATCGATAAGACTCTTTCGGTATAACCGAATATGATTTATAGTCTTTGCCGAGTAGATTGCTACTCGTACATGGGACTCTTCAGCTCATGTCAACTGGAAAGGGGGTTTATAGTCTTTCCCGAGTGGCGTCCACTCGAAGTTAGACTCCTCTGCGTCATGTCAGCGGAATGAGAAATTTATAGTCTCTCCCGAGTAGTGCACTACTCGAAAGTTAGACTCTTCAGCGCATCATGTCAGGCTGAATAATGTTGCTCATGCAACTGATGGCCAAGCATGTAGGCCGAGTACCACTTTATGAAAATAAATCCATTGCGTGGTCAGGTGTACTCGAGAAAGATACATGCATCCCAATTTAATGAAGACTAGCTTGTGAATCCTTATAAGGATATATCCTCGATACCTGGTGGATAAGACAGATACCCAAACACATGTTTTAGCAATAAGGCTTTCATGAAGCATATCTGTTTACCTCATCGGCTCCTCTTGGTAGCACAGCACCGTATAATTCAACTCAGCCTATGGGCGGCCCACATGGAGCATGCTACTGTAGAACTCATATCTTGATGGCCTACTACCGAATAAGTCAGGCCTAAACCGACCTACCCAGCATAGCTCTATAGAAGTATCATCCATCGCATGTCAGGATGAGTTTTTTGCGTGTCAGTAATTGCAATCAGCCAGAAGAATCCTTGTCTGCAAGCCTTTCCAACTTATGTTCTGGATGCAGCCTAGTTGCCACAGGTGCCTGAGTAGGTATGTTGCAGAATCTGCTCGCCCTCCTCAGGTGTGACGCGGTACATGAGAACATCGGATGCGCTTTGATGACATAGGTCTTCTCTAACATCAGGAAAGGCGAGCAGGGTATCCGAACCTTGCATTAGCATAGGATTCGGCTGGCGACCCTCATGGGGCATACCCTACCCAACAGAGTTATAGCCAAGTTAGATACCCGAACCTTGCATTAGCATAGGATTCGGCTGGCGACCGTCATGGGGCGTACCTAACCTGACAGAGTTGTGACCAAATAAGGTACCCGATCCTAGCATTAGCATAGGATTCGACTGGCGACCCTCATGGGGCGTACCTAACCTGACAGAGTTGTAACCGAATAAGGTACCCGAACCTAGCGTTAGCGTAGGATTCGGCTGGCGACCCTCATGGGTTGTACCTCACCCAGTCGAGTAGTATACGACCCCCAACTAGCGTCGGAGGTCAGTTGTTAGCTCACATGGAGCGTAGCCAGGGAAGATGTCGTCCCGACTGGCGCAAGTACTCGGTCAGTAGCCCTCGTGGAGCATCCCGAGTGTATTTTGGCAGACTTGTCCAGCCCTTGAGCGTAGGAGATAGGCTCGCAGCCCTGAGTTCCTGTCATGCTATCCGGAGCTAGCCCTGCACTATAAAACATACCGGATGAGTTGCATCTGATGATGAAAACAATCACCTGAATAAAATATATTTTACAATATATGTAAATACGTGTTCTTCCTCTTACTGATATTAATTTCTCCGAGTAGTTGACCCCTTACGTTTAAGCACTTTGCCCAACTAATCATAGCCCCCTAGCGTCGGGAGTTGGCTCATGGCTCTTTCCCAGACACGCGTTTTGGGTGACTTGAGTTCGTCTTTCATGGAGCAAAGTTTCACGGATCAGGATTTATGCTACTCGAATACTTTTGCAATCATTTAAGAGAAAAAACAGAAAAAAGTGCAGCTTGTACACCTATTAGGTGTAAGCGGCTGTGGCATTGGCGAGGCGAAGTGAAGAAATATTTATCAGGAAGCGACTTAGCTGTTCGGTATTTTGGAGTGGGGATGCCATCCTTGCATTTGGGCTTTTGAGCCCCCGAGCATGTCACTTGTTGTTCTGATAATCTTCAGTTGTTGAAGGTCGAAGACGGTTGTGACCGACTGCCACAATGAAGCCGTCTGACTTGCGTTTGCGACTCCCAACTTTAGTCGGGACCGCATCGTCGGTGCCCTCCTGCTTCTTTTGTCAGGGTGCCTTCTTGTTGTCGAGGCACTCAGCAACAGCGTCAGCCGAGTCGGCGTACTTGTTCACCATGTCGAATAAAGCCTGACAGAGTTAGGAGGCTTCCGCGTGTATTTGGCGATATGAACGAGGTGTTTTTGACTCCTTTTTCGAAAGGCGGCGATGACGACCTCGTCTTTGATCTTCGGGATTGAATTCTTCTTCTCAGAGAACCTCTTGATGAAGTCACGAAGAGACTTGTTCTTCCTTTGATGTAACTGATATAAGTCGTGCTCGAAGAATGCCTCTCGTATGTTCCTGGAAGTTGGCAATGAGCGTTCCGGAGTTCTCCCTAGGAGCCGATTGATTGCTTGGGAAGTCCTGTTAGCCATGTCCTCGCTGAGTCGGCTAAATGACTGGGAGGTTAGTTAGCCATGACTTTGTGATTTCCTCAAGCTGCTCGATCGCCAGAGTGTAGACTGTGAGCCAAGACTCGGGTGGTCTTTCCGTCGTATTTTTTCGATGCCTGTAGGCTTGAAACCCGACGGCTCAGTCGACCTGTTGTAGCTCTGGGTGAAGGCCGGTATGCCTTCGTCTTCATGAGGGCTCCGACTCCGAATACGGCGTGAAACCGCTCGTGGTGGGGCCGAAACGCTTGTTTCTTGTCTTCCAGTTGGTGTTGCTCATCTTCTCTCGTTCACCATGCCGAGCGTTGATCTCTTGCCGAAGGACGCCTGTAGTCGGGTCTCGGAGGTCTTGATCGTCCCGACGGTTGCTTTGACATCGCCGGTTGTCGTTGGGTTGCGATGACGTGACGTTCCTCCATATCGCTGACTAGAGCCGCCGCTCGGCGTCGCTTTGAGGTAGATGAGACTGCCGTTGGGGATGTCACCGCGTTGGTCGGTATGAGGGTATCACCCGACTATTGGTGCTGCTGACATGCTCAGCGGTAAGCATGGCTTTTATCCTTGCCGATCGTTGGGGTGGCCTTGGTGATCAGGCCTGAAACTGGAGCATATCTAGTAGAGTCGCAGCGGCCACATGTTTTGTTGAGGAGTAATGAAGACGTCGTGGTGCGACTCGGTTTGGAGGATTTGTTGTGTACAGTCCGCCTGGCCCTGCGTAGAGCGTCATGCCGGCGTCTTGCTTCTTCCTCTTGTTGCTCTCGCAGTCGACGTGCTTCCTCCTCTTGCTGCTCGCATAGTCGGCATGATTCCTGAGTAGGAGTAGAGCCTTTGGATGCCATGAAGATTTCTCGTGGCGGGGAGAAGCTTGCCGAACTGCTGTCCGACTTAGAGTCGGAATCCAACTGAGAGTCGTAGTCCGACTGAGAGTCGTAGTCAAAATAGTTGATAGGGCTGATGATAACTCCAACCTCCCTTGATCCGATCTCGAGCGGCTCTAGGCTGTATCCGAGTCGAACTCCAGGCGATCGGGCTTGCCACGTGTCGGATATTGATTGAAGGTATCTGCGGCGTTGCCGAGTCTGTACGGGAGATTGACGATCTCTTCCCTTCTTAGCTTGATCTCGGCTGGCTCAAGACCGAGTCCAAGTCGAACACTGAAAGGAAGAGTTGTCCCAAGACTTAAGCAAGTGGAAGATTGCCGCAGCAAGTCGATGATGGTCGCTGCAGCATCGTGTGGGCCGACTGGCGTGAAGCCGGCTGGCTCCCTGGCAGATCAGATCGAGTCCGAGCCGGCCAAGGTGAGGTTGCCGAACTTGTCGGCGACGAAGTCGAGGCTTCCGAATGTGATCATGTCACCAATGGAGAATTTGTCGCCGTCAACTCCGGTTGCTAGATCCATCGAGGTTGTAGATGTAGATCTCGCCGAAGCCCCTACCTGGCGCGCCAACTGTCGATGTTTTACACAAGCAATAAATATATGGGGCTACTCGGCGGATGGAAACTTGATGGATTGCAAAGGAACACAGAGAGATTTTATACTGGTTCAGGCCCTCGATGTGAGGTAATACCCTACGTCCAGTTGTGGTGTTATTCCTTTGAGGATTTGTGGTGGTGATTCTGATGAACCAACTCAACCTGCCCTCAGGGGGCGCCCTGCCTCCCCTTATATACTGGGGGATAGGGTTACAACGTAGGAGTTCCAACCGGATTACGGCCAAGGGATCTCCTCTTAGAGATATAACGCACCCAACTAGGACTGTGTTTTTCTTATCATACAAGGCAAAGTTTGCCGAGTGTGGCTATATCCCTAATTACAAGGCTAGGCCCATCCTCTATCCGAGTGGCCCATATGCATGTCATGAGGTACCTGGGGCCCATGGCACCCACAGTTAGTGTATTTTGGCAAGGAGAATATAGGAAAAATATTCTCAGCCCTGATAATTTATTATTTTGCATTTTACTTATTTAATTATTTCCCTAGGCCTTTTAAAAATAATTTCTTTGGGGCTTTTCTTTAAGATATTTTGTGTGGCTCTAATTAAGGGGGAAAATCAGGGTGTGACAACACCGAAGCCCAGCAAGCCTTCGAAGACTTTCAAAAATTTCTTACATCACCCCCAATGTTGGCATCGCCTATGCCCCAGGAACCACTAATGTTATACCTGGCGGCAACGACTCAGGTAGTCAGCACGGTGCTAGTAGTCGAGCGAGCGAAGCCAGGTCATATATAGAAAATTCAACGGCCAGTCTACTTTGTCAGCGAGGTCCTAGCTGACTCCAAGATGAGATATCCTCAAGTCAAAAGCTGTTATATGGCCTACTCATCACTGTCTGGAAGTTGGTGCACTATTTTCAATCACATCAAGTCACTGTTGTCACATCATATCCACTTGGGGACGTCCTACACAACCGCGAAGCCACTAGCAGAATCGCTAAATGGGCGCTCAAGTTGATGGCGTTTGACATCATCTTTCAGCCATGGACAGCAATCAAGTCTCAAGCTCTAGCCGACTTCATGCCGTGTGGACAAAAGTCCAGACAACTACAAACACGAGCAAAATAGAGTACTGGACGATGTACTTCGACAGTTCTCTACGGATCGGAGGCGCAGGGGCTGGCGTCGTGTTGATGTCACCCACTAGTGAAAAACTCAAGTACGTTCTCCAGATTCACTTTCCAGCTTCCCATAATGTTGCTGAGTACGAGGCACTCATCCATAGGCTCCGCATTGCCATATCACTCGGCATCCGTTGACTAGTTATATGCGGGGATTCTCAACTTGTGGTCAGCCAAGTCATGAAAGACTGGACATGTCTCGACGATACTATGGCAGTGTATTGTCAGGAGGTACGAAAGTTGGAAAACAAGTTCGATGGGCTGGAGATAACTCATGTATTACAACAATATAACGAAGCTACAGACGAATTGGCCAATATGGGATCCAAGCGAGAAGTGGTCCTAATTGGAATTTTTCTCAAGCAACTATTGGAGTCATCCGTCAAGAAGAAACCAGTGCTTGAACAGTCGGGGGCTGAACCTACCCTAGCAACAAATGAAGTGCTAATCATCTCTCAAGATTGGCGGACTCCAATCACCAAATTCCTCTTGGATGATGAACTCCCAGAAGATCATAGTGAAGCCGAACGGATCAAACATCGAAGCAAATGTTTCCTTGTAGTCAGAGAAGATCTATACGTCGAAGCACATCCGGAAGTCCTCATCGCTACATCACACCCGAGGAGGGCAAGCAGATTCTACAGCCGATCCACTCGAGCATTTGTGGCAACCATGCTGCATCTAGGACGTTAGTCGGAAAAGCTTACAGACAGAGTTTCTTCTGGCTGACTATGGTAACAGATGCTAAAGATATAGTTCGCAAATGCGAGGGATGCCAATTCTATGCAAGGCAAACACATCTTCCAGCTCAAGAACTTCAAACAATTCCAATCTCTTGGCCCTTTGTAGTTTGGGGGCTTGACATGGTCAGGCCGTTCAAGAAAGCGCCAGGAGGGTTCACACACTTGTTCATCGCAGTGGACAAATTCACAAAGTGGATTAAGGCAAAACTCATTGCTACCATAACAGCGGCACGAGCAAAGGACTTCATCATGAGTATTTTATACCAATTTGGACTTCCTAACCGCATCATAACGGACAATGGTACTCAGTTCACAAGCGGCATGTTTCAAGATTTCTGTGACGACTTTGGCATCAAGATCTGTTATGCTTCTGTGGCACATCCACGGAGTAATGGGCAAGTCGAGCGTGCCAATGACATGGTCTTACAAGGTATCAACACTAGGGTGTTCGACCGACTACAACCAATGAGGGCGGTGGATACAAGAAACTCCCATCCGTTCTCTGGTCTCTAAGAACCACGGTTAGTCAGGCCCAACAGGCAATCCCCTTTCTTCCTAGTCTGTGGTGATGAGGCTATGTTACCAACAGAGTTGGAGTTCGGCTCTCCGCGAGTTCGGGCCCACTCAGAAGACAAATTAAACAAAGACTGACTAGTCAAACTTGATCAGTTGAAGGAAGCAAGGGACATCACAACTATCTAGTCGGCAAGGTATCTTCAAGGCCTACATTGTTTCACAGTCAGAATGTTCGTGGCCGAGTCTTCTTGGTGAGAGATCTCGTCTTGAGAAAAATACAAACCACCAAAGACAGGCATAAACTATCCCCTTTATGGGAAGGGCCATTCATTATCGCTGAGATAACACGTCCGGGCGCCTACCAACTAAAAACTGAAGACGTGCCCTCGTTAGCAACTCATGGATATCCTAGAACAGCTACATCCTTTCTATAAATTGATATTGTATTCCTCTATAACATATGTATAAAGTTTTTTCTAACTCACTATATCACTTGTCCCAACTGAGTAGTGAGTCAGGGGCTGCATGTATTATGTGCCTTGTTAATAAAATTCGAGCTTGTTTTATCTAAGTCAAGAAGTTCTACAATGGTTATGCTAAGTTTGCCCAAGTATAGCTTTCAGAGGAGAACGGTTTTCTTAAGTTCCTATCGATTACTGGCGTAGACTAATAGTCAGTTAAGCTGATGACGACTTAGAATAAGCAAGTACTCAGCAGCATTTTACAAGATATTTATACAAGCATTTACAAAAGTCATGTATGCTCATTAATATTCATCGACTGCATAATTGTTTGTTCTTACATACCCAGTCCTTGGCTATTGCCTCCGCAGTCGGCCTCGCCTGGCTAATCAGCTCTAGTGCCTCTTCGGGAATCGTCCCCTCGACAAAGCCCTCACCAATGGCCTCAATGTCTACCCTAGGGTATATTGACTTAGTCATGGCAAGAGCAACACCGACAGCTACACGGTCATCCAAGTACTCCTTTAAGATACTTGGGGCTTCGCTTAGGTGTGCTTGCACCTGGGTGACGGTACTGGAGCTAGTCCTAGGAAATTGAGGTTGCATGATATCAAGGAGCCCTTTCACGGATCCAGCAAGGATTTCCCGTGACTTCTTGATTGTCTTGATTTCCTCTACGAAGGTGCCAAATTGAATTTAGGCGTTGGCTTTTGAAGCTATTCAGATGCATCAACAAGAATATTTGTTAGCCAAGACATGCAGTCAGAGCAACAAGCAGTTAAGCCAAGATCATTGTCAAGCGGGAGACTTACTGGCATAGTCAGCCTCCACCTTGGCTTTGGCTTTCTCTACTTCCTTCATGCATTTCATCTTGTTTTTTCTCTCTGCTGGCTTTCAACTCGGCCTCAAGGCTGCAAATCAAAATAGTCAAGAACTCAAGATTGCAGTCAAACCTTAACAAGGCAATCGGGAATCAACAATGATGGAGAAGTCTACTCGGGATTCACTTGGGAGAATGACACAGAAGACTTACTTCTGATCTATTTGGCTAGGGCCCAGTTTTTGTCCCTGAGCTTATCAACCGATCCCTCAACCCTGTTTCCTAAATCTCTTGCTAGTCCGCTCCAAGGTTGTCCTTGCTACCTGAGCTGGCGCAATTGTTGGAGTTGGGGGGCGAGCTGGGTCAAGACCTTGTTAACCTTCTCCGAGAGATCGACGATCTTCTGCTCAGAACAAAACAGAGTCAAATGGCAGAGTATCATATCAGTGGAAACTGTCAAGAACCCAACATGACGAGATTCGCTACATACCTGGACTCCCCTGGACGCAACGATCACAGCATGAATAAGATTTTTGTGCTCCCTTAATGCTGCTTGCTCGTCGTGCTCGTAGCTCTCTACAACTCCCTCGGGGGTGACCCAATGAAAAGTTCTTGGGAAGTTTCGCGGAGGGGCTTTGAGCCGGGGGAGATCTCCTTCATCAAAAGATGACGATATTGATGGCGATGGGGGCCTGGCCCTAAACTCAGTAGCTGCAGGGGCTTCGGTGATCTGCTCGGGGGCTAGGGTAGTAGCTTCAGCATCCAGTCCCTGGTTGGTCAGTGCTGGTAACTCTGCTGTTAGGACTGCTTTAGCTTCAGGGCAGCCTCAGCTCGCAGGTGATTACTAGTACTGGCTCAGCTGGATTGCTCGACGGCAGGAGCTAGTGGCATAGTCCCCTTGGGATCTATGTCAACTCGCTTCCTGCATAATATGTCAAATATCAAGACACTACCATATCATTCAAGATTCTTAGAAGATTGTAGATTGTTTACCTCTTGGAAGTGTTGAACTTCCACAAGGGAGCTCCAGAAGATATCAGCGAGGGGCTTGATGGCCTGCTCGACGGGGGAGAGGTGCCAACTGTCGGCTAGTCGTGCATAGTTGTGTGGTGATTTGGCCCCAGTTGGCTCTGTTCCTGACGACAACGACTGGGTTTGTCGAGCCACTCGGTAGTGCTGGCCTTGGGCTCGATGTTGTTGGCCTTGGGCTCAATGTTCCTGGCCTTAGGTTTGGCGGCGCTGGCCTTGAGCTTGGAGAAACTGCCTTGGGCTTGGCAGCATGGGAGCTAAACTGACAGGATCCTTGATCTTTAGGCTCCCCGGCGCTGCACTCGGCGTGCTTGTTTTCTTCTTGCCCGGGTCTTCAAATGGTTTCTTCCCAGCCCTCTTGGAGCTGGGTTGGGTAGTAGAAGGGCTAGCTGGCCTCTTCTCCGTTTTGGTGGCCGGCTGAGTTTGGGAGTCATAATCGAACTCCACACAATCCTGCAAGTATTTTGACAACATACATCATGCATTGCAGAACAATTCAGGATGGATATCCACAGACATACATCACAGATGGATAATGATTCAATATCAGTCTTTCAAGATTACCTGTGCCTGAGGCCTGTCCGGTTATAGGGCGTGGGGGCGTGTTCTGTATCCTCAGTCTCCACTACCCCGTTGACAAAAATGCTGAGCAAGATATCGGTGACCTTGTTCTTGTCGGCTAAGTCAGGGTATTCGTGGCTGGGATCATCCTTTCCTTGGTAATCCCAACCAAAGTGGCTCCTAGCCTTCAAAGGCCTAGTGCGGCTATTTAGGAAGCACCTCGCCACCTAGAAACCAGTCAGCTCCGAGCTCTTTAGGAGATCTATCTCTCTATCAGCTGGAATGCTTGACCCATTTCTTCATAATTTGGCACTGAGAACCAGCTGGGAAGAACTGTTGGTGGAGAACCAGTGAAAGGGGACAGAGAAGGTTCGAGATTAGAATAGTAGAACCATTCTCTGTGCCAGCCCATTGAGGAGGTTTCAAAGGAATGTTGAGATAGGTTTTCTTCATCTCATTCCTTAAGTTGGAGACTGGCTCCCCCAATAACTTGGATTTATTCTTGACGCTAGGGCTTGATGTGAAAAAATATCAGGAAAGATTGAAATGGGCTTAACCCCCAGAAATGCTCGCACAGAGTGAGTATAAGATGGAGATATGCAGGATAGAGTTGGGATTCAGATTCACCAACTCTATTTGATAAAAAGACAAGAGTTGGCAAAGAAAATCTAAAGAAGGAAGGCAAGACCGTGATCAAAGATAAGTGAAGATGACGGTCTCACTAGATTTGGACACCGCATGGATTCCCCTTCTGTGGTTTCTAATGGATGACATCCGACACATGCCAGCATCATCGTTTCTCCAAAAGCTTCAGCTTCAATGGACTACAGTCCGACATCGGCCAAACTCCGGCAGACATCTCCGGGATCTCAAATGGGGCTTTCGGAATTCGCTGTAGCAAGAAGATTTGGCGGGAAATACTTGTGGAGGTAGGAATGGATCGGCAAAGCAGAATCGGGTGAGTCTCGAGCGGTCGGGCGCAGGCTACAGCGAACCATACGAGAGCGGAGCGCAAATATGGCGCGGAAGCTGGAAGATGAAACATTGGCAGATTAGAGAAGATGAGGGAATCTTTCTCTCTCTCCCGCTTTATAGAGCCTGTGCTGATAAGTGGGCTGGCCTGACAAATTCATACTAGCCACAAAACAAGAATAGAGTTTCCTAAAAATGGCATGCTCTATCCTGAGCCGACCGCTGGCTGTGTTAAAATCACAGTGCAGATGCTATTCATATGAAAAAACCATTAAATAATCAGATATGCTTCATGAAGCCTAATTGCTGAACACATGTGTTCAGATATCTATATATATTTACCAGGTATGAGAAAAATACATCCTTATAAAGGAAATCAACAGCTAATCTCCGATTAAAAAATTGGGGATGCAAAAGGTATCTCTTAAGTTCACCTAACCACATATTGGGTTAAAATCCATAAAGTGTACCTTGGCATACATTATTTTTGCTTAGCAATAATGCCCTGGGCAAAAATTTTTCCAGCATGAATAAAAGCGCAAAGTCTAATTTCTGAAAAAAGTAATACACTACTCGGAAAAGACTAAAAGGTTAAAGATCTTTGACTTTATGTTTAATTGTTTCACAAAAATATAAAAGTACAAAAAGTCAGGGGGCTACACCTTAATAGTTGCGCCTATTCCGACGCACACTATTCATAAATTTTTCTATGAAGCCCTTCAATAGCCTCATTGCCAACTGACATGAAAACAGGCACATACAGAGAGAAGAAGTAACTTGGACAAAGAGTACTTACGGAGCAAAGTACTCAGGATTCTTCACGTGGAAGGAAACAAGCAGTCGCTTGAGATCTGTGACTCAAACTATGAAGATCTAGGAGCTGCTGTGGGGCCATGGGCCCCGAAGGTACCTCATGAGAAAGCATATGGCCACTCGGACAGAGAATCAGGAGCCCTAAAACCTGGTAATTAGGAAACGGGATACAATAACTCATCATATATACCTTGCATGACAAGGAATGGATATAGTCCTAGTCGGGTACGTGTTGATTCTACTAGAAGAAAAAAATCCCTTGGTCAGAGTCCGATGGAATGATGAGCAAGATCCTACTCAATGTAAACCCTATCACCCCACAAAAGTTATATAAGGGGAGGCAGGCGCCCCCTGAGGCAGCAAGAAATCACCAGAAGAAGTACAATCTCACCGGAGAAATCTCAAAGGCAATATACCACAAATGGACGTAGGGTATTACCTCATCTTCAGGGCCTGAACTAGTATAAATTGTTCTATGTTCCTTTACAATCCATCAAGTTTAGTCTCTGAGTTAGCCCCCATATTCTTATTGCGGGGTGTTGAAAACATCGACAAACGTGTGTCGTGACTCCGATGACGCAAATGACCAAGAGACCAGTTGCTCAGCGCCGTGTTGAAGCAGATGAAACCGCTATATTAGGGGCCGTCTTGTTCAACAGTATGAGAGTGACTCCAGATTGTTGTCACTGCTGGCATGCGTCGTGCATCTTCCTCTTGCTGCTCGTGCAGTCGGCGAGCCTCCTCTTCTTGTTGATCACGTAGTCGGCATGCATCTTGAGTGGGAGTTGAGCCCTTGTACGCCATGAACGCATGGTGGAGAAAATCTTACCGAACTGCTGTTCGACTGTGAGTTAGAGTCGGAGTATTTAAGGGGTGATTACAACTCCAACCTCCCTAGATCCGATCTCGAGCGACTTTGGCCGTATCTGAGTCAAACTCTGGGGGATTGAATCTGCCGCATCAGAGTCAGATTGAAGTTACCCGTGGCATTGCCGAGTCCAAACGGGAGATTGATTATCTCTTCCTCCCTTAGCCCAACCTCAGCCGGCTCAAGGCCGAGTCCGAGTTGAACATCGAAAGAGAGAGTTGTCCCTGGAGTCGCGAATCTTGGGGATTGCTGTGACATTGAGTAATCCGACTGGCGTGGAGTCGACTTGGTTCCTGGCCGATCGGGTTGAATCCGAGTTGGTCAGGGTGAGGTCGCCGAACTTATCGGTGATGAAGTCGAGGCTCCCAAAGCTGATTGTTTGCCCGGGGAAGAACTTGACACCGTCAACTCCGATGGTTGGATTCATCAGGCTTGTTGAAGATGATCTCGCCGAAGACCCTACCTAGCACGCCAACTGTCAATGCTTTGTTTCAGCAATAATTATATGAGGCTACTCGTGAGACCTAAACTTGATAGATTGCAAAGGAACACGAAATAATTTATCCTAGTTCAGGCCCTCAAGATGAGGTAATACCCTACATTCAGCTGTTGTGTATTGTCTTTGAGATTTCTCTGATGAGATTGTGGTGTTTTCTCTGGTGAGAGCGTTCTGCCCCAGGGGGCTCCTTACTGCCCCCCCTCCTTATATACTGAGAAGATAAGGTTACATGATAGGAATCCCAATCGGACTTGACCAACAGATTTCCTTCTAAGAATACAACGTACCCGACTAGGACTATATCCCTTTTCTTATCATACAAGGTAATATGCACCGAGTCCTGTTGTACCCCGAATTACAAGATTAGGCCCATCCTCTATCCAAGTGGCTACAAAGCTTCCCATGAGGTACCCGTGGCCATGGCCTCCACACTTATATACTCAAAGTCAGCAAAGGAGCATGAACAGTACCTTCGGTTAGTGCTTGAGAAACCAGCTTTATGCCAAGTTCTGCAAGTGTGATTTCTAGTTGAATGAAGTTTAATTCCTCGGGCACGTCATCAACGCACAAGGAGTTGCTGTGGATACCACAAATGTGGAGTCAGTTACCAACTGGAAACCACCGAAGACAGTGACACAGTGACATAGGTCCGGAGTTTTCTTGGACCCGCAATTTACTACCACTGGTTCATTGAGAACTTCTTGAAGATTGCAAGGCCCATGACCCAGGTGTTGAAGCAGGATGTGAAATTTGTTTGGACACCCTAGTGCAACAGCAGCTTTGAGGAACTAAAAAAGAGTTTAGTGTTTGCGCCAATGTTAATCTTGCCAGACCCGAAGAAAAATTTCCAGGTGTACTACGACACATCCCCCAAGGGCTTGGATATGTGCTAATGGCAGGAAGGCAGGGTCATTGCTTACGCGTCCCACCAGTTGCATCCTCATGAAGGCAACTACCCGATGCATGACCTAGAATTGGCAGTAGTGGTTCACGGCTTGAAAATTTGGTTGCATTACCTCATCGGTAATCATAGTGAAATATACATAGACTACAAAAGCTTGAAATACATCTTCACCCAGCCAAATCTGAACCTCTGTCAAAGAAGGTGGCTGGAATTGATTAAGGATTAAGATGTGGGAATACACTATCACCCCGGTAAGGCCAATGTGGTAGCAGATGCTCTGAGCAGGAAGAGTTAATGCAACACCGCTAGGGCCAAGGCAATGTGCAGCGAGATTCAATAAGACTTCGAACATCTGAAACTAGATATTGTCACCCTAGGTTTTGCCGCAGCCCTAGAGGCTCAACCCACACTTTTCGACCAGGTTTGCAAAGCTTAAACAAACAACCCAAAAATTAAAGAACTCAAGAAGAATATGAGAGTTGGGAAGGCCCAGGGTTTTACTGAAGACGAAGAGGGAACCATCTGGATGGAATAATGGTTATGTGTACCAGAAAACAAAGAACTCAAGGATTTGGTACTCCGGGAAGCTCATGAGATGCAATACTCAATTTAGCCCGGGAGTACCAAAATATATCAAGACCTCAAGAGAAAGTTTTGGTGGGCTAGTATGAGAAAAGAAATAGCAGAATTCGTGGCACTCTGTGATGTATGCCAGCATGTGAAGGCAGAACACCAAAGGCCAGCAGGGTTGCTACAACCGCTCAAAGTTCTAGAATGGAAATGGGAAGAGATCAGGATGGACTTCATCATCGGTTTTCCCCAGACCTCATCGGGGTATGATTCAATTTGGGTAATCATTGATCGACTCACCAAGGTCACCCACTTCATCCCCGTACACACCATTTATTCGAGCAAGAGGTTGGTAGAATTGTACATGGCCCATATAATTTTCTTACATGGTGTACCCAAAAGAAAAGTATCTGACCACGAAAGCCAGTTCACTTTAAAATTCTGGCAGAAGCTACAGGCAGAATTGGGAACCCGTCTAAACTTCAGCACAGCTTACCATCCGCAAACAGATGGGCAAACAGAGAGAGTCAACCAGATATTGGAAGACATGTTAAGAGCCTGCACGCTTGATTTTGGTGGAATTTGGGATAAGAGTTTACCATATGTGGAATTCTCTTACAACAATAGTTACCATGTCAGTTTGCAAATGGAACCATTCGAGGCATTGTGAGGTAGAAAATATCGTACTCCTCTCTTTTGGGATCAGACTGGTGAATGCCAGGTATTCGGGACAGATGCCCTCAAAGAAGCTGAGGAGAAAGTAGCAATCATTTGGGAAGGTTGAAAACAGCGAAATCTCCATAGAAGAGTTACACTAACAACCACAGAAGGGACCTGAGCTTTGAGGAAGGGGACTACTTGTATCTTCGTGTCACTCCACTTCATGGTGTACACAGGTTCTTGACCAAAGGGAAGCTAGCACCACGTTTTGTGGGGCCTTACCAAGTCTTGGCCCACAAAGGTGAAGTTGCATATCAGTTTGATCTTCCAGCAACAATGGCAGGCATCCATAATGTGTTCCACGTATCTCAATTGAAGAAATGTTTGAGGGTACCATCTGATAAGGCCGATCTTAAAAAGATCAAAATGCAGGAGGACCTTACTTATGTGGAAAGACCGATCCGGATTCTGGAGGTTAGTGAAAGGAACACCAAAAGCAGGGTGATCAGATTTTGTAAGGTACAATGGAGTCACTTGGGAACGAGAGGATGAACTGAAGTCTGCCCATCTGCACCTCTTCGCCAGCACCTCCGAATCTCGAGGACAAGATTCTGTTTAAGGGGGTAGGTTTGTCACACCCTGAGTTTTCCTCCTTAATAGAGCCACCAAAATCAATAAAGAAAATGTCAAAAGAAATTATTTTTTCAAGGCTGCATAGAAGTAATAATATTAAAAATATTAAATAACAATTTATCATGCTAGGAACATTTTTCTTGTATTCCTCTTGCCAAAATACACTAACTGGATTTTTAATGGAATTTTTAGAGCACCGGAAGCATTTTTAATAAATCAAAACACCATATCAAAATTAAAAATCAATTGGAAATCCCCTCGGAAATCTTTTTCCCTTTTCTCCCATTTTTCTTTTTTTCCACCCCGCGGGCCACGCCAGCCACCTCTCCTCCCCCCACGCCGCACTGACCTGCGCCCGCGTTGCTCTGGTCTTTGCTCCCCTACGCGCATGCTTCGGCCCACATCGGCCCAGCCATCCACGCCTGTTTGCCGCTCCGCCTCTCTATGACAGGCCGGACCCAACTGTCAACATCCTCTTCATCCTCTAGCCAGGAAGACCGGAGGGGATCGGGCTCTGCCAGCTGTCGGATTTCTCCCCTGTTGCCATGCATTCCCATCCACCCTTCATTCAACCTCATGCAGACTTGGTCTCCCCCACGAACCTGCGCCCGTTTCCCCACTCGGCCACAGAAAATACGCACGGATATGCCCACGACGCCACCCTGCAGACCTCACCTCTCTCTGTGAAATATACCACCTCGGCCATGATCTCCACCACCTGAGCCTATATAAACCTCACCATCACCTCCTATCTCTTTTCCCTCAATTTCTCGAGATCACCGTGCCCTTTAATGCCCTCCGCACCATGTTCCAGTAGTGCCACCACCTTTCACCACCACTAGTCGCTTGCTGTAGCCCCGCCGTAGCACTCCGCCGAGCACCGAGCTTGCCCCCACCGTCTTTGCCACGGTCGAGAACACCTATCCACCTAGTTGCCACCCCGTTCATCCGCCGGAACGCCGTAGCCGCTGTCGAGGTGAGCTCCCCTGCCACAAAACCTCTTCAGCCGCGTAATTCTGCCACTTGGTTCAGTGTTTTCCTCCTAATCCCCTCTACACCTTCGCCAGGTCCCGTGCATCTTCGTCTGCCCCTCCATCATCGTCAATCGCCATCAGAACCCCCACTGCCATTCCCCTCTTCTCATCGTCGTTCACCACCCTCCAATCGGCAAGCCTCGCGAGAGCACCAATTGATCCTCCTTCTCCGCCACTTGCCATGGCCTCCGCCACGCGGATGGTCACGCAGCGACCATCGGGCCGCGCGCGCCGCCGCCGGTCGGCGCGCCGGCAGGGTCGCCCCCTTTCTCCCTGGGTTGTCCGATCTACCCCGGGGTAGATCAGGGCCATCCACATGGGCCCATCCTTGGCGCCCGCGCCCCTGCAATGTCGGTGCCATGTCGGCGCCGCATTGGTAATCCTGTCCGCCGTGGTGGCCTCATCAGCAGCCGCGTGGCGCACCCGCGTCGCGCGTGCGTGGACCTGGTCCACTATGCACCGCCCTCATTTGAGTCACTGACCTGTGGGGTCCGCTTGTCAGCGCCAGCCCCCTCCAAGTTGGCTGACGTCATAAATCCTTTTTAATGCACAATAATGGATTATGGAATTTCTTTTGTATAGTAAAAGCACAGTGAATCTTCAAAAATTCATAACTAATCCATACGTGCTCTGATTAATTCCATTCAAATTGCATTAAATCCAGAAAAATGTGAAGAATCCAATAAAAATAGATTTAACCACTGTTTTAGTGTTGTTATGTACTGTTTTTATTGTTTATGCATTAATTATCAATAGATACCGACGTTTCCAACACCCCGATGTACTCCGAGGTGGTTGCTAAAGTCGTTGAAGCTAAGCAAGGCAAGTTGCATCCTTAATCTTGAACATATTGTACCCAATTTATGCAAATTATTTGTTTTGCATGTTTTATTATTTGTTTTATTATTTTGTTTTGTACCCAATTACCTATGTATAGTATAGTCAACCTTGGCTTGTTAAACTTGTTCCTTTGTTAACCTTGGTAATAATATGTCTAGATTATGACTTAGGTTTACTTAGCCATGGTTAGACTAAACTAGGTCACTCTAGGGAATAACTGTTCATTACAATATTATTGTTCGACCTTGTCTCGAGATGATGGAACTTTGGTCATGGATAATCTCATAACTAAAATATGACCCTAATGGTTATCTGTGGGTGCATGGTTTTGCTGGTCGCACCCCTGGCAATTAAGGACCGGTTCACGGGAACCCCTTGAGCAGATTTTCGTACTTACCACAAGCCAACGTGGGCAACGGCTAGGCTTGTAGCGTAGCTCTTCCCTCTCCTAGGCATTGTTTGGTGAGGATGGGCGTGATGGAGTTGGGTTGGCTCAGGTTACGGGTTGATTGGCTTCTAGATTTTTCATGGCACAAGGGGGTAGCCTGTCCAACACGGTGTGCCCTATTGGTAGGTGCAACCTCAGCATGGTGTGGATGGTTGGGGCGGAGCTGCGTGAAGCTTCTCGTGGGGTGCTGTGTTGGCACACCAGTGCATAGGAATGTGCGTGGGGCTGTGTCTTATGGGTACAGTTGTACACTTCTGGCCAGAGATAAAACTATTCGAATAGCCATGCCCACGATTAGGGGCGATTAGTCAAGACTCACCATGATTAGTCTCACCTTAATAATGTTGACTTTGTGTAGAAACAGGATGGATTGTTTGGGCCTGTCCAACGTGGTGTAGCGTTGTTCAGTGATTGGTTAACACTACTTAATATAATAACCGTTTTACCTGTTTTACAACCACAATTGTTTATAACTGCTTTATGCAAATAAGCCTCAAAGCCCCTCTTTGTCACCCGTGCATTATTGCATTTTTACAGGTGTGACTTGTTGAGTACTGTGGGTGATACTTAGCCTTGCTTCCTTTCCCCCCAGAGAGCTGGAGTTCTACTTTGATGAAGATACGCTGTCAAGCGGCCTGTGGAGTGGAACCTCTATGTGGATTAGTTTATTTATCTTTATTGTATCCCACTGCATTTTGTAAGACTTTTATTATGTTTTTAAGATGCACTCTATATGGCAACATTGTCTGTGTGTACCCTGGCTTTTCCTGGACAGGGATTTAATACACATATTATTCATAATTCTGGCTGTGAATTCTGGGCGTGACAACTACAAACTAACTATGTAGATCCCCTTATTTCGGTGCCAATGGGTCAAATACCCGAAAGGCGAGTACGTGGACAACTATGGGCTACGAATTGTTGATCTCCAAAATGTAGGCAACAAAGATTGCCCATGGGTACTCGCTGAGCGCGTCGCACAAGTTTTCTATGTAACCGACCTTGTGAACGAGAAGAAGAACAGTTGTCTCCGGAAAACAAGGAATTCTAGGAGTTCAAAATGTGGACGATGTTGAGGAATACAATCAGTACAACACCATGTCGTTGTTTACAGACCATCCAACAAAGATTAAGCTTGTCAAACAAACCATCAATGAATCTTTGATGCCCTACACATGTGCAGACGGTGTTGGAAAAACTATGAAAGGCTAACATATATTCACAAGCATATGTATTGCAATTCCCAAGTTATCAAAACTTTATGTAATTTTAATTTCTAAGTATGACAACTAATTATGTATTGCAATTCCCAAGTTATTTAGAGTTATGTAATTTTAATTTCTAAGTATTGAAATTAATTTATGTATTGCAATTTCCAAGTTACGAAGAAATGGTTTAATTTTAATTTCTTTAATTTTGTATTGTGATTCCCATGTTATCAAGAAATGGTTTAATTTTAATTTTTAAGTATTAAAACTAATTTGGAATTGCAATTTCCAAGTTATTAATTTAATGGCAAATTTTAAGTATTAGTACTAATTCTTGAAAATCGTTTTTGCATGCCTTCGAAAATGAATTACATAGGCAGGCCCAGCTTCCTAAGGGCCCAGCTTCATAAGTGCCTGTCTATGAAAAACCTTTTCGTAGGTGGGCCCTTGTGTGGCCCGCCTACACAAAGTGTTGCCCTATATAAACCGCGCGCGGTAGGCCGAAATTTTCTAAGTCATTCCAAGCCCTAGCTAGCACTGCCAGGCTGCCGGATTGCATGACTGGCAACGCCGAGCCCTCCACCACCCCTCGCCGACAACGTCGAGCCCTCCACCGCCTCCTCGCCGACACTGGGACATGCGGCGCTGTCACCTCAACAATCCCGCCGTGGAAGAGATCGAGCCACCAGCCTCCGCTCTTCACCAAGCCCGCGCGGCTCCTCACCAATCCTGGCTGCTGTTGCCTCCTTGCTGCTGCCAAGCTTGCCGCCGCCTCCTCACCAAACCCGGCCACTATCGCCTCCTCACCATGGCCAAGCTCACTGCTGCCTCTTCGCAACGCCGGATCCACCACCGGCCAACCCCACCCTCCTCGCCGATGCCGGGACATGCGGCGCCATCTCCTCGCCAAGCCCGCCGCCAAAGAGAGCCATCAGCCTCCGCCTCCTCGCTGAGCCCGCCTCCTCGCGAGTTCACCGGCCGCCTGCGCCGATCTCCATCCATCCTGCGAGCATGCAGGGCGCTGTTGTTCGTCCTGCTGCTTCCTTCCGCCACACCTACCCAATAACCATCCATCCATTCATTCATTTCATTACAATACATGGACTATTGTTTGGACTTTTATCCAATTAACATAGATAATTTAGTTCCTCTCACTGCATATATTTGTGGATGATATTGATGAATTGATGATGAATGATGGGTATTTTGATGAATTGATAGATGAATGAATGTATTGATGAATTGATGATTTTCATGAATTTTGTATATATGATGATGATGAGGATGAATCAATTTTGTTTAGGGAGTATATATTAGAATTTTGTTTATAATATGGATGGATTAATGATTTTGATAAATTTTCATGAATTTTGTATATGGATGGATGGATGAATTTTGTTTCCTAAGTACTATATGAATTTCCAGCGGCATATATGGATGGATGAATTTTGTTTTTAATTATATGGATGTATTCATGAATTTTGTTTATGGATGGATGGATGAATTTTGTTTAGGGAGTATATATTAGAATTTTGTTTGTAATTTGATGGATGGGGATGATTTTTAATTCCTAAGTATGACTGATTTTGTTTAGAACTAATTATGGATGGATGAATTTTGTTTCCTAAGTACTATATGAATTTTGGCGGCATATATGGAATTTTGTATATGGATGGATGGATGAACTTTGTTTCCTAAGTACTATATGAACTTATTACGCCCAAGTTTTAGTGGGTAATGTCAAGTCCGAGCACATTGTATATGAGATAGACATCGCCACGCCGGATGGGGTCCAACTGCTTGGAAATGTGATCAGACAGTACATACTTTGGCATCGACGAGATATAGTTCTAACCAGTACTACGCCATAGGCAAACCAACCTCGTAGCCAACCTTTGTCGGTGGCTCATATTGCAACACCTCCCAACCAACTTTCTCTGTCGGCTCAAAGGCAACCTTCTTCGGCAGCTCCTCTTGCAACGCCTCGTAGCCAACCTTCGCCGTGGGCTCAGAGGCAACCTTCTTCGGTGGGTCCTCTTGCAATGCCTCCCAGCCAACCTTCACCGCCGGCTCAGAGCCAACCTTCTCCAGTGGCTCCTCTTGCAACCCCTCTCACCGAACCATCGTTGTCTCCTACTCCTCTTCCACAACCTCTCAGCCAACCATTGACATCTCCTACTCCACTTCCACAACCTCCCAGCCATTCATCACCGTCTACTCCTCTTCCACCATCTCTCAGCCAACCATCTTCGGCGGCTCCTCACCCACCACCCCTGACAGATCAACCTTATCCTGCAGCTCCTCAGCTGCCGCTGACAAGCAGGCTGCTCCTGAACAGCCTAGCTACAACTCGCTAGAAGATACAGCGCCTCCACATCCAAGCTCCAATGAGACGACTACTACGACGACCATGGCTCAACCCCATGCTCTAGTGCCTCAAATGGTTACAACACATGACAAGGGTAAATGCCCAGAGGTGGAGAAGTGGCTAACAAGCTATAAGAAGAAAGTAACGTCCTCTTCAGTCAGCTTATTCGCTCCTAAAAGGTACCCACAATTGAATTTCACTACTACAGACCATGTCCCAGTGGACTCTGTGAATGGTAAGGCTTTTCTACCATCATGGGAGATTCTAAGTGGCCCTTGGGAAATAAAAAGATTTCATGAGTGGTACATGTGTGCTTCTGCAAAGGGCATCAGATTGACCACTGTACAAGTCCCTCCAGAAACATTTTGCAGTGAAGGGGGCATTATCTTCATAGACTTCGAGGACATGTTTGCCATGCACCAGAGCCAAAGACTTGACGTCAATCTCATTGTTGTATGGTGCCTGTAAGTGCAAATAAGTACGCTACATCATTTTAATTACCGTCATGTTTATACGATAAATACACTATAAATATATTGGCTCTTTGTTCTTTGTAGAATGCAATGGAATGATTCCCAAAAATTGGGGATACCACTCGGATATCTTGGCCCAACAAGAGTTTCACAGCCTAAGCACACAGTCACGATGGATCCGAACACGTCTGTTGTGCTACAAGGGAAAAATAAAAAGAAGGATGCAATCTTACGGAATATGCACTTGCAAAAGAAAATGGACGTAGCAGCATACATTGGACAAGCGATGCTATCAATGCAAGATAAGAGATACATAATGGTCCCATACAACTTTGAGTGAGTTCGATACTATATATATATATATATATATATATATATATATATATATATATATATATAGTTGTATTATTAAATATATATTGCTCGATTCATGAATAAGTTGTGTAATTATTCTTGTAGCGACCACTTCATCTGTATATTGTTGTATCCGAAGTTTGGCAGCATGACAGTCCTCAACCCACTCAACAAGGACGAGAGCACATACAAGGAATTCATACAAATTATCAATAAGTAAGAAAATATACAATATCAAAATTTATTCCTCACACATATACGTAATTATAGATTCTTGGCATATATATGTACGATGATTTCATATGTCAATTTAATTGTTTGAATAGCACATACAAATTTTACATCAAATAGGGTGGCGAACAGAAAGTAAAAAAGGATGAAGATGTTCATCCGTACAAAATTTCCTATAATACATACAATCTATATCTCCACTTTCTACCTTGAATAAGTATATATTTAAGGATTGAACAACTAATTTACATGTGCTATCTAATTTCGTGCTTTAATTATATGAAGTGTCACAAGCAACCTAAAGGCAGCATCCTATGTGAATATTATGTGTGCGAGTTCCTGAGGGTCAATGGGAGGTACAATACGCACTGCGAAGACATATGTACTCCGATTCTCACCTATTTATAATTTTTGTGATCATATATATTATTATACATGCCTCCACTTATATACTGGGGGATAGGGGTACAAGGTAGGAGTCCTAGCCGGATACGGCCAAGGGATCTCCTCTTAGAGATACAATCTACCTGACTAGGACTGTATATTTCTTATTGTACAAGGTAAAGTCTGCTGGGTGCTACTATATCTCTAATTATAAGTCTCGGCCCATCCTCTATCCGAGTGGCCCATATGCTTGTGATGAGGTACCCGGGGCCCATAGCCTCCACAGTAGCCCTTGAGACCTTCATAGTTGAGTCACAGCTAATGCCGAGTGCTCATCCTCCACGGTGAAGATTGCTCGAGTGCATTGCTCCCGAGTACTCTTTGTCTGAGTGCTTCTTCTTCCCAGGTCCTGCTTCATGTCAGCTGGCAGCGAGGCTATGAAGGGCTTCATGTAGATGTATGAATAGTGTGCACTGAATAAGCGCACCTATTAGGTGTAGCCCCTGACTTTGTGCTTAATTATGAAGACAATTAAACATAAAGTCAAAGATCTTTAACCTTGTAGTCTTTCCCGAGCAGTATACTACTGGTATATGAGACTCTTCGGTATCATGTCAACTGGAATAAGATTTATAGTCTTGCCGAGTAGCATGCCACTCGTATATGGGACTCTACAGCTTCATGTCAGTTGGAAAGGAGGTTTATAGTCTTTCCTGAGTGGCGTCCCACTCGAAAGTTAGACTCCTCAGCGTCATGTCAGTTGGAAAGAAGGTTTATAGTCTCTCCCAAGTAGTGCACTACTAGAAAGTTAGACTCTTTAGCGTAATGTCGGCTGGAATAATGTTGCTCATGGCAACTGTTGGCCAAGCATGTAGGCCGAGTACCACTTTATGAAACTAAACCCATTGCGTGGTTAGGTGTACTTGAGAAAGATACCTATATCCCCAATTTTAATGAAGACCAGCTTGTTATCCTTATAAGGATATATCCTCGATACCTGGTGGATAAGAGAGATACCCAAACACGTGTTTAGCAATTAGGCCTTCATGAAGCATATCTGTTTACCTCATCAGTTCCTGTTGGTAGCATCAGCACTACGATTTTAACCCAGCCTGCAAGTGGCCCATATTGAGGTGCTACTGTAGAAACTCATATCTTGGTGGCCCAATACCGACTTTGCGAGCTCAAGCCCACGAGTCGGAAATGGCTCTATAAAAGGCGGGGACAGAGAGAAAAGATTCCATCATCTTCTCCAATCCACCAATCATTTCGTTTTCCGCTTCCGCGCCGAAATTTCGCCTCTCGCTCTGCTAGGGTTCGCTGTAGCTTGCTCTTCCCCACCAGACCTCGGGCGATTCTACTCTTCCTTGTCCACTCCAAACCTCTAGAAGCATTTCCCCGAAATCTCCTCATCCCCAACCATGCCGAGGGCGTTGGATTCAGTGGATGCGTCGGATGATGTCGGACCGACTTCAGACTGCAGGTCGGCGAAGTTGAAGCTTCTGAAGAAGCAGCTGAAGTTGCAGAGCCAAGAGATTATCCACTGGCGTCTGGCTAAAGATGAATCGGCCCTAGAGCCCTAGGATGGTGAGACCATCGTTTTGCCTCCTTTTTCCACCGGGGTCTTTCTCTTCCATCTTCTGAGTTCCTCCGCCCGCTCCTTTCTTTTTATGAGCTCGAGTTGGTGAATTTGAATCCCAACTCGATTCTTCAGATCTCCATTTTCGTGACTCTTTGTGAGTGCTTCTTGGCTATGGAACCCCATCTGAATCTATTCAGGTATTTGTTCCATATCAAGCCCAAACCCTCCAAGAATAAAATCCAAGTAATTGGGGGGCCGGTGTCCAACTTAGGAACGAGATGAAGAAGGTCTATTTAGATATTCCTTTGAAATCTTCTCTCAAGGGCTGGCATAAGGAATGGTTTTACTGTTCCGATCTTGAGCCATGCCTTCCCCCCTTTATGGGTTTGCCCCCCGGTGATTATCACCAGGTGGTCGTCCCTGCCCACCTCTGAAGAAATGGGGCAGGTTGATATGCTTGTCGGCAGGATTGGCAAGCTGAAGAAAGCCGGGTTGACTGGTCCATGGGTGGCTAGACGCTTCTTGACTCGGGGCCTAAGGCCACTAAAGTTGAGGTGCCACTTCAGCTAGGACTACAGGGGCAAAGGTGATCCCAGCCGAGAATTCTCTGACCTGATAGACAAGTATAAGGTGACCGACATCCTACTGGATTTCTTCGCCAGCGGGGTGGTCGAAACCGAGGACGCAGATCGGTTCATGGCGGCTTACAGCAAGAACAGGCTGCGCCCAAAGGTAACCTTTGCTGATGTTATCTTGTAGTTCATCTGTGGTGAATGCTTGCAGACATGTGCCCAGATTGGCTCCACAGTGTATAACTTGTATTGTTGAACTACTTGCAGTCATGTGAGGAGTTCGATGATGACTCCCGAAAATTGTCGGCCTGGAAATCAAAGAAGAGGCCGAGAAGTCCTTCTATTGCCCAGCCCGACTCCAAGAGATCGGGGAAGAGACCTGCTGTAGATCAGGGCAAGAAGACGGTTATGAGGCCGAGTGCCGCTACCGGGAGTTTGAAGATAAAGGACACCGCCAGTGTAGCACCCAGGCCGTTGAGTCCTAGACTAGGACCCGTGCAGTCGAGCTCAGCATCATCGAGCCCAACCAGAGTGCCGCCGAGTACAGGGCCGACTCCAGCGCCGCTAGGCTTAGCAACATTGAGCCCAAGAATGGTGCCACTGAGTACTCAGGCACCCCAGCTAGCCGCACCAGGAGTGGGGCCAGCCAGGATAAAAACGCCGCAGCCGACTGCCACGCTGATAGGCCCGACAGCAAGCCACAGCCCACCGCTGTGATCTGGATCACCCGGGCAGAGGCTTAAGTTCTCCAAGAGGTAGGTTGCTCTGGATCTTCTAAAAATCTTGTTCAGCATAGTTGTGTTTTGATGTCTGACTCGTTACGCAGGAAGCGAGCCGATATTGATCTCAAGGAGACCGCTCCGGCTACTCCCATTGTAGAGCCAGCCCCAGCCAAGCCAGCGCCAGCGAACACACCTGCTGAGCCGGCGACGGTCCCAGTGGCAGAAACTGAGACGGTCCCGACTGTAGGGCCGCCGACACCGGCCAACCAAGGGGTGACCGTTGAAGATGCTGCTCCAGCCCCTGAGCCAGCCCCCGAGGCCCCAGAGGCTGCCGAGTTGGGGGCCAGGACCCTGCCGCCATCCTTGTCGCCGTCGTTGTTGTCGTCGCCATCACTGTCTTCTCCTCCGGACAGACCGGACCTCCCCAGGCTCGAAGCTCCGCCTCACAAGTTCCCGTGGACCTTCCACTGGACGGCGCCCGACGGAACCGCGAGGAGTTACAAGCATGATGAGGTTGCGGTGGAAAAGGAGCATGAAGACTTACTTCGTGCCACACTCGCCGCGTCCCAGGGGATTTAGGTATGATTCCCGTTGTATTGGAATCTTCGTAGTCTTCCTCGGATGAGTGTTCTGATGCTTGACTCTGCTTTGACTTGTTTCTCCCCGAGCAGAAGCTTTTTGATCGCTCGGAGAAGATGCACGAGGTCCTGACCCGGGTTGCCCCCCAGCTCGAAGAGTTGGACCAGCTCCGGGCTTTAAAAGCCAAAGTGGAAGGGCGCAACCAAGAGAGGGAATCTTGGCTGAGGGATGCCGTTACCTAGCTCAGGACTGAAAATTGGGACCAAGCCAAGAAGATTGGAGGTAAGTCTCCCGAACGTCTTCCTGACTGATCCCTTAGTATATTTCTCCAGCTGTTTTGTTCCCGACTGCCCAGTTGTGTCTTGACTGCAACGTTGAGTTCTTGACTAATCTGTCGTGCAGCCCTTGAAGCCGAGCTGAAGACCCGAATGGAGGGAGAAAACCAGCTGAAGGAGGCCGAGAGAGCCAAGGCCGAACTTGAAAAGGACAAGGCCGACTTGACAAAGGCCAAAACCGAGCTTGAGCAAGAAAAGGCCGAGTTGAAGAAGGCCAACGCTAAGCTCGAGAAGGAAAAGGCTGAATTGGAGAAGGCCGTAGCCAAGTGGGAGGCCGACTATAAAAGTAAGTCTCCATTCTGGCAATGACCTTAACCAATCCATTAATTACTCTGTCTACAGTTTTGCCTGACAAGTTTACTTGTTGGTGAACCCGGGTAGCTGCTAGAGCCAATGCCCAAATCCAGTTTCAGGCTTTCGCAGAGGAGATAAAGGTTGTCAAGGAATCACGGGAGACCCTTGCTGAGTCTGTGAAAGGGCTCCTTGACATCATTGATCTCGCGATGTGGGAACTAGCTCTAGCACGATCTTCCAAGTGGAGGAACGCCTTAAGGATGCACCGAGTGCCCTGAAGAGGTACTCAGATGAGCATGTTGTTGTCGGTGTGGCCTAGACCCTAGCGATGACTAAGTCCATCAACCCAAGGGCAGATGTTGAAGCCATCAGAGAGGGGTTCGCCGAAGAGACGACACCTAAGGAGGCGCTGGAGTTGATAGCCAAGGCGAGGCCGACTGCGGAGATGATCACCGAGATCTGGGTATGTAAGACTAGTATATCATGCAGTCAGTGTATATAAACTTTTGTAAAAACATGTGTAAATATATGTGCAATGCCACCAAGCTCTGAATTGTTACTCAGTTGTCATTAGTTTTACCCGACTATATGGTCTACGCCGAGTTAGTCTATAGGAACTTAATAAAATCGTTCACTGCAGGGAGCTGTACTCGGGCAAACATGACAAAGTCGTAGTAAAACTTCATAACTTAAGTAAAGCAGGCTCGTATATTATTGACAAAGCACATATAATACATGCAGCCCTCAACGCACTACTCGGTTGAGACAAGCGACGTAGTGAGTCAGAGAAAAATTGTACACATGAAAAGTATAAAACTCAGGTATAGAAAGGACGTAGCTATTCTATATTCCATGAGTTGCTGATGAGGGCACCGTCTTCAGTCTTCAGTCGGTAGGCGCCTGGCTGAGTAACCTCCACGATAATGAACGGCCCTTCCCAGATTGGGGATAGTTTGTGCCTGTCTTTGGTGTTTTGTATTTTTCTCAAGATGAGATCCATGACCAAAAAGGCGTGGCCACGGACATTGCGATTGTGGTAGCAACGCAAGCCTTGAAGATACCTTGCCGACTGGATTGTTGCGATATCCCTCGCTTCTTCCAACTGATCTAATTCGACCAATCGGGCATTGTTTGAGATGTCTTCTGAGTAAGCCCAAACTTGCGGAGAGCCGAACTCTAACTCGGTTGGTAGCACAGCCTCAGCACCATAGACCAAAAAGAAAGGGGATTGCCCTATTGCTCGACTAACTGTGGTTCTGAGAGACCAGAGAATAGATGGGAGTTCTTGTACCCACCGGCCTGCGTATGGTTGTAGTCGGTCAAATATCCTGGTCTTGATACCTTGTAAGACCATACCATTGGCGCGTTCGACCTACCCATTGCTCCGCGGGTGTGCCACAGATGCATAATAGATCTTGATGCCGAAGTCGTCACAGAAATCTTGAAATACGCCACCTGTGAACTGAGTACCGTTGTCCGTGATAATGCTGTTAGGGACCCCGAATCGGTATAATATACTCATGATGAAGTCCTTTGCTCGTGCCACTATTATGGTTGCAATGGGCTTGGCCTCAATCCACTTGGTGAATTTATCCACTATGACGAACAAGTGTGTGAACCCTCCTGGCGCTTTCTTGAAAGGCCCGACCATGTCAAGCCCCTATATTGCAAAGGGCCAAGAGATTGGGATTGTTTGTAGTTCTCGGGCTGGGAGATTGGTTTGTCTTGCGTAGAACTGGCAACCCTCGCACTTGTGAACAATGTCTTTGGCATCTGTTACTGCTGTTGGTTAGAAAAATCCTGCCGATAAGCCTTTCCGACTAACGTCCTGGATGCGGCATAGTTGCCACATATGCCCGAGTGGATCGATTGCAGAATCTACTTGCCCTCCTCGGTGGTGACATAGCGCATGAGCACACCAGATGCACTTCTTCGGTATAGGTCTTCTCCGACTAGCAGGAAACTCTTGATTCGACATTTTACTTGTTCGGATTGACTGCGATCTTCTAGGAGTTCATCGTCTAGGAGGAATTTGAGAACGGGAGTCTACCAGTCTTGATATATGTTCAGTACTTCGTCTGTTGCCGGGGTAGGTTTGCCTCCCGACTGCTCTGGCACTGGTTTCTTCTTAACTGATGGCTCCATAAGTTGCTCAACAAAGATCCCTGTCGGGACTGCTTCTCGCTTGGATCCCATATTTGCCAATTCATCCGCAGTGTCATTGTATTGTTGTAGGACATGTGTTATCTCCAGCTCGTCGAACTTGTTTTCTAGCTTGCAGACCTCCTGACAGTATGCCGCCATGGTATCATCGAGACATGTCCAGTCTTTCATAACTTGGTTTACCATGAGTTGAGAGTCTCCACGCACAACCAGTCAACGAATGCCGAGTGATATAGCGATGCAGAGCCCGTGGATGAGTGCCTTGTACTAGGCGACGTTGTGGGAAGCCAGGAAGTGGATTTGTAGAACGTACTTGAGTTTTTTGCCGGTGGGGGACATCAGTACGACACCAGCCCCAGCGCCGCCGATCCATAGAGAACCGTCGAAGTACATTGTCCAATACTCTAGCTTCGCTGTTGTTGTAGGCATTTGAACTTCTGTCCACTCGGCCATGAAGTCGGCTAGAGCTTGTGATTTGATTGTTGTCCGTGGCTGAAAGGTGATATCGAACGCCATCAACTCGAGTGCCCATTTAGCGATTTGGCCAGTGGCCTCACGGTTATGCAGGACGTCCCCAAGTGGGTACGATGTGACACCGTGACTTGATGTGCTTGAAAATAGTGCACCGGCTTCCGGACAGTGATGAGTAGGCCGTATAGCAGCTTCTGGACCTACGGATATCTCGTCTTTGAGTGGGCAAGGACCTTGCCAACAAAGTAGACTGGCCGTTGAACTTTTTGGATGTGACCCTGTTCGGTTCGTTCGACCACTAAGACCGTGCTGACTACCTGAGTAGTTGCCGCCAGATATAGCATTAGCAGTTCCTGGGCCATGGGTGATACCAACACGGGAGGTGATGTGAGAAATTGCTTAAAGTCTTCGAAGGCTTGCTAGGCTTCAGGAGTCCACTGAAAATTGTCCGCTTTCTTCAGTAGCTTGAAAAAGGGCATGCCCCATTCGCCTAGTCAGGAAATAAACCGGCTGAGTGCCGCCATGCAGTCTGTTAGCTTCTGGACGTCCTTCTGGTTAGTCGGGGGTGCCATGTTCATGATTGCGTTGACTTTCTCCGGGTTGTCCTCGATGCCGCGATGCGAGACGATGAAGCCAAGTAATTTGCCGGATGGCACACCAAAGGTGCATTTTTCTGGGTTCAACTTCATCTTGAATCTTCAAAGATTTTGGAAAGTTTCTTCCAGGTCAGCGATAAGGTCTTCTTTGGACTTGGTCTTGATCACCACATCATCGAGTAGGCTTCCACGTTGTGCCCGATCTGAGTGTGGAGGCACCGCTGAATTGCGCGTTGATACGTTGCTCCAGCGTTTTTCAAACCGAACGGCATAGTGATGTAGTAGTACGCTCCAAACGGCGTGATGAAAGACGTCTTTAGGCAGTCCTCCTCCTTCAGGCTAATTTGATAGTATCCCGAGTAACAGTCGAGAAAGCTGAGAAGTTCGCACCCCGCGGTTGAATCCACCACCTGGTCTATTCTTGGTAAACCAAATGGATCTTTGGGCCATGCCTTATTGAGATCGGTGTAGTCGACGCACATGCGCCTTTTACTGTTTTTCTTCCGGACCAAAACTGGGTTTGCCAGCCAATCCGGGTGATAGACCTCTTTGATGAACCCGGCTGCAAGGAGCTTGGTTATCTCCTCCCGAATAGCATCTTTCCGGTCCTGGGTGAAGCGCCGTAGCCATTGCTTGACTGGCTTGGCGTCTATCTTGACATTGAGAGCGTGCTCGATCACCACCCTTGGTACGCCCGGCATGTCGAACGGTTTCCACGCAAAGATATCCTTGTTGGCTTGGAGGAAGGTGACGAGCGCGTCTTCCTATTTGGGGCTGAGTCCGGTCCCGACTAGAGCAGTCTTGGAGGGGTTGGAAGGGTCTAGGGGGATCTTCTTCGTGTTAGAGTCCACTGAAATTCCTGACTTAGCTGCTTTTTTGGTTGGAACTTGATCTTCCTCGACTTCAGTTGAGATGGCTTGCCGAATGCTGTTACGCCTGACTGCCGCCTCTTGTGATTGAGCCAATTCGCAACTCTCCTTGTCGTAGGTGAAGGCTTGCTTGACATCGCTGCGGAGGGAGAGGACTACTACTAGCCTTGGCATCTTGAGCACCCTGTAGGTATAGTGCGGTATCGCCATGAATTTGGCGAGCGCCGGCTGTCCGAGTATCACGTGGTACGTAGTCTCGAAGTCGGCGACCTCGAAGCAGATGTTTTCTGTGCGGAAGTTATCCCGCGTGCCGAAGGTGACCGGCAAGGTTATCTGCCCGAGTGGGGTTGAAGATAGGCCGGGAATTATCCCATGGAAGGGCGCCGTACTCGGCCGCAGATCTGAACGAGGGATCTTCATCTCATCCAGGGTCTTGGCGAAGAGGATATTGAGCACGCTGCCTCCATCTATGAGAACCTTCTTCAACTTGATGTTCTTGATGACCGGGTTTAGGACGAGTGGATAGCATCCTGGGTGTGATACTCAATCTGGATGATTTGCGCGAGTGAACGTGATGGAGGTCTCTGACCAGCACAAATATTAGGGGGCGTCTGCTGTAGAGATTGCGTTGACGTCACGTGCTGTTAGCTTTTGCTTGTGCTTAGATTCGTACGTAGACGGTCCTCCGAAGATGTGGTTGAGCTCGGCCGGGTCCTGATCTGGCTTGTCTTTGCTCTTTTCAGCACCAGATGAAGAAGCCTGCTCGGAAGCAAACTTGTTGAGCATGAAGAAGTCTTTGGTCGCGTGCTTGCCTTTGGGGTGGAAGGGGCATGGTCCATTCATGACCTTCTGGTAGTCGTTGTTCCGTTGGGGCCGTGATGGAGTTCGCTCCATGTTGGCCACCTCGTTGTCTGACTTCCACTTGCGGTTGCCAGTCTTGTTTTGGGATGGCTCATTGTCGGCTTTCGCCTTCTGGTCCTTCTGTCGGGACTTCTTCTTCTCGTCGAGGGCCTCTGCAACTGCTTCGGCTGAGTCGGCGTATTTGTTTGCCATATCAAAGAGAGCCTGGACGGTGACTGGGGGCTTCCGAGTGAACTTTGCGATGAACGGGGCATCCTTTACTCCCTTGCGAAAGGCAGCAATGACGGCCTCGTCTTTGATCATTGGGTTCTGGTTGCGCTTCTCGGAGAACCTTTTGATAAAGTCGCGTAGAGACTCGTTCTTCTTCTGGTGCAGTTGGTATAGATCATGCTCAGAAGACGGCCTCTCGTAGGTCCCTTGAAAGTTAGCGATGAACCGCTCCCTGAGTTCTCCCCAGGAACTGATCGACCGCCTTGGGAGCCCTGTTAGCCATGTCCTCAGTCATGCCCAGAAATTCACCAGAATTTCCAAAGCTAATTTGTGCAATAAATCCTCATCCAGGAATCAGCCGAGGTACACAAATTAACAATTTGATAAACATAACCAAAACGAAATAACGATAAATACTTACAACAGAGGCACTTAGTCCTCACACAGAAGAAATAGCAGCGGAACGGCAACTAGCGTAGCTTCAGTTACAAGCCACAGGTAGCTCAACTGGGGTATAAGCCAAATACCAAACTTCTCCTCCACGCAAAGCTTCACTCTAAAGATTGCAATAATGCAAGACTGAGTAACCACCGTACTCAACAAGCCACACTAGAAAATGCAATGTAATGCAACAGGATACCAAAAGAAAGGCATAGTATGGCTTACTTGCGTAAAACAGCATTTAAAACATTTGCATTCAAAATCATTGAAAACCGTTTAGTTTAATTAATATCAACATTAAATCCATCTCTGAACAATGCTCCAACGCAGTTCAGGCCCAAACCATAACTCTCCAAACAGGAGCTATCAATATTCCATCATTTATTTCCATTAATGAGTAGTGTGGGACTAATCACAGAAAACATTGCTAGGCCCACCCTTAACTGTGGAAACGGTTATTCGAACAGTTTTACTCTAGCCAGAGGTGTACCAATGTACCCACAGACACAATCCACAGCACATCACTGTGCCCCTAAATACCACCAAGGTATCTCGGAAAGGAGTGGTGACAGGATTATCCATGTAGCTCGCACAATAGGAGAGCCTCCCACCGAACCTCCAGTCTCCAGTAGGGGTGATCAATGCCTTCCCGCAAGACGGTTCGGCGCCCGAGGCATGGTCTTATTGTCACTGCCATGTGTGGACTTATTCCAGCCACAAACACGCCCTGGTGCCTCCTATTGAACTCAACACACTTCAAACTCCTGCTATCCCATACTAGCTTGTGGTTAGCACGAGTGTTGCTTCGCAACAAGTAATCCGCGAACCGATCCTTAACTGTCATGAGCACCGCTAGCAACATTCCAACCTAGTGCTCACAACCCACCATTCATCAAGTTTTAGTTGACACAATTAATTAACCAACCACGACTCACTGTCGTGAAAATATGGCCAGTATCCATTAATTAATCAAAATGAATGAATAATTTCCCACATAAAATGTCACTATAGTTTCTAGGCATGGCTAAGCAACTCCTAAATAATCAAGCCAGATAAATAATTAAACATCCAGCTAGTCAATATTATTACCCAGGATACCAAGGTAAAGGAATCAACATCAAAATGGCCATAATTATCAAGGATAATAAATAAATACCCATATAATGACATTCAAAAGCATTTCATGCAATATTGTTAAAACAAAATAGTTTTCGCAATTGGGATCAACATACTCAAGGAGATTGTTGTGTGACTTGCCTTGCAATCGCAAAAGTCTTTAAATAATCTTCTAAACTCTTCCGCAGACTCCGCGATCTTCCAAAACAACGATATACGTGACTACATGCAAAACGATAATAAATCCTAAGAAACTCTAATAAATAGTATATAAAAATACATAAACAAGTAAATTATGATTTTAGATGAATTTAGGAAGAAGAACGGGTCGAATCGGAGTTCAAACGGAAAAGATATGGCCTCCGGAAATTGAATTCGGAATAAATCCGAAAAGAAATAGAAAAGGAATATTCTTGGAATATTCTCTGGATTTTCGGATTAGAATAAATATTTTGGCTATGTACAATAGTGGGGCCCACTAGCGGTGCCTGGCTGGGTTGGCAGGGGAAGATGGCGATGATGTGGATGTTGATGTGATGATTAATGGGGAAACTGTTCGAACAGACGAGGTTTAATCACGGGCTTTATGAAGATTGCATGGGCCAAATCTGATCATACAGGATGGACGGCCAAGACCCGTTGTAGAACTGTACACTGGGGTCTACACGTCATTGACAGAGAAGAGGAGACTGCACGAGGGCCCACCCGTTTGTCACTGAGTAGAAGCAGTTTTGCTGACTGGGGTCGGCTGGTCAGGGGGACACGGGTGAGGAGCGCTTGGCCGTCGCGGCCGGCCACGGCGACGGTGTCTGACAGTGGGCGTTGCATGGCGCTGCGGATGACGGCGGCGTGCCAAGAGAGGTGCGGCCTGGTCCTAGCGACGACGGCGACAGACGGCGGTGAGGATGACCAGACGATGGCGGTGACGGAAATAGGGACAGGGGGAGATGGCGACGGGCTTCGAGCTCACCGGCGATGGGAGGAGGCGCAGGAGATCAGAGCAGGGCGGCGGCGCACAGACACATGGCGTCGGCTGCTCAGGCGGCATGCAGAATACGACGACGACGGCAGACGACGGCGCCGGGTTGCGGAGGATGACGGCGCACTGTAGATGGGAGAAAACATCGGGGCACCGGGGAGGAAGAAAGGAGAGAGCGGTGTAGTAGGGTGCTCACCGGCGACAGGAGGAGGCGGTGTCGGGCGGTAGCGGTGAGCAGGACGAGGCGGCGCAGGGGCGGCGAGCTCAACGCGCGGCGGCGCGGCGACACGGGAGCAGAGCAGGGCGGCGGCGCTGCTTCTGGATGGGTGGCGCTGTGCAGGAGCGGCGGCGGCTTCCCGAGGCAGTCGGCGGGGTGGAGGCAGGGCACAGGAGCGGCGGTGCTAGCGCGGCGACGGCGTGCAGAGGCGACGGCGGCCTGGCACTGGCGGCGCGGCTAGATGCAGAGGGCGGCGGCGGCTTCCTGGGATGGCACTAGGGCACAAGGGCTGGCGGCGGCTCTGGCTTTATAGGAGAGGGAGTCCGGGGCGGCGACGGGTGCGGCGGATTCGGCGGCGGCAGGCGCGGAGGCGACGCGGCGTGGCTGGCTGGGCCGGGCGGTGGAGCAGCGGGCTAGGCCGGGGTGGGCGCGAGGGGCGCAGCCGAGGAGCGGGCAGGCCAGGCCGAGCAGCGCGAGGGGCGCAGGCCGAGGTGCTCGGCCAGGGGAGCCCGAGAGGAAGAAGGAAGGAAGAAGGAGGAAGAAGAAAGGAAAAGAAAGAAAGAAGGGGAAAAAAATGAAAAATGGAAGGAAAAAGAGAAAAGGGAGGAAATGGAAGGGGCTTTTTGGGAAAGATTCCAAAATTTGGAAAATTGAAAACTCAGGGGTATTTTGCAGAATCTGGAATTTGGGAAACTTCGGATTACCAGAGATAAGTAAAATATCGAGTCAAAGGAATTTTGGGATGAAACGAATATTCGGAATATTGAGGATTTGGATTTTATTCGATAAAATCAAATGGGAAAAATAATGGATATTCGATAAAAAGGACTTGAGTAAATCCGAGTGTCGGATTGGGACTTGGGGGATTTCTTCGGAGTCCGACTTTTCAGGAACTTAGGGGTTTGGAGTCAAAGAAAGGTGTAGAGGAATTGGACCAAGAACGACCCGAGAAAAGGAATTGGGAATTATTTGAATAATTACTGAAATTGATCTTTGTAATAGTAAAATAAATTCTGGAGCTCTGAAAAAAATTTGAAAAAATTTCAGAAAGTGTAATTACACACAAATAATTTATTAAAAATAATTTAAACCATGATTTACTAAAGAAATTTTTATTTCCTATTTTTACTTTACTTAATTATTTACTTTATATTTTAATATAAATTCTGAAAAATCAATTATTAATTAATTATTTAATTCCTGAAAAATCGGGCTATGAAATCCTCGCTGAGTCGGCCAGGGCGACCGGGAGGTAGTTAGCCATGCCTTTATGGTCACCCCCAGCAGCTCGAATTGCCAGGGTGTATACGGTGAGCCAGGACTCGGGGTTGGTTTTACCGTCGTATTTCTTGATCCCCATAGGCTTGAAGCCCGACAGCCAGTCGACGTCCTGCAGCTCATGGGTGAAAGCTGGAACGCCTTCATCTTCGTGAGGGCTCCGGCTCTGACCGCGGTGGTTAAACTGCTCGTGGTGAAGACCGAAATGCTCGTTCTCATCCTCCAGTCAGCGGCGCTTGTCTTCTTCATGTTGACGGCACCGGGCATTGATGTCGTATCGGAGGTCGCGTTGTAGACGAACTCGGAGGTCTTGGTTGAATCGGTGATCATACTGGTGACGCCGCCGATTGTTGTTGTTAGTGTCGCAGAGTGATGTTTGCCATGATTCCTCGTGTGGCCGACTAGAGCCAGCCGCCTGGTGTCTTACGTAGATGATCCTGCCGCCGGAGAACCCGACCAGTTGGTCTGTACAAGTGTGTCGCTCGACTGCTGTTGCTGCTGACAGGCAGCAGCTGTAATCATCGCCTTGATCTTGGCGATAGTCGGGGTGGCCTAGTGATCACGCCCGAGCTGGAGTGTGTCCAGCAGAGTTGTAGCGGCCACGACGTTCTGTTGTGGCGTGACGAAGACATCGTGGTCACCGACTTTTGTCTGGAGGATATGTTGCTAAGCGGTTCGCCCAGCCTTGCGTAGCCCGTCGTTGCGAGCCTCGCGGTCGGCTTCCTCCTGTTGTCGTAGTCGGCACGCCTCCTCTTGTTGCTCCTCTTGTAGTCGGCATACCTCTGGTGGAGGGGTCGAAGCCATGAAGATCTCGCGGGGGATAAGGAGACTTGCCAGACTAGAGTCCGAACTGGTGTTCGAACCATTGTCCGACCTAGAGTCGGAGTCTGAGTAGTTCATTGGAGTAAGAATGACTCCGACCTCCCTAGATCCAATCTAAAACGGCCCTGGGCCATGTCCAAACTGAATTGTGGGGGATCGGGTCTGCCGCGTAAGATGTAGATCTGCGGCATTGCCGAGCCTGTGCGGGAGATTGATGATCTCTCCCCTTCTTAGCCCAACTCAGGCTGGCTCAAGGCCTAGCGCGAGTCGAACACCGAAGGAGAGAGTTGTCCTGTGGCTCGGCGAAGTAAAAGATTGCTGCGTCAGATTGATGATGGTTGTTGCAGCGTCTTGTGGGCCGATTCGCGCGGAGTCGGCTGGTTCCTCGGCCGGTTGGATTAGATTTGCATTGGCAAAGGTGAGATTGCCGATCTGGTCGGCGACGAAGTCGAGACTTCCAAAGGTTATTGTGTCTCCAGGGGAGAATTTGTTGCCGTTGACTCCGCTTGTTGGATCCATCGAGATTGTTGATGTTGATTTCACCGAAAGCCCCTACCTGGCGCGCCAACTGTCGATGTTTTACACCGGTAATATGAATATGGGGCTACTCGGCAGATGGAAACTTGGTGGATTGCAAAGGAACAAGGAGAGGTTTATACTGGTTCAGGCCCTCGATGTGAGGTAATACCCTATGTCCAGTTGTGGTGTTATTCCTTTGATGATTTGTGTCGATCTATGATCTTTTTGCCTCAGGGGGCGCCCTGCCTCCCCTTATATACTGGGGGACAGGGGTACAAGGTAAGAGTCCCAGCCGGATACTGCCAAGGGATCTCCTCTTAGAGATACAATCTACCCGACTAGGACTGTATATTTCTTATTGAACAAGGCAAAATCTGCCGGGTGCTACTATATCTCTAATTACAAGTCTTGGCCCATCCTCTATCCGAGTGGCCCATATGCTTGTAATGAGGTACCCGGGACCCATGGCCTCCACATTACAGAATAGGAATCCCAGTCAGACTCTAACCAAGGGATTTCCGTCTAGGAATACAATATGCCCAACTAGGACTATACCTTTTCCTTGTCGTACAAGGTTATGTATGCCAAGTCCTATTGTATCCCTAATTACAAGGTTAGGCCCATCCTCTGTCCGAGTGGCCCAAATGCTTCTTGTGAGGTACCTGGGGCCCATGGCCTCCATAGCAGCCCCTGAGACCTTCATAGTTGAGTCACAGCTAATACCGAGTGCTCATCCTCCATGGTGAAGAATTCCCGAATGCATTGCTCCCGAGTACTTTTTGTCTGAGTGCTTCTTCTTCCGAGTCCTGCTTCATGTTAGCTGGCAATGAGGCTATGAAGGGCTTCATAGAAAAATATGAATAGTTGTGGGTGCCATGGGCCCCGGGTACCTCATGACAAGCATATGGGCCACTCGGATAGAGGATGGGCCTGGCCTTGTAATTAGAGATATAGTAATCCCTAGCAGACTTTGCCTTGTACGATAAGGAAAACACAGTCCTAGTGGGGTGCGTTATATCTCTAAGTGGAGACCCCTTGGCCGTAATCCGGTTGGGACTCCTACCTTGTAACCCTGTCCCCTAGTATATAAGGGGAGGCAGGGCGCCCCCTGAGGACAGGTTCACACGGTTCATCAAAATCGCCACCATAATTCCTCAAAGGAATACACCCCAAACTGGACGTAGGGTATTACCTCAGATTGAGGGTCTGAACCAGTATAAATCTCCCCGTGTTCCTTTGCAATTCACCGAGTTTCGATCCGCCGAGTAGCCCCATATTCATATTGCCGGTGTAAAACATCGACAATAGTGTGCGCCGAATAGGCACACCTATTAGGTGTAGCCCCCGACTTTGTGCTTAATTGTGAAACAATTAAACATAAAGTCAAAGATCTTTAACCTTGTACTCTTTCCCGAGTAGTATACTACATGGTATGTAGACTCTTCAGCATCATGTCAGCTGGAATAATTTTTTGCTCATGGCAATTGGTGGCTAAGCATGTAAGCCGATTACCACTTTATGTATTTTAACCCAATGTGTGGTCAGGTGTGCTTGAGAGATACCTGTATCCCTAATTTTAATGGAGACCAGCTGTCGATCCTTATAAGGATGTATCCTCAATACCTGGTAAATAATACAGATACCTGAAATCATGTATCTAGTGATTAGGCTTGCATGAAGCATATCTGATTATTTAATCAGTTTCTGTAAATAGCACCTGCACTGTGATGTTAACATAGCTAGCGTGCGGCCCAGTAGAGCATGCTATCGGGAAACTCATATCTTGTGGCCTAGTACTGAATCAGCCGGCCCAAACCCACTTATTAGCATAGGCTCTACAAAAGCATGGAGAAGGAGAAAAGATTATCTCATCTTCTCCAATCCATCAATCATTTCGTCTTCCAGCTTCCGTGTCGAAATTTTGCACTTCGCCTCGCTAGGGTTCACCATAGTCAGCGTTTCCTGCTCGAAACTTGTGCGATCCCACTCCGCCGCATCCATCCCAAGCACCTGCCAGCATTTCCCCCAAATCTTTCTCACTCCCAAAAATGCCAAGAGCCTCGGAGATCTCGGAGATGTTTGCTGAAACTTGGCCGGTTTAGGCTGCGGTTCGACGAAGCTAAAATACTTGGAGAAGCAACTGCTGCTACAGCGACAAGAAGTCATCCGTTGGTGCATCGCCAAAGGGGGTGCCCCGATATGGTGAGACCGTCATCTTCACCTCTTTCTTTCACCGCAGTCTTGCCCTTCCCTCTTCAGATTTCTTTCGGCAACTTTTGTCCTTCTATCAATTAGAGTTGGTGAATCTGAATCCCAACTCTATTATGCAAATCTCCATTTTCACCACATTGTGTGAATGTTTTCTAGGGGTTAAGCCTCATTTCAACCTTTTTCGTTATTTGTTCCACATTAAGCCCCAACCATCCAAAAACAAAGTCCAATTGATTGGGGGAGCCAGTCTCCATCTTTGGAACGAAATGAAAAAGATCTATCTCCATGTTCCTTTGAAAACCTCCCTTAAGGGCTGGCATAGAGAATGATTCTATTGCTCCGATCTTAAACCTTCTCTGCCCCCTTTCACTGGCTCTTCTCTGGTGGTCCTGCCTAGCTGGTCTTCTGTACCAAGCTATGAAGAGATGGGCCAAGTGTACCAACTGATAGAGAAGATTGATCTATTGAAGAGCTCGGGATTAACTGGTCCCTGGGTGGCGAGGTGTTTCTTGAACTACCGCACCAGGCCCCTGAAGCTGAGAAGCCACTTCGGCTGGAATTACCAGGGCAAAAATGATCCCAGCCAAGAATACTCGGACTTGACTGATGAGAACAAGGCGACTGACACCTTGCTTGGCTTTTTTGTCAACGGGGTTGTAGAGACAAAAGATGTCGAGCACGCCACTGCAGCCTATAGCCAGAAAAGGCCCCGGCCATAGGTAATCTTGAAAAGCTGATCTAGAATTGCCATCCATTGGTGATAAATATCTGTGGACATTTGTCTTGAATTGTTCTTCAATGTATGATGTATGTTGTTGAAACATTTGCAGGATTGCGAGGAGTTTGATGATGATTCCCAAATCTTGTTGGCCACCAAAACGAAGAAGAGGCATGCCTGCCCTTCTGCTGCACAACTCAACTCCAAGAGGGCTGGGAAGAAACCCATTGAAGATCCAGGCAAGAAAAGAGCAAGCAAGCCGAACGCGGCACTGGGGGGGTCTGAAGATCAAAGACCCCACCCGTTTAGCCCCTAGGCTGCCAAGCCCAAGGTCTTCTCCTCCGAGTCCGAGGTTAGCAACATCAAGCTCAAGGCTAGCACCGCTGAGCTCAGCAAAATCGAGCCTAGCAACATCGAGGCCAAGGCCAACGCTACCAAGTATAAGATCAGCAACATTGAGCCCAAGGGCGGCGCCGCCGAGTACCTCGATGCCCCAGTTGGCTACGCTAGAAACAGAGCCGACTGGGGGTAAATCACCACCGCCGACTGTCACACCGACTGGCCCAACAGCTAGCAGCTCTCCACCGCTGATATCTTTGGGAGCCCCCTCGTGGAAGTTCAAGACTTCCAAGACGTAAGCAATCTTCTAAGAATTTTGAATGATGTGATAGTATCTTGATATTTGACTCACTGTGCAGGAAGCGAGTTGACATTGATCCCAAGGGGACTGTGCCAGCTGCTCCTGTTACCGAGTCGTCCCCAACCGAGCCAGCACCGACAAGTTCTTCTATCGAGCCAGAGGTTGCCCCAGCCACAGAAGCTGAAGCAGTCCTGACAGCAGGACCACTAGTGCTGGCCGACCAAGGGGCGAGTGCTGAAGCTGCTACTCCAGCCCCTGAGCAAATCGCTGAAGCCCCAGCAACCACTGAGTCCAGAGCTAGGACCCCATCACCACCCATATCGTCATTGTCTTCTGATGAGGTAGACATCCCTCGGCTCGAAGCCGCTCCTCGCAACTTCTTGAGAACGTTCCACTGGGTATCCCCTGAGAGAGTTGTGGTGAGCTACGAGCATGATAAACAAGCCACGTCAAGGGAACGTGAAGTTCTTCTTCGCACTGCAATCGCCGCGTCCACGGGAGTCCAGGTATGTAGCAAATCTTGCCATGTCGAGTTCTTAACGGTTCTCCTTAATCTAGTACTCTGCCATTTGACTTTGTTTTGCTCTGTTTTGCTTTGTTTTGCTCTAAATAGAAGATTGTTGACCGCTCGGAGAAAGTGAACAAGGTCCTGACCCAGCTCGCTCCCCATCTCCAACGACTGGGCCAGTTCTAGGCCGCGAAGGACGACCTGGAACGGACTAGCCAGGAGAAAGAAACTTGGCTAAGGGGAGCAGTAGATCAGCTCAGGGACGAAAAGTGGGTTCTAGCCGAGAAGATCAGAAGTAAGTCTTCTATGTTATCCTTCCGAGTAAATCCCGAGTATATCTTTCTAGCTTTGTTGATTCCTGATTTCCTTGTTGAGTTCTGACTACCATCTCGAGTTCTTGACTATCTTGATTTGCAGCCCTCGAAGTCGAGTTGAAAACCCAAGTAGAGGAGAGGAAACAACAAGAGATTAAGCTGAAGGAAGTTGAGAAGGTCAAAGCTGAACTGGAGAAGGCCAAAGCCAAAGTGGAGGCCGACTATGCGAGTAAGCCTCCTCTCTGACAGTAACCTTATCCCGTCTTCTTGTTGCTCCGACTACATTTTTTGGCTAACAAGTATACTTGTCGATGAATCTGAACAGCTTCGAAAGCCAATGCCTAGACCCAATTCAACACCTTTGTAGAGGAGATCAAGGTTGTCAAGGAGTCACGGGAAATTCTTGTCGAATCCGTGAAAGGGCTCCTTGACATTATGGAGCCTCACCATGCTGGGACCAGCTCCAGTATAGTCTTCCAGGTGCAGGCATGCCTTAGCGAAGCCCTGAGCATCTTGAGAAATACTCGGATGTGCGTGTCGCTGTCAGTGTTGCCCAAACCCTCGCTATGACCAAATCGATCTACCCTAGGGTAGATATCGAGGCCATTGGTGAGGGTTTTGCCGAGGAGACAACACCCGAAGAAGCACTGGAGTTGATCAGCTAGGCAAGGCTAACTGCAGAGGTGATAGCAAAAGACCTGGGTATGTAGAAACAAAACAATTATGCTGTTGGTGTATAGAACTTTTGCAAAGACATTAGTAAATATCTGTACAATGCTGCCGAGTACTTGCTTTTTCTCAGTCATCCTTGGCTTTACCCGACTTTATAGTCTATGCCAAGTAGATTGATAGGAACTGGAAAAAATCGTTCACTTCTAAAAGCTATACTCGGGCAAGCATAGCGTAATCATTGCAAAACTTCATAACTTAGATAAAACAAACTCGAAATTTATTAACATGACACATAATACATGCAGCCCTCGACTCACTACTCGGTTGGAACAAGCGACGTAGTGAGTCAGAGATAAAACTTTGTACATATGTATAGACTAAATAATAGACTCAGGTATAGAAAGGACGTAGCTGTTCTATATTCCATGAGTTGTTGACGAGGGAACCGTCTTCGGTCTTTAGTCGGTAGGCGCCCAGACGTGTCACCTCAGCGATAATGAACGGCCCTTCCCATAGAGGGGATAGTTTATGCCTGTCTTTGGTGGTTTGTATTTTTCTCAAGACGAGATCTCCCACCAAAAAGACACGGCCACGGACATTTCTACTATGATAACGACGCATGCCTTGAAGATACCTTGCCGACTGGATAGTTGTGAATCCCTTGCTTCCTCCAACTGATCGAGTTCGACCAATCGGACTTCATTTGATTTGTCTTCTAAGTGGGCCCGAACTCGCGTAGAGCCAAACTCCAACTTAGTTGTAACATAGCCTCAGCACCATAGACTAGGAAAAAAGGGATTGCCCTGTTGCCTGACTAACCGTGGTTCTGAGAGACCAGAGAACAGATGGGAGTTCTTGTACGCACCGCTCTGCGTATGGTTGTAGTCGGTCGAACACCCTAGCCTTGATGCCTTGTATGACCATGGCATTGGCACGCTCGACCTGCCCATTACTCGGTGGGTGTGCCACAGAAGCATAACAGATCTTGATACCAAAGTTGTCACAGAAATCTTGAAATACGCCGCCAGTGAACTGAGTACCATTGTCTATTATGATGCGGTTAGGAACTTCAAATCGGTATAAAATACTCGTGATGAAGTCCTTTGCTCATGCCACTATTATGGTAGCAACGGGTTTTGCCTCAATCTACTTTATGAATTTATCCACTGCAATGAACAAGTGTGTGAACCCTCCTGGCACTTTCTTGAACGGCCTGACCATGTCAAGCCCTCAAATTGCAAAGGACCAAGAGATTGGGATTGTTTGAAGTTCTTGAGCTGGAAGATGTGTTTGCCTTGCAAAGAATTGGCATCCCTCGCATGTGCGAACTATGTCTTTAGCATCTCTTTCCGCAGTCGGCCAGAAAAAACCCTGCTTATAAGCCTTTTCGACTAACGTCCTGGATGCAGCATGGTTGCCACAAATAACCGAGTGGATTGACTGCAGAATCTGGATGCAACGCATGAGGACTCCAGATGCGCTTCGACGGTACATGTCTCCTTCGACTACGAGAAAACATTTGCTTCGACGTTTGATCCGTTTAGCTTCACTGCGATCTTCTAGGAGTTTGTCTTCCAAGAGAAATTTGATAATTGGAGTCCGCCAGTATTGAGAGATGGTCAGCACTTCATTTGTTGCCGGGGTAGGTTCAGCCCCTGAATGTTCAAGTACTGGTTTCTTCTGGACTGACGGCTCCAATAGTTGCTCGACAAAAACCCCGATCGAGACCACTTCTCATTTGGATCCCATGTTGGCCAACTCGTCTTCAGCTTCATTGTATTGTCACAATATATGAGTTATCTCCAGCCCATCGAACTTGTTTTCTAGCTTTCGGACCTCCTGACAGTATGCCGTCATGTTATCGTTAGACATGTCCAGTTCTTCATGACTTGGTTGACCACAAGTTGAGAATCCCCGCGTACGACTAGTCGACGGATGCCGAGTGATATGACAATGCGGAGCTCATGGATGAGTGCCTTGTACTCGGCGACATTGTGGGAAGCCAGAAAGTGAATCTGGAGGAGGTACTTGAGTTTTTTGCCGGTGGGTGACGTCAACATGACACCAACCCCCGCGCCGCTGATGCGTAAAGAACCGTCGAAGTACATCGTCCAGTACTCTAGCTTGTCCGTGTTTGTAGTCGTCTAAACTTCTGTCCACTCGGCCACAAAGTCGGCTAGAGCTTGAGATTTAATTACTGTTCGTGGTTGAAAAATGATATCAAATGCCATCAACTCAAGCGCCCATTTCGCGATTCTACCAGTGGCCTCGTGATTATGTAGAACGTCCCCGAGTGGATACGATGTGACAACAGTGACTTGATACAACTAAAAATAGTGCACCAACTTCCGGACAGTGATGAGAAGGCCATATAAAAGCTTCTGGACTTGGGGGTATTTCATCTTAGAGTCGGCTAGGACCTCGCTGACGAAGTAGACTGGTCGTTGAATTTTCTGTATATGACCTGGCTCTGATCGCTCGACTACCAGCACCGTGCTGACTACCTGAGTGGTTGCCACCAAGTATAACATTAGTGGTTCCTAGGACATAGGTGATGCCAACACTGGTGGTGATGTGAGAAATTTTTTGAAGTCTTTGAAGGCTTGCTGGGTTTCGGGTGTCCATTGAAAATTATCCACTTTCTTCAATAGTTTGAAAAATGGCATGCCCAATTCATGTAACGCCCAGAAATTCGCACCGAAATTCTGAACATTAATGTGTAATAAATCCCTGCCCAGGAAAGCCAGGGTACACAAACCAAGTTGCCATACAGAGTGTCTTACAAACAGAATAAACTGTAAATTACATAAATGCAGCGGAAAAAAAGGTAAAACGGAGTCTATAAACATCTGGCCAAGCAGCCGATTCCATTCCCACAGGCACCTTGACGGCGGAGCCAGCCTATTCCTCAGGATGATCTTCACCTGACGCGTCCTCCAACACTGGGGGGGGGAAATTGGAGCAAGGCTGAGTACCACCCACAGTACTCAACAAATCACACCCACAAATATGCATATGCACCGGGTACAAAGATGGGATAGGGTTTATTTGCGGAAAAGCAGTTGCAAAAGGGAGTAGTTCGCAAACATTGAAAAGTTGATTTAATTAACAATATTAATTCACCACTGATTAACGTTACACCACGTTAACCAGGCCCAACCATTCCCAACTGATTGACGCTAAACCACGTCAACCAGTCTCCACTGATGAACGCTACCCCACGTTCACCAGACACCTCCCGGTACCGTTACACCACGTTACCCGGACTCCACTGATTAACGCTACACCACGTTAACCACTCACCACCGGACAACGTAACACGCTGTTGACGCCGAAAATCGCCGGGTCCTGGTTCGGCGTCTGGGTGACACGCGAAGGCCTGGGAGATTTGCTTCACTCCAGTGCAGGTCCTAAAGTTTGAGGTTCGTAGGCGTGCCAGTCAATTTGACCCTGTAATTGACAAGGAGGAAAATGTTAGATCAATGAGCCAATCGGCTGGAAGCCGATCTAGACTTGTTTCATCAGCCGATGGCCGATGTACGCTGTAGCACTTACACATCGGCTTAAGACCGATGATGGCAAGGACAATAATGTAATAATAAACAAATATCATGCTAGCCGATCATCGAAGGGATATTCGAAAACCGGCTATAAGCTAGATAAAATAAGCAAGTATAATGCATAAATAAATCAAATAGATCCTAGCTGATCATGATCTAGTGTTACTGGTATTATTATGAAGGTGTGCCTGCACCCGGTCCCTTGATCATATCGGCTCCCAAGATCTTCGTCCGCTGTCCGGGCCCATGCACTGGTCCTTACCCGGGCTTATGCCCGGGCCCTTACCTGGGGTTGTGCCCAAGAACCTGCTTGTACTTGTGCTTGGATCGGCAGAATGAACCCATCGGCTAGCCCATAGCCGATTGTGACAATAATACAGGCAAGAACAAATAATAAAATATGCAATAACGTAAATGATAAATAATTGATAAGCTAGCCGACTGCTTAATAAAGCGAACATATGATAAAACAATGAATAAATGTAGTCGGCTTTAACAGGTAACTTATCGGCTAAGCACTCCGATAACACCATCGCACAACACCATCGGCTTACTAAGAGTAAAGCTATTATCGTCAGTCTAGTAGATCAGACCTAACCGTTGCAGCACAGACCGACAATGATAACAATGCTTCAATGAGTCGATAGATATAATGCGATCGTGATGAAAATAACTTATCGGCTATACACTCCGATAAAACGCCTGCACACAACGCATCGGCTCAGCAGGATCGACTTATCACTAGCAGTTCAGTAGGTCGGAGCTAACCGATGCAGCACGGACTGATGATAAATCGCTCCCAGTAAGTCGATACAATCTGTGCACACGTGATGTGATATACCTAATCAATCTATGAGATCAAACTGAACTGATGCAGCCATAGATAAAGTAAATATATCGTGGCAAGCCGACTACCATAAACCGACTAGAATATCGGACCTAACCGAGGAAGTCCTAGCCGATTGGTAGTCGGTGTGACGAGACTTACCCTCTCGCAGGAGTTCGGACCTAACCGATGCAGCCCGGCTCGAGAAGCAGGATCCCGTCGAAGGGGTGGCGATGCGCCGAATTTGTATTGATCGTTGTGATAGATTACAAGGTCCCCGGGCATACGTATATATACCCCGAGTTACATGAGTCCTTATAGGACACGATATATGATTTCCTATCTATAACAGAAAACGCTAACGAGACCTGACCGGACACGAGATCAGGTTTCCTAAAAGAGATAAACCTTTTCCTAATAACTATAGTAATTAACTGCCACGCGCGGTCTTCACGGTTCCTTCTCAGACTCGGTCCGCTTCTTGGATCAATTTCCATTATCCGACTGCAACCGTCCTCTTGACCGAATCTGATACAGATCCTTACCAAATTTTGGCGTCAACACATGCCCCCCAATTTCGGAGTTCTTCTGTAGGATTCCGAAATTCTTCCAACTTTGGGCCTCTAGATTTCTGCCACACCGAGGCGGCCCAAGATAGCCCACTTGCCATAAATGTTTGAAACAGTGCCAACGGCCTCAATTCCCGCTCGGCTGTCATACCTTTATAAAACGCTTCGTCTTCTTGCCCTCTTTTTTATACTTTCACATCACCAGAGCACCACCGCTTCATCTTCTACATCCTCACCAAGCTCTAGCGAATCTAGACGAATTACTGCAACCTCTCTCTCCGTCCGTCGACCCCTGCAACCTCTCCTATTTCCGCGATGGCAACAGCATCTGTAATTCCTGAGGTAATCTTCTTACCCGGTTACTTTTCCCTAATCTGCAATCTGTACGAACCCGATTTGCCATGTTCTTCACCTGTTCTTCGTCGTGTTCTTGTCTACTGTAGCATCTCAGAGCCCAGATCTTGATTCCGGCTGCCGATTACCCCTGCTTTTTCTATCATGGCCCCATGGGCAGCGAAGATCCCACCGATTTCATCAGTGCCGAAACCCAACGCACTCCCTTCAAGAACTCGGCCATGTTGGTCAGTGACTGGACCAACAGCTTCAGGTCCTGGCCGAGCAGATTGCCCGGATGGAGAGATTGGTACATCAGAGTATCGGCTGCAAAGAGGATCTATTGGGAAGAATCTCACATCGGCCACTGCATCAACCTCTCCTTGGCCGATATGGAAAGGAATGAATCTCTGCTCGCATCGGCCTCGTACTTCTGGTCTGATGCTCTCAATGCCTTTCTGTTCGGTCATGGGCCGATGACCCCCACTCTGCTAGATGTGACCATGCTCACCTGCCTGGACACGACAAGCTACATCAATCCCTTCAAACTCCGGTTCAAGCCTGCCCACCGGCTCCAAACAAAAAACATCGGCGGCTGGTCCAGGTATATATCTCTTCACAACAAAGGAACTGGACCGGTTGATGATCGGGAGCACGTCGCTTTTCTGAACTTGTGGTTGGAACGGTTCGTCTTTGGTGGCGCAACCCTCGGCCCGACGACCAATATGCAATGCCTAGCAGAATGCTTGGCCGATAGGAAACAAATTCCGTTAGGGCACTATCTCCTTGGCGCCACCTACCAGCTGCTCCATCAGGTGGCAACTAAGCTATCGGCCGGCCAGCCCGTCGGCCACATTGGGGGTCCTTGGTGGTTCGTACAGCTCTGGCTTAATGTTTACACCTCCAAGGCCATCCCAGAAACTTCCCTCCTCAAGCAATCCTTCCCAGCTGATCACTCAGAAGATCAAGACCCCATCTACCGCCGATGCATCTCTATGGGTGAGGCTGCATCGGCCCTTTTTGGCGGCAAGATATCCCCTGCTGAAGTTAGCCAATGGTTCAAGGGGTTTTATTATGGCTTTACCAGGGATGCTACTCTTTGGTTTGCTTACAATGACGCATCATCATTCGAGATGCCTTCCAACTTTGATCCACTCAAAGCTCTGAACGATGATCAATCTAAAGCCATATTCCTATCGGCCATCAGCCCTTGCCTGCTGCCGACCGGCTTTTCTCTGGGCCGAACTCCACCATCGTATGAGTTCTACCACCCATCAACCAGCTCCCGTCAACTCGGCCTTGGCCAGCTTCCAATCGGCCTGTTCTTCACCGACAAACTCCAGGCTCGGGGCACGGTCAGCAGCGCCCTGGAATATGATCGGCTGCGGTCTTTGACAGACTCCCTCCTGCTAGGCGCTGCCACCGAGGTGTACGTCTGCACTGCCAACACCAAGCTTTTGTCCGATGGTGGTCGGAATGGAAAAAACACCTGTTCTGCTTAGCGCCCACTTGTTATTGCTCCCGTCTGGACGCCGACTATGTTGAATCCGACAACGAGGTAACTCTTGCAAGCTTCAAATATCATCCTCAATCGTCTCTGACCCTTGCTTTGCAGGCCGCCAGCGTCGAGCCCCCATCAACAAGCAACAGCGGTCGGCCGATCTTGTATCAACCTCCATCGGCTACCCCAAACTTAGGGCGCGACGCTCCATCCCCATCGGCTCTCCTCAAGGCGCCTCGGCCGATGGGACCAAAAAGGAAAAAGTTAGCGCATCGCCCCTCCCTGAAGAAACAGAAAACCGATGCCGATATCGTTGCCACGACGCCATCTTCTCCCCAAACCACATCGGCTCCCTCATCTCCTCAGGTATGCGCCAAATCTTAACATCATTATTACCCGCTTTCTCATTTATCTCACCAGCTCCATCTCCAGCCCGAGTCATCGGCTCCAGATCTTCAACCTCCTTCTGCCATCCCTCCAAGCGCTGAGCCGATGGCCCCTTCAGCTGCCCCACTCTTTGCACCAAGTCCTCCAGCTGTCGATGAGACTGCCCCTATTCCATCGGCTGACATCGGCCCCTCCAGAGAACAACCTATTCATCCCCCTGAAGCCGATGTCGCGCAAGCTGCCGATGTCCTACCTCAGGTAACTCTTTTGTCTATACTCCGCTCCTAACTTTTCTACTGATCCCTTTACCGATGCCAATTTTGCAGTCCATAGCCGATCTGTTCTCCTTTGACATCGGCAAGTACCTAGAAGTAGAAGAATCCACAGCCACCAGCGCAACGACCAAACCATCCTTCCCAGCCGACGTACGTGAATATCTGACGAGCATCCTCAGTCGGCTGGAAAACCCAATTGACGCGCTAGCGGAAGATTGCGGGCCAATCCGGGCAAGATTCGCAGAAATTGAACACCATCTGCCCGAAGAACTTGTCGACGCATTAACCCCCGCAACATATCTGGAATCCCATAGATTTAAACTCATCAAGCTTAGACAGCGCATAGCCGATCGCGCTGACCAACAGAAGACTACCGAAGACATCCAAGCCGATCGGCTATTAGCCCAAGCAGAGAAGAAAAAGCTTGATGACATGGCCGCTGCCCCCCAAGCGCTCCAACCTAAGTTAGACCAGCTGAAGAAAAAGGAGGCCGATTTGCTGGCAGAACTTGAAAGAGTTCGTAAAGACCTTACAGCAACAGAATCCCAGCTAATCGGTCTACCGCAAGCCATCCAAGACCAAGAGGCCAAGGTTGCAGCGACAGTGCGTCAAGTCATTCATCGGCGCAAGAACCTGAAGACCATCCCGGGCTCCAATAAAGATGACATCCGTGCTATCAATGAGATTGACCAGATCCGCCTGCACGCAATTGAAGTGATCCAAAAATTCTTGTAAATCTTAAACCTTCGTAACTGACGATTTTCTGGAACATGCCGATCACCCTTCTGCTGTCATATAACCAGATTGGCTCTGCTACTCATCTCTCTCAGTCCTGATAATTTTTCCGCTTGTTTTGATCTAAAGGCGATATCAATTGATATCGGCTGTCTTTAGGCGACGTATAAAAACATCGGCTTTCCTAATTGTTTAGAAATCGGCTGTACTTAACCGATTTAAGAGTTGATCCAAACGCTAGGGTAGTATTTCTTGAGATATTTTCCATTAAGTGCTTTAGCAAACTCCGTCCCGTCAAGATCTTCTAATATATATGCGTTACCAGGCACACAGCGATTAACCCGATAAGGCCCTTCCCAATTAGGCGACCATTTTCCGAACTTATTATCTCTGGACCCGATCGGCAAAATCAACTTCCACACAAGGTCCCCCTCGGCAAACGACTTATTCACCACCTTTTTGTTGTAATGCCGAGCTGCCCTAGCCTTATTCTCCTTGATTCTTTCTAGCGCTCTCAACCGATTCTGAGCTAAATCTTCAAGTTCATCTGCCATCAAGTTATAATAATCATCGGCCGTCAATTGATTCTGCAAAGAAAGTCTTCTAGAGCCGATGTTAGTTTCCCATGGTAAAACCGCCTCATGTCCATATACCAACTGATACGGCGGTACCCGAGTAGACCCGTGGCATGCCATCCGATAGGCCCATAGTGAATCGGCTAATGTAGAATGCCATCGCCGTGGCTGCTCATCAATTTTCCGCTTAATCAACTTGATCAAACTCTTGTTGGAAGCTTCTGCTTGCCCATTGGCTTGAGCATAATAAGGCGATGAATTTAATAACTTGATTCCCATACTGGCAGCAAACTGTTGAAACTCATCGGAAACAAAAATAGACCCCTGATCAGTAGTTATCGTCTGAGGAATCCCAAACCGATAAATGATATGCTCCTTGATAAATTCAATCGCTTCTTTGGACGTGACCTTCTTCAAAGGAATTGCCTCTACCCACTTGGTGAAATAATCTGTTGTTGCCAATATAAACTTATGTCCCTTACTTGATGGAGGAAAAATCTGGCCGATCATATCAATTCCCCATCCTCTGAACGGCCACGGTTTGATGATAGGATTCATAGCCGATGCCGGTGCCCGCTGTATATTTCCAAACTTCTGACAATCTTGACATCCTTTATAATAGCTAAAGCAATCTTCCAGCATTGTCGGCCAAAAATACCCTACTCTTCTCAACAACCACTTCATCTTATGAGCCGATTGATGAGTCCCACAGATGCCTTCGTGCACTTCACACATAACCACTTTGGCTTCTTCCAAATCCAGGCATCTAAGCAGAACTCCCTCAACCGTCCGATAATACAACTCCTCATCAAGTAGCACATATTTAGTAGCTTTATACCGAATCTTCCTGGAAACAGACTGCGACGGGTTTCGCAAGTAATCAATTATCTCCTGTCTCCAGTCATCGGCCCTGTTCTGGACATCAATATCGGCTATCTCCACCTCAACCTGCCTATTCAACCGATATCCTGAAGCAATCTGTGCAAGATCATTGGCTTCCAAATTCTGCTCCCTGGGAATATGATTCATTGACACCATCTTGAAATCCTTCAACAAATCCATGCACTCTTCATAATATGACCTCAAAACATCGTCCCTGCACTCATATTCTCTAGATAACTGTTTGATCACCAATAAAGAATCACCAATAATCTCTATAATATCGGCCCCGATCTCCTTTAATAGTTGAAGTCCTTTCAGCACCGCCTCGTACTCCGCCTGATTGTTAGTCCGATAAGGCTTAATTGTAAAAGCAAACTCAAAACTTGCCCCCCGAGGCGACACAATAACCAAACCGATACCAGATCCATGCCTGCAAACCGATCCATCAAAAAATAAGACCCACGGGATCGGCTCCACATAGTCCTCGTGAGACCCCCTGTGCTGGACAATAAAATCGGCCACTGCTTGTCCTTTGATTGCTTTAGCCGATTCGTACCTCAAGTCAAACTCTGTCAAGGCAAAAACCCACTTGCCAACTCGCCCTTTCAAGACTGGAGCCGACAACATATATTTGACCACATCGGCCTGGCAAACTACTGTACATTCAGCCGATAGGATGTAATGCCTCAACTTAGTACACGAGAAATATAAGCACAAGCATAACTTCTCCACCGCTGGATATCTCGTCTCAGCATCCAAAAGTCTCCTACTTAGATAGAACACAACTCGCTCTTTACCTTCAAATTCTTGGATCAAAACAGAACCGATGGACTTCTCATCGGCCGACAAGTATAATCTGAACGGCACTCCTTCCTGCGGTGGAATCAAAACAGGCGGGGAACTAAGATAATTCTTGATCTCGTCAAACGCCTTCTGCTGCGCTGCCCCCCACACAAATTCTTGATCGGCTTTCAACTTCAATAACGGCGTGAAAGACTCAATTCTCCCTGATAAATTTGATATGAATCTCCTCACAAAATTAATCTTGCCGATCAACGATTGCAACTCTGTCTTATCGCTTGGTGGCTCTGTGGTCTTAATGGCTCTGATACTTCGCTGACTAACTTCAATCCCTCGCTCATGAACCATAAAACCCAGAAATTGCCCAGCCGATACACCAAAAGCACACTTATTGGGATTCATTCTTAGTCCGTATTTCTTGGCCCTCTCCAGCACTCTTCGTAAATCGGCTATATGGCTTTCCCCACTTTTAGATTTAACCACCACATCATCAATGTAAATTTCCACCAACAAACCGATGAGATCATGAAATATATAATTCATTGCTCTTTGATAGGTTGCACCGGCACTTTTCAATCCAAAAGTCATTACTACCCACTCATACAAACCGATAGCTCCAGGACATCGAAACGCAGTCTTGTGTATATCCTCTTTGGCCATGAAAATTTGATTGTATCCTGCATTGCCGTCCATGAAGCTGATAATCTTGTGGCCTGACGCTGCATCCACCAACAAATCCGCTATCGGCATCGGGTACTCATCTTTGGGGGTAGCTTTATTTAGATCCCGGAAATCAATACATATCCTCAATTTCCCATTTTTCTTCTCCACCGGGACGATATTAGAAACCCACTCAGCATATCGGCACGGCCTTATGAACTTGGCATCGTACAACCTTGTGATCTCCGCCTTGATCGGCTCGTATAATTCTGCCTTGAATCTCCTTGGAGCCTGCTTGAATGGCCGATACCCTGGTTTAATAGGTAGCCGATGTTCAACAATCGATCGGCTTAATCCTGGCATCTCATGGTACTCCCAGGCGAAACAATCCCGATACTCCTTCAATAATGCTATCAATTCTTCTCGTAGCCCAGGACTTAATTTCTTGCTTATATACGTCGGCCTTGGTCTATCTCCTGGTCCTATATCAATCTCTTCCAAATCATCAGCCGGCGTAAATCCTTGCCCCAATTTCCCCTCGAAGTCTTCAATGGAGCCCATCAGAGTAACAATTCAGAGCCGACTTGCTGGATCGGCTGTATCCCCTGGCTAGTAACCTTGAGGTAATCTCCTTCCCAAACTCTTCCAGATAGGCAGTCAACACCATCGGCTTCCCAGACTGGTAGATCGGTCATGGCAATATTGGTCGACCGATCTGCTTGCACCACCTCGACTTGATCTCCCTGCCACTGTATTAGACATTGATGCATTGTCGAAGGCACGCAACAGTTCGCGTGAATCCAGTCCCTGCCGAGAAGCAAACTATATGACCCCTTTCCGTCAATCACAAAAAACGTGGTGGGTAATGTCTTACTCCCTATTGTCAGCTCCACGTTCAATACGCCTTTCGCTTCAGATGAATTCCCACCGAAGTCTTTTAGCACCATATTTGTCTTGATCAGGTCTTCGGTAGTCTTCCCCAATTTCCGGAACGTAGCATGAGGCATGAGGTTAACAGCCGCTCCCCCATCAACCAACATCTTTGTCATCGGCTTCCCATTTACGTATCCCTTGATGTATAACGGCTTTAAGTGCCGATGTTCTGACTTCTCAGGTTTATCAAATATAGCTTGATCAGATTGCAACGTTAGTTGAGCGAAAACCTCCTCATCTCCTTCTTCATCTGATGAAAGCGCTTTATACTCCCGAGGCAAAAAGAACACCATATTTACCGGTGCTGATATGTCCTCATCGTCCTTCTTCTTCACTTGCCAAACTTGCCTAGTCCTTTTGGGACGATGATCAACCTCCTCTTGACTCTGGCATTGCTCCTTTTGCTGTTCTCGGTGTCGTAGCCGCTGTGCCCTTCTCTTCTGATTCTTCGTGAATATGCCGCTAGGACACCACTGAGGATTCTGGACTTGTTTCCCATGCGCTTCCTCTTCATCTTCCTCAAAGAACTCTTCATGGATCGGCCCCAATCGGCTATGAACTGATGTTCTTTTCCCAGTCGACCGATCCCGCGAACACTCCTGCTGGCGATCATGCCGATTTCCTGTACCGCTGCACTCGGGGCAATTTTCAGCTGATGGCAATCTCATCCCTTGATCCCAGCAGAAACGAAAAAACGGGCAGTCCCAATGCGGATTATATTGTTCCGGTCCATCCCCCTGTTCATCGTACCTTGAGTACTTCTCTATCATACCTGATGAAGTAATCCTCGATTTACTCTGACATTTTCCTTCATCGGCTTGAGTTCTGGACGATGACCCCACATAGACCATGTTTACGGGGAACGGGTGCCCATCTATCTTCATTGGCTTTTTATCTTCAAACTTGATTCGTCCTTGCTCAACGGCCAGCTGAATTTGTTGCCGAAAAACCTTACACTCGTTAGTATGGTGCGATATCGCGTTGTGCCACTTGCAATACTTCTTCTTCTTTAGTTCTTCGGCTGATGGAATCACGTGGTTTGGCGGCAATTGTATTTGCTTTTCCTGCAACAACAAATCAAAGATCTTATCGGCTTTGCTCACATCGAAATCATATCGTTCCTCTTTGCCGATATCTTTGACCCATGGGCATGATACCGACTTCTTGTTCCTGGCCCACTCCACCAATCCAACCTCAGCGTCGGACTCCTCATCATCTGAATCCGTTGAATATACCTGAACCTGAGCAACTCTCCTTTGGTACTTGTCCTTTTTCGCCTCTTGAAACCGGCTTTCATGAGCCGATACCTTTTGTACTAGGTGCGACAAAGATTCGAACTCTTGAGACGAAAACCTTTCTCTGATTGGCGCCAAGAGTCCCTGAAAAGCTAAATCGGCCAGATGCCCATCGCTCAGGTTTAAACTATAACACCGGCTTCTGATATCCCGAAATCGCTGAATGTATTCCGGTACTGTTTCATCTGGTCGCTGCTTAACCGATGTCAAATCTGACAGTCTCAGCTCGTGAATCCCAGCGAAGAAATATTTTGTGAAACTGTTTCTCCAGATCGGCCCACCCCCGAACAGAATTCGGCGGTAACGAGGAGAACCATGTAAAAGCCGATCCAGATAGTGATAGGGGAAAAAACCTAACCCTTAGGGCCTCTTCAGCCGATGCTCCCCGCACTGCGCCAGAAATCGGCTGACATGTTCTACTGTAGATGTGTTGTCCTGCCCCGAAAACTTAGAAAAATCCGGGACCCTGTATCGGTGTGGCAACGGAACCCTGTCAAACCACTCAGGATATGGGTGCCGATACATGAACGCTTGTTCCTTGGGCTTGATCCCGAACTGCTCCCTTACTATTTCCTCAACCCGCGCCGACAAGTCTTCCTCCCTTTGCATTCTCCTGTTGATACTGCTGATACTGCATCGGCGGGGTTTGGTTGCCGATTCTGTCTGTGATACTCCCTCTGGTAAGTACCTGGATCGGCTCCTCCTCCCGGATAGTTCTGCTGATATCCCCCATAATAAATAGATCGGTGATATCCAGGAGGGATATCCTGTTGCCCCCGGCCTGGTTTTGCGCGAACAAGTGTTCTGGTATATCCTTGCTAATGTTGTAATTAACTTGGCCTGCTCTGCTTCGGTGGGAGAAAAACAGGACCCCGAGTTGGCTCTTGGGCAATCGATCCATCAACAGTCTTCTTGATAAGGTTATGCAATGTATTTACTAAGATCCCTGACTGATTGATGAGTGCGTGGTGCACAGCCTCGTTGACCATCTCCTGTAAAGGCTTGATTGGTGGACTCTCAGGTTGTGTGCGGCTCGATTCTCCTACCAGTACTGGTTTTGGAAACTGAGACTTCTGAATCGGCCCTTGTCTTGTCATACTGAAGGATTCTAAACACAGCTTCTGGAAATTTGCCATGGTCTGCTCAACTTGCTGTTTTTGTTCTTCAGTTAGATCTTCCATGGTGACCGGAATTACATTGTCCGTCTTGATTTCTTTTCCAGCCATGTTAAAATCTTGATTGAAACAATTGTTTGTTGGAATTCTGGCTTAAAACTTCGTGTCCCACCAGGCGTGCCAAAAGCGTGTTGACGCCGAAAATCGCCGGGTCCTGGTTCGGCGTCTGGGTGACACGCGAAGGCCTGGGAGATTTGCTTCACTCCAGTGCAGGTCCTAAAGTTTGAGGTTCGTAGGCGTGCCAGTCAATTTGACCCTGTAATTGACAAGGAGGAAAATGTTAGATCAATGAGCCAATCGGCTGGAAGCCGATCTAGACTCGTTTCATCAGCCGATGGCTGATGTACGCTGTAGCACTTACACATCGGCTTAAGACCGATGATGGCAAGGACAATAATGTAATAATAAACAAATATCATGCTAGCCGATCATCGAAGGGATATTCGAAAACCGGCTATAAGCTAGATAAAATAAGCAAGTATAATGCATAAATAAATCAAATAGATCCTAGCTGATCATGATCTAGTGTTACTGGTATTATTATGAAGGTGTGCCTGCACCCGGTCCCTTGATCATATCGGCTCCCAAGATCTTCGTCCGCTGTCCGGGCCCATGCACTGGTCCTTACCCGGGCTTATGCCCGGGCCCTTACCTGGGGTTGTGCCCGGGAACCTGCTTGTACTTGTGCTTGGATCGGCAGAATGAACCCATCGGCTAGCCCTTAGCCGATTGTGACAATAATACAGGCAAGAACAAATAATAAAATATGCAATAACGTAAATGATAAATAATTGATAAGCTAGCCGACTGCTTAATAAAGCGAACATATGATAAAACAATGAATAAATGTAGTCGGCTTTAACAGGTAACTTATCGGCTAAGCACTCCGATAACACCATCGCACAACACCATCGGCTTACTAAGAGTAAAGCTATTATCGTCAGTCTAGTAGTTCGGACCTAACCGTTGCAGCACAGACCGACAATGATAACAATGCTTCAATGAGTCGATAGATATAATGCGATCGTGATGAAAATAACTTATCGGCTATACACTCCGATAAAACGCCTGCACACAACGCATCGGCTCAGCAGGATCGACTTATCACTAGCAGTTCAGTAGGTCGGACCTAACCGATGCAGCACGGACTGATGATAAATCGCTCCCAGTAAGTCGATACAATCTGTGCACACGTGATGTGATATACCTAATCAATCTATGAGATCAAACTGAACTGATGCAGCCATAGATAAAGTAAATATATCGTGGTAAGCCGACTACCATAAACCGACTAGAATATCGGACCTAACCGAGGAAGTCCTAGCCGATTGGTAGTCGGTGTGACGAGACTTACCCTCTCGCAGGAGTTCGGACCTAACCGATGCAGCCCGGCTCGAGAAGCAGGATCCCGTCGAAGGGGTGGCGATGCGCCGAATTTGTATTGATCGTTGTGATAGATTACAAGGTCCCCGGGCATACGTATATATACCCCGAGTTACATGAGTCCTTATAGGACACGATATATGATTTCCTATCTATAACAGAAAACGCTAACGAGACCTGACCGGACACGAGATCAGGTTTCCTAAAAGAGATAAACCTTTTCCTAATAACTATAGTAATTAACTGCCACGCGCGGTCTTCACGGTTCCTTCTCAGACTCGGTCCGCTTCTTGGATCAATTTCCATTATCCGACTGCAACCGTCCTCTTGACCGAATCTGATACAGATCCTTACCAAATTTTGGCGTCAACACACGCTGACCAGCTTTTCCCGACCAACGCTAAACCACGTTGACCAGGCCGCGCTGATGGAAGTTACACCACGACCACCAGGCGAAACTGATGAGAGTTAAACCACACTCACCAGTCTCCACCGACTAGCGTTACACCACGCTAACCGGTCACCCCCGGTCAGCTCAACCACGCCGACCGGACACACACCTTCCACAACACCAGTTTGATAAAACCAGATTAATTATCTAGGGTGAGACTAATCACGGTGAGTCTTGGCCAATGTGCCCATTACCGCGGGCGCGGCTATTCGAATAGTTTTACTCTGATCAGAGGTGTACAACTGTACCCACAAGACACAGCCCCACACACGTTCCCGTGTGCCAGTACATCACCACGATGTCCCGTGCGAGGCTGTGACAGGACCGTTCACGCAACCCCTCCTAACCATCCACACCACGCTGAGGTTGCACCTGCCGACAGGGCACGCCATATTGGCCAGGCTACCCCCCTTGCGCCAAGGTGAATCCGGCAGCCGATCAACCCTTACCCGGGCGACCCAACTCCATCAACGCCCACCCTCTTCTTCGGTGCTAGGAGAGGGAGAAGAAACACTTCAAGCCCAGCCGTTGCCACGCTGGCTTGTGCAAGTACGGGAAGTTTGCCGCCAAATGGTTCCCGCGAACCGGTCCTTAATTGCCATGGGTGGCGACAAGCAAACCATACACCCACAGCCCACCATTTAGGTCAAAATTTTAGGATTTAAAACACAACCTATCCATGGTTCCATTTTTTCCCGACATTGAGTCGAATCATATAAAAGACATTATTTATAACCCAGGTGAGCTATGTTGCTAAGCATGGCTAAGCATCCTAGGGATCATATTCTACTCAATATTATTACCCAGGTGACAAGGATTTAGTTATCAAAACTAAGGCTGAAACCTAACATTGTATAGGCAATAGCAATCCACATGATTATTGAATAATGCAGTTTATTTGCGTAAACAAAGCAATTTAATGAAAAATGGGTACGAATTGATCAAGTATCAGTGCGACTTGCCTTGCTCCGGCTCAGGTATTCGGCTACGATCACTCGAAATACGACAGAGAATTACCGGCGTCGGATTCTACAAGCAAACAGTGCATAAATAAATTAAAACCACAACAGTACATGGGGGTCAACAAAACATGGGCTAAAAGTATTTTTAATTTCTTGGCTTTTTCTTGGATTTAATGCTGAAAATTTGAATGGACTTAATCAGACGCTTCGCCTCCTGAAAATAGTTATGATTTATTGAAGTTTACTCTATTTCAGAGTGAATATATTCAACCAGTGATTTATGCGCCGCCATTAACCGATTAAATGACAAAAGTCACCAGACTGGGAAGCCGCCCTCCGCCGACAGGCGGGCTCCACCAGCCACCTAATAAAATAAAGTATAGGCGTGTGCCCGAGAAGACGACAGGCTCGCGCGCACGGCGGACCAGATCATCCACGCAGCGGCCGAGAGCGGGCGCACCACGCGGGCGAGCGAGTCGGGCGGCCCGCGATTGCACCGGCAGGACTGACGGCGGGGAGCGCGGCTGGCGAGAAGCCCAGCCGTCGAGCTGGTGGAGGCGGCGGCGCGCCGGCGGCCCGATGGTCGACGAGGCGACCACACCGGCGCCGGCGACGACCACACGGAGGGGCGGAAATGAACGGAAAACGGGGGGGTCTCACGGCGGCTCGCGCACGGCGAGCGACGGCAGCGAAGACGACAATTGGCAGAACGAAAAGGCGGCGGCGGCCGTGTCGGGACGACCGTCCGGCCGACGGAGCTCCGACGGCGGGGAACGGGCGAGAGGCGGCTGCCGAGTGTCCTGGAGGATGAGGAGGGGGAGGAGTTAGAGTGGAGTTTAATGGATGACACGGAGCCGGCAGGAAACATCGGCCGGCAGGAGGCGGAAAGGCCCGATACTGCACCGTGCGCGCGGGCGCGAGTGGCCTGGCGGCGTCCGGAACGGCGGCGCAGCGTGGCCGGCGGGCGGCTAAAATGGTGGAGCTCGGTGGCGCGGTGGCTGACGGGGTTCTGGGACTGGAAAGCTCGGCGTGTTGGGGAAAAGAATGAGGAGCACGGGTGGCGACAGTGTGGTTTATATACAGTGGCCGGGGAGAATCGCGGCCGAAAAGGCTCCACTCGGCACTGGAAAGCGTGGACGGCGGCGTGGCATCGTGCGCGTGGTTCAGGGCGGAGAGGGGCGTGGACGCCGGGCGAACTGGGGAGTGGGGCGGACGTGCGTCGCGACCGTTCTGCAACGAGTGGGAGTGCGGGAGGATGGAGGAGGGGGCGCCGGATCGGACGGCCCCGGGAGTTTCCCTCGCCGATTCGGACGGAGCGAGAAGGATGATGCTGACGGCGGGCCGGCCTGTAGCGGGAGGAGCGTGGGCGGCGGGCTGCAAGACGAGAGAGCGCGGCGGCGCGGGCAAAGGCGAGAACGCGAGACACGGGCACAGAGGTGCGGCAGGCGCTGGGCAGGGCGAGGGCGCGCGAGCGCGACGGGCACGAGGGCGAGGGCGCAGGAGCGAGGCCGCCGCGGAGACGGCCACAGGGCGGATGAGCGGCAGGAGGAAAAGAGAAACGGAAGAAGAAAAGATTTCCAGGACGATGTAATTCGATAAGCGTATTTGAATCTTATTAAAAATCAGTCTCCGGCGGTCTGTAAATTCCACTAAAAATCCAGTTCTAATGTATTGTGGCCACAGAACAGAGAATACAAGAAAAATATTCCCGGCCCACGATTTAATTATCTTGCATTTACACCATCAGATTAAGTTTCTACTAGCCATATTTAAAAATTCCTTTTCAATTAGGTAATTTTCTCGCGTTAAGTTCTGGCTTACAACCTCAGGGTGTCTGCACAACCTACCCCTTAACAGAATTCGTCCCCGGATTCGGTAGGCGCTGGCGAACAAGGGGCGATGGGCGGACTTCAGTTCGTCTTCTCGCTCCCAGGTGGGCTTCTTCCTCTGATGGTGACTCCATGTACCTTGCAGACACTTGATTACGCCGGCTCCTGCGTGTTTCTTCATGATCTCCGGTAGTCCGGTGGATTGGCTTCTCCACAATAGGTGAGGGTCTTCCTGATGTCGATCTGTTCCGGATCTGCCTGTTCTGCTGTATCCTCAGACACTTTTCAGTTGTGACACCGTGGGAATCACATCGGTGTATGCCAGTCCTTGAAGCTGGGAGGCTCAACTGATATGCCACTTACCTTTAGCGGGCTAACGAAGGTAGGGGCCGACGAAACTGGTGCGTTGCTTCCTTTGGTTTGAACATGTGCTCACGTCGCGGAGTGGGTGACGCCGCGAAGGCTACAGTGTTCCTTCTCGGAAGCTTAGTGCTCGTCGTCGGTTATACACATAACCGCTCATAATGTCTGGATTGGAGCCGCTCTTATAAACCTCTCGTATTATGGCTACCTTTCTTCTGCTTCTTTGAGTGCGTCGGTTCCGAATCTGACGTTCACCTGTCTGATCCAGAAACAGGGGTGCTGCGCACTTCTGCCATACAGAGCTTCAAACGGTGCATCTGCAAGCTGGCCCTGGGTTAACGATGTTGTTCTGTACGAGAACTCGCTAGGGTAGCTCTTATCCCATGTTCCTCCGAAGTCTAGTGCACAGCTTTCAGCATTCTCCAATATCTGATTGACTCGTTTTAAGTCTGACGGCATTGTTTTGCGGATGATATGCGTGCTGAAGTTCAGTCGGGTTCCCCAACACTCTTCTTGTAACTTTGGCCAAAATTGGAAGTGAATGGCCTACCACGATTCAGAATGATCTTCTTGGGTACTCCATGCTAAACACATTATGCGAGCCATATCAGTGTCCGCCAGTTTCTTACCGATTTGTTAGTGGTATGCACGGGGATGAAATGGCGCAACTTTGGTGAGTCGATCCCGATCCCCAGATTGAGTTCATACCCGATGACGTCCGGGGCAAACCCGGTGATAAAATCCATCCGATCTCTTCCCTTCGCACTCTGGGACCCCTTGAGTGGCTGTAGCAGCTCTGCACGGCGTTGGTTTGTTCTGCCTTGACTCGCTGACACACATCAAAAGTGCACAAATCGGCGATTTCCCTTCTCATGCTGGCCCACCAAACTTGGTTCTAAGGTCTTGGTACATCTTGGTGCTTCCTGGATGAATGGAGTATGCGTCTCCATGCGGCTTTCCGAGTATTAGGTCCTTGAGTTCTTTATTCTCTGAACGGCACCCAACGTTCGCCCCATGCATACCGTCCCGTTCTCTTTCCGTATTCACCTTGAGCTTTTCCGACTCTCATGTTATTCTTAAGTTCTTCGACTCTGGATCGTTCGCTTGTGCCTTGAGGACTTGATCAAAGACGGTTGGTTGAGGCCTCTAAGGGCTGCCACGAATCATGTTCACAATGCCAGATTCAACGCATTCAAACTCTTGCTGGCATTTCCTTGCACATTGGCCTCTGCCTGTAGCGGTGTTGCGTAACTTTTCTTTGCTCAGGCGTTGCCACGAGTTGGCTTCCTGGATGGTAATGTATCCAACATCTATAGTCCTTAATCAGTTCCAGCCACTACTGCTGGCGGAGTTCAAATCAGGCTTGGGTGAAGATGTACTATCAAGCTCTTGTGGTCGTATAATCTACTTACGGGTTAACAATGAGGTAGTGCGCCAAAATTTTCAAAGCATGGCGACTGCGGCCAATTCCAGGTCGTGTGTTGGGTAATTGCTCTCATGGGGGCGTACTGACGCGCATGCATAGGCTACAACTGCTTCTTGCACTCAACAGCACCCTAGCCCTTGGCGGGGATGCATAAACAGTATACTTGGAAATCCTTCTTGGGATCAGGTAAGATCAAAAACGGTGCTGAAACCACTTCTTCTTGAGTTCTTCAAAGCTGTGATTGCAGTAGGGTCAGACAAACTTCAATCCTTCTTCAGTAGCTGAGTCATAGTTGCAATCTTTCGAGAAGTTCTCGATGAACGGCGGTAGTATGCCGCAAGTCAAGAAAACTCCTTACTGTTGGTACTGTCCTTAAGGCGGCTTTCCAATTGGTGACGATTCCCACGTTCGTTGGATCCCGGCAACTCCTTGAGCGGTGATGAGGTGTCGAGGATTGCACTTTCTAACCAGAAGTTCCGCATTTGCTGACTTGGCGTAAACTGGTGTTCTCTCAACTTTTCCAAAACCAAACGATAGATGTTGTTCTGCTCTTTCGTTGACTTGAGTAGCAAAGGATGTCGTCGATGAAAACACTACACAAACTTGTCCAGGACTCCATGACATACCTTGTTCATCAGATTCATGGAAAAAGGCTGGGTGTATTGGTCAGTCAAAGGACATAACTTATGTTGTCTCTCATACAACCATACCGGCGGTGGTGAAGGCTGTCTTTGGTATACCTCCCTCGAATTCTAGTTGGATGATAGCTGATCGATCTTGGAGAAGGACGGGTGGGCTAGCCTCCAATTGATCGATCAGATCATCAATTCCTCGGCAAAGGGTACTTGTTCTTGATGGTGATAAAACATCGTTTAGCTCGCGGCGTGTAGTCCACGCACAATCCGTTTGTCTTGTCTTTTTTTCCACAAGATGACTGGTGGCTCCCAAGGTGATGTGCTTGGTTCGGACTCGCTCAACTCTCGCTCGGGGTCGTCGACTTGTTCTTGACTTCGGCCATCTCATTCGGGTGGCCATTCTGTAAGGCCTTCTTGTATAGTTGGCGCTGTTCCAGGGCAGATCAATCCTGTGTTAATTTCCCTTTTTGGTGGCATCCTTGGTAGGGTCCGCTCTGGGGAACACATCTGCGTACTCTCACTTATATTGTATACTCCCTGTTTGTTGCCTTTCTGGCTTTGTTCCACTTGGGGTGGTGCTCTGTCTGCGAACCTGATTCAAGCTTGCTTCGCCGATGCAACCCCGGCACGGGTGAACTTGAAGACACCATTTTCCTCGCGGGCTGCGTCACCGGTACGGTGCGGTCCGACAGTCGTCACCCTTTGTGTCGGGTCAACCAATCCATCCCTAGGAGGACCTCTAGGTCTTTGGATCAAGAGGATAAGATTGGCTAAGAAAGGTGATCTTGGATTTCTAGGCTCAACTGAAGGGCTATAGTGAGCAGTTACCGATTTGGTTCCCAGGCGTATGACTCAGGGGGATTTTAAGTTCCACACCTTTATCCGCATGTGTCCCCACAATTTCTTGGATATAAAGAATGTGTTGCACAGAATCAAAAGTACAGAGGCAGGTGTTGAGTTCACGAGAAAGTACCAATACCACTTCCGTGGCTGGCCTGTTCCCTATCGCGCGGAGACTGGTTGACACGTCCTTTACCACCTGTTGACTTTGGCGTTGGGGTGCTGGGAGTTAAGCTGCAGGTCTG
>RYFJ01002162.1:0-56553 GCA_003991445.1 Oryza meyeriana var. granulata
GCCACTTCTTCTCTGCAAGCTCCGCGCATCTTTGCAGCTACGAGAACACGACCACCCTTGATCCTTTATCCATTTTCCCCTCTACTTCCCTGTCTCCTAGGCTTGAAGACGCCGTGGTGTCACTCAGCTCCGCGACCGCCACCATTGCATGCATGACCGTTCTCCCTGATCGAGCAAACGGAGTTGAATCCTTGCCAGCGCGTCGCAAGCTCACGATACACCAAGAAAACCAAAGGCACAAAGAGCTGACAAGCCCGAGGCCGTAGATCCCAAGTCTTCTTCTTCTCCCGCCGCCCCGTGCCCCTTTTCGGCCTTTGTTTGACCACGGATGAGTTAATATCCCGATCCTCGCGTCATGGAGCTACTATGAGCATCACCAAGCTAAGGCCGACGACTCTTCTCTGAATCTTGGCCCAGATCCGGCTGTCGACGAGTACCCGTAGCACTCTGCCGCTGCTGGACCTTTCCTGGAGCAACCATCGCCGTTCTAGCCCTACCGGAGTGACTCAATAGCTTCAGTAAGTATCCCTGATGCCTCAGACACCACATGCATACATCGTTTTGGTCTGTAATATGACATTCATATGCATCCCGAGCCTATCCACCGCCTCTGCCGTCTTCGCCGTCGATTCCGACCACCCTAGACCGTGAGATCGCCCTCGGTGGATTTGCAAGAGCCGGAGGAACGTTTCATCTTTTGACATCCTGACAAGATTCGCAGTCGTTCGCCATCGCTGCTGCCGCGAAGTTCATCGGAGACGCTCGCCGACGCTCGCTCTGTTCCGAGCCGCTGACAAGCGGGCCCACTAGATTAGCACTTGACGATCTCTACAGCGAAAGTTTAAAACATCGAGTACCTTTTGCAAAATAACCAGACATTGACGAGTGGACCCAGGACCTAAATGTAATAACTAAAAACAACGGGGACTCTTAATGAAAATTCCCTCTCACACGTGCAGAAGGACTGCGGGTTGATTTCTGAAAAACCCGAGTATGTTTTTGCAAAAGTTATTACACTGACCCGGTGACCCTTATATTTAATATGAGAAAATAGATATAAATCGATAAACCTTTTTCTGTTACACTAGGAAAATAGCGTTTAAATTTAAAAAATTCATAGAAAATTTTCATTACAACTTTCCAAATTGGGTGAAACCAGTTTTGTTTGTTTATCTAATTTTATTCTTACAATTGTTTAACATTAAAAAGTGGGCACCTTCTGTACAGAAAAACTTGCCTAAAAATTATGAGGAATAAAAAAAGGATGAAAATATAGGACTTTTAATCTAGAAAATCCATAAGAAAATCATTCTAGCTCAGAAAATTGTCAAACCAATTTTGTAGTTCTTAGAAAAATGAGTACTTTCAATTTATAAAGTTTTTTTTGCACAGAACTAAACAACAAATTACCAGCAAAATTACTCTTAAGATGACACATAAAACTTGCTAAAATCATATCTCACAAATTAAGTGCAAAAAAATAAAAATAATCTCACTAGAAAGTATCTAAGACCAGTACCAAATCACTGCACAAAAAATCATACGTATTAAAGCATTTGTATTTTCATTATTTTATTGACTTGCTTTAACTTTAAAACTTAAATTAGAGGAAGAGCCTTTGAGTTCAAGGAGATAGAATATATGAGAAACCTGAAGCAAATCTAGATCAAGGCAAGAATCTCACTACCTTTGAACATATTGCTCCTAAAATTTTGGATTATCAATGATTTCATTTTAACTTGCATCGTTATTTTGCTATGTATATTATATAGATTATGGGCAATGGTAGTTAATCCCTTTTCTGCATAAACCACCTTGAAATGTTGATAATCTACTACTTGTAACCTTAGGATGGGTAGGAGTACTTGTTAAGTGCTTGCTATAAGGTATATACTTGTATATATGCCTAGACATGCTTAGCTACTTACAAAATAAGTCATGGCCATCTAATTACGTTTGAAATGAGGATTTATTTACTTCTAATCAGAGATGAATATTTATGATATTTGTGAACTAAAACTGAAGGAAAACCATTTTAAAACTTGGGCAAGCAAATGGTACACATATGTGATAGTTGTGTATCGATAGGGGGAGTGTTTGCCTGGGTTGCTTAAGGACCGAATTCAGTGTCATTTCTCATGTTAAACAGTACAACCACATGCGTTAGTATGGGATAGCCATAGTGGATTAAGTTGCTTAATGTTTAGCCTTGCATTCTGGTGGGCAGAGTAGTATGGACAGTGCCTACAACGGATCGTAGGGCTGTTCAGAGGAACTACATATGTCCCGTAATGAAATAGGCGTCTAAGTTTGTCCAATACAACGTTGTGTGGCTCGTGGGGAACCAGGTAGGTTGTCGCCACGGCGTTAGGTTAAGGCGTGGGCCCGCCACCTATGGCATCGGGGTAGCAACCCGATGTGAAGTAGCACACCTCGTGCTGGTGCAAGGCTAAATGTTAGGTAATATAAAAGCTGTGTTGTAACCTCTAGACCGCATTCAATGTGTAGAGTGTGGTGGTACCGATGGGTATCAGACAAACCAAAGCGATCATATCATGTAGGTAAAGTTGTACAAACTCTACAGAGTCAAAACTAATCGGTTAGCCGTGCTCATGGTCATGAGCGACATAGTTGTGTCCATTGAGTATAGATTTATGTTTTAAAATGCTCTATGAAATGGGATGGCAAGGTGAAGATTTATACTGATCTATACTTGGTGATTGATGAAATGGAATTTGGATTATTAAGTGTATATAGTCTTGCTGCCAAGAGGGCGGTGAAGTAGTTATCTATGCAAAATGATGCTATTGATATTATTCTGTTAGCTTAGGATGCAATTTGATTTATGAATCCCTCTTTTAAATTGTTGCGAAATAAAATTGGCTTTATGCAATAAAACTGAGCCTCTTCATACAGCCTTTACCTTGATTACAGCTCACATGTATAGTTAGGTTTGATTGTGGTCTTGCCAGTATCTTGCGTACTGAGTTACATTTTATTTTCGTGAATGCTCCTATAGATCCACACAGGTGAAGACGAAGATTTGTATGATGAATGTGTAGGTGAACAGGTTGATCATGATGATCCTATCTAAGGGTTTACCCTTAGTCGGTTGCGTGAGGGTTTCCTGGGTAGTCATGCTTCCGATGGACTTACTATTTGGCCTCCGACGCTTATGTAAACATTAGTTAATATGTATCTGTATCTGTACTTTTAGTTTGATTAGCTAAGTACCCTTTGTATTGGATATTACTTGCTAAGATGAACGTGTGGGACTAGAGCTTTTCTAGGCTAGTCACACATTAGTAAGAATTTAGAAATGATGAGATGCATGGATGTTGATTCAACCGTAGACCATGTCCCCAGAAGTGTGTATCGTGTTTGGTCGACACCTTTGTGTGGTTTAACGGGCACACTTCGTCGTTTTGGACTGGTGAATCAACTCTTCAAATATCTCTTTATTTCTGAATTCGACGTGGTGGATTTGTATTATGAATAGGAAAATATTATGGCAAGGCTACGATGAGGATGGATGATTACTGCACTTATTTGGTTTTTATTCGAGATCCATCCATCTAGATATTTCGCGTTGTTTATAGTAATTACTCTCCATAATGCATTTTCGGGGTGCCCACAAATAACCACATAAAAAATATCTGACATGAACATACTCCGTACAGCCATGTTTTAGGTGGCCTTCGCTTTAGCTGTTGTGTGCGGCTTATACGCATGCAAAACGAGAAATTTTATTAACGCATGATTAATTAAGTATTAACTATTAAAAATTTAAAAAATGAATTTATTTAATTTTTTAGAGATACTTTTATATAATTTTTTTTAAAAAAACACATCGTTTAGCCGTTTAGAAAACGTGATTATAGTAAACGAGAAAATAAGTTAAACCTATAACCAGAACCGAACGGACCCTTAGTGCCTTTGCTAATTTAGAAATCAACAGATGAAAAGACATAACAAACCCCTTAACCACTGAACTACATTCCTCCCTGTTTGAATCGAGTATTTTTGACTGTAGAGTCAGAGATGGACACCTACTACTACACGACGCACAGAGAAAGAAGATCACCTCACCTGCTTGGTCCATAGACACGGTGCAGCGCAAAAGCGGTCACCTCCCCCACGACGCCACCTCGCTCCCTTTCGTCTCCTCCCCTCTTCCCCCCTCTCCTCTCCTCCCTCGCGCATGCTCCAAAAAGCGAGCTCTCCTCCTCCTCCCCTCTTTCCCCTCACCTAGGGTTTCCCACCCCACCACCATGCCTCCCCTCCCGGAACCCTAACCTAGCCTAGGGCACCACCACCAGGTTTGATCTCTTGATTCTCTTCCTCCTCCCACGATGGCGTCCTCGGCGGCGGGCGGTGGCGCCGCCGGGGAGTACTCCTTCGCGGCGGAGTACGACGGCCCGCCGCTCCCCTACTCGCTCCCGCGCGCCATCCCGCTCGACCTGTCACGCACCCGCTCGCCTCGCTCTCCTCCTCCACCTCGCCGCCGCCCCCGACGGCGTCGCCGCTCCCCGTGGTACGGCCGCTCACGCCGTCGTTTCTCTGCTCGGCCATCCACGGCCACCGCGCCGGGGCGGCCGGTGCTGCTGCGGCTGCTGCGCAGTCGTCGTCCTCTGCCGCCTCCGCGGGTGCAGGTGGAGTCGCTGGTGGTGGTGGTGGTGCCGCGGCGGTGGACTCCCCCACCTCCGTCATCGAGAACCACCACGCCGCGCTCCACCACTCCGCCGAGCTCCCGTCGTCCCCCTCCGACGACGAGAACGCGGATGAGGACGACGACGGCTACGATGGGCGCAGGGCGGGGGCGCTGCCGTCGAAGGGCCACCAGCCCGTGGTCACCTTCGCGGAGACCAGCGGCTCCCTCCTCCAATCCTCAGAAGACGAGGAGGAGGACGAAGAGGAGGAATACGCCGACGAGGCCCTGCCCGCGCGATCGAGCGGCTCCCTCTCTCCCGCGCGCTGGAGGGGAGCCGCCAAGTCCCGGGGTTGCTTCAGATGCGGGAAAGGAGGCAGCTTCTGGGGCCGCGGGGACAAGGAGGCTTGTCTCGCCTGCGGCGCGCGTTACTGTGCCGGGTGCTTGCTCCGCGCGATGGGGTCCATGCCGGAGGGGCGCAAATGCCTGGACTGCATAGGGCGGCCGGTGGCTGAGTCGAAGCGGGATTCGCTAGGGAGAGGCTCACGCATGCTGCGGCGGCTGCTCAGCGTGGCAGAGGTGGAGCTTGTCATGAGGAGCGAACGGGAATGCGCTGCCAACCAGCTCCGACCGGAGGATGTGTATGTAAATGGCACCAAGCTGTCGCCGGAGGAGCTCGTCATGCTGCAGGGGTGTCAATGTCCTCCTTCGAAGCTCCGGCCTGGCTTCTATTGGTATGATAAGGTTTCCGGCTTCTGGGGGAAGGTACCACCCGTAAAGATTTGAATTTTTTGGCGCTTGCCCATGCATTTGATTGAAGCATGTAATTCGGTAGTTTGATGTTAAGACTATGTTTAGGTAATTGATTAGCATGGGGTTAAATATAGTCAGTAAGCAACAGTTTGATGAATTCTTAAGAGATCTTTAGGAGAGTAGCTACACTAGCTTTTATTGAACTGCACAGTTAATAATGCTATTCCCTGTGTATAATCTGAAGAGTTGGGTTTTTATGGTTTGAAAATAAGCACTCAGTTATCATATTTGAAGTGAAAGATTCCTTATTTTCGGTCTGGGGTCTTCCTTTTTTTGAACTACGATTAGAAGATAATTTACTTTATTTTTGACGTATATGCTTTTGCATTGATCAAAATCATTATGACGTATATATTTAGTTGGAACCAACACATAGGCCTGGAGGGATGGTGCTGTTGAGCCATATATATATAACACCGAGTATGACCTCTCTGATGAATTGGCACAATTAGTTCTTCGAATGATTTATTGGAGTCCTAGGAATCTGGGTGGATAGTATAGTATGAAACAAGGAGAAGTTGGTACTTTGAGTATGCTGGTTTAGAACAGCAGAATATTGCACATCTAGGCTGGCACCTGACGTGTATGATATTATACTAACTATGCGGAATCTTTCTTGAAGTACCAACATGATGGCATGACTATAGCTGGTGTATATACAAAATAATTAAATTACAATGCATCAGAGGTAGTTTCGGTTGTCTGGGTGCTGTAGTTTAGGTAGGCTTGGTGTTTATGGGTAAAATTAAAGGCAAACAACAAAATTTCCCTTTCTTAGTTGTTGCATGATGTGCAATTGGCTTGATTTTTCCTACAAATGTTTACTGTCATATCTTCTACAACTCTGGTTACTAATTACACACTTTTCTCGGAAAATATTCCAGGAGGGTCACAAGCCCCATTGCATAATAAGTCCAAATCTAAATGTTGGAGGTGCTCTAGATCAAAAGGCCAGCAATGGGGACACCGGGATCTTGATAAATGGCCGAGAAATTACAAAATCTGAGCTGCAGATGCTTAAGGTTTGAAACGATATACTACTGGTATCTAATTATGTAATTCATGTGATTTATCTCTTAACCTTTTACATTTCAGTTGGCAGGAGTTCAATGTGCTGGGAAACCTCACTTTTGGGTGAATGCTGACGGGACTTACCAAGAGGAAGGACAAAAAACAATTAAAGGCAAGATTTGGGATAAGGTAATTCTGGGATTCATCTTGTAGTTCCCCTTTTAATTTGTTGGAGGAAACTAACCAAAGTTATGTATGTTCTGCATTCCTTGGCAGCCTATAGTGAAGCTGCTTAGTCCTGTCCTATCACTGCCAACGCCTAACAAAGCAAATAATCAATGCGGTGAAGAACTAGTGAACGTGGTAAATCGAGTCATCCCTGACTACTTGGAGCAAAGGACCATGCAGAAGCTCTTGTTGGTTGGATCAGGGACAAGCACCATACTCAAGCAGGTACAAACATCTAGGGTCATCCATTAGATTGACTTGTTCAAATAGATAAGTTGATCACTGAATTAAGATCACCATCCAATTACCTTTATCCACCTTGGAGTATTAAAGGCAAGATTTACTTCACATGTACAGAAGGATTTAGTTTTATGATTTGCTACGTGTTGTTTGCAATATCAATATAGCAACTGATCTTAAACCCATCAAATCTCAGGCCAAGTTCTTGTACAAGAGCAAACCATTTTCTGTGGAGGAGTGTGAAGATCTCAAACTAATCATACAAAGTAACATATACAACTACCTTGGTATACTACTTGAAGGGCGTGAGAGGTTTGAAGAGGAAGCTATAGCTGACAGAAGAACTACCTGCCAAAGTGATCCTTCTAGCTCTGGTATTATACTCATACGATTATATTCTTTTGTCTATCCATCCTTTTTATTTGCTGCATAATTTACATATTTAGATTAGCTGGAGACTTGCAATTGTTTGCTTTAGTAAAACATATAGACTGCTAGGCTCTTAGCTGGATCACCAGAATTTATTTTTGTGTTTCTTTTGCAGGTCATTGTGAACCAGAGCTTTGTAATGAAGTTACCGAGTACTCTATTCCTCCGCGGCTGAAAGCATTCTCTGATTGGATTCTAAAAGCTATGGCTATAGGTAATCTTGAAGACATTTTCCCTGCAGCTAGTCGTGAATATGCACCACTGGTTGAGGAACTATGGAAAGATTCTGCTATTCAAGCTACATATAAACGCAGAAGTGAACTACCGTTCCTTCCATCTGCTGCTAGTTATTTCCTTGACAAGGTACTATTGTTGTTCCATTATTTTCTTTGGACACTTTATATGGGAGGGTTGATCCGTCTTTTCTATCTCTGTTTCATGTCAGATGGCAGTGTTTAACTAATGTTTGGTCATGTAATTACAATCGCTCATTCTTTAACGTTGTTAATTGGGATGATCAGGCTGTTGATATTTCCCGAACGGAGTATGAGCTCTCTGATATGGACATCCTTTATGCTGATGGGATAACATCCTCAGATGGGTTAGCATCTACAGATTTCTCTTTCCCACAGTTGGCTTTGGATGGACGGGGTTTTGATGAGCCTGATCCACAAGACACTTTGCTAAGGTCTGTTCCTATGCCACCCAAAAGGGCATGGTAGTCGCTATTACCTGTGCTACCTCTAGTTTTTCTGTAAGCTTTCATCTTTGTTATGATAGCAGTAAGAACAATGAAACATTTTGTTTTATTTTCAGGTACCAGCTGGTCAGAATAAACAACAAAGGCTTGCATGAGAACTGTAAATGGCTGCAAATGTTCGATGATGTGAGGCTTGTTCTATTCTGTGTTGCGGTCAGTGACTACGATGAGTACTATGAGGATGCAAATGGCAATGTTGTGAACAAGATGATGGAGACCAGGCAGCTATTTGAGAGCATTGCCCTTCATCCGATATTTGAGCAGATGGATTTCCTTGTACTTCTCACCAAGTTTGATATCCTAGAGCAGAAAATCGGCAAATCTCCTTTAACATCATGCGACTGGTTCAGCGACTTCACTCCCCTAGTAAGCCGCAATCTGATCAATGGCACCAGCAAGAGCTCACGCGGCAGCTCCACTGGCGCGACATTGGCACAGATGGCTGCCCATTACATTGCAGTCAAGTTCAAGAGCTTATTCCAGCCATTCACGGAGCGGAAACTCTACGTATCCTACGTGAACGCCTTGGACCAGGAGTCGGTCCGCTCTGCGATCCGCTATGGCAGGGAGATCATCAAATGGGAAGATGAGAAGCCTGTGTTTGGGTCCAGCGAGACGATATACAGCGAGGAGCCGAGCTCTTACTCGCACTGACCTTAACATTGCTTTTGCTGTGTCTTAAGATGACCGAGAGTTGTAAATAGCTGTGAATGCATTTCTTCTCCAGCTACCTTTTCTTTTAGAGTTTTCCCATTTTCCTCCCTTGTTGCCTAGCAAGATCATCGGCTTGTATGGTTGTTTAGTTGTTTACAAGTAGGGTGAGATGCAAGAGGTCTTCCTGATTCTGATTCTTGTATGTATGGAATATATCTTTAAATTAACATGGTGCTGATTCTTGTACGGCCTTTTGTGCCTTGTGCTTTGACCCCATGACACTTCTCCGAGAATCGAACTGATTCATGTGAAGGTTCTGCATATTTCCTCATTTCAAATCTGGGCGAAACAAAAAAGTGCAAATTTCCTCCATTCCAGTATCAAAGCTGGACTAAAGCCAGAAAGGAGGAAAGAGATGGGTAGGAAAAAGACGCATTTTTTTTATTTTTATTCACAGGAGAGGGAAGCAGGTAGCAGCTACACGTTGAATATATACAGCGTGGCGTGCCATTTCGTCTCGCGTTTATACGTGTCGTCTACGCACACGCGTCTATGACGTCACGGTCGATCAGCTGGGCGCGCGCGATGGGTGACGTCACGGTCGATCAGCTGGGCGCGAAGTGGTCGAGGAGGAGGAAGACGGTGGCGTCGGACATGGCGCCGCCGCAAGCTCCCACATCTCCCTCCTCTTTCCTTCTCTCCCCGCCACCGGCGGCGACCCCCTTCTTCTGGCCGTGGACGACGCGCCTCGTCTCGTCCCTCTGCCGCCGTCGCTGGTCGCCGCTGGAGCGGGCGCTTACCATGGCCTGCCACTTCTCCTGCAGCGCGGCGGAGAGCTCCCCGAGCCACTCCCCGCCGGCATGCAGCCCACCGGAAGAGCACGTCGTCGCCGTCGTCGAAGACATGATGACGAATTGATGCGAAGCTGAGAAGATTGCAAGTGATGGAGGATGGATCTGGCTCAGCGACTAGCTCGCGCCTTATATAGCGCGCCAAGCCGAGCAAAGCCAAGACGAGGATGAAGCTGGATTGGATTGGATCGGGTCGGATTGGCCTTCTAGAAGGCGCGGGCCCCACGAGGCCGGCCTGACGGGGCAAACAGTTGGCGCGCTCGCGGGTTTAGTTTTGGGCTGGTCTGGTCGGGTCGCCGTCGGGTTGGCGCCCGCGTCGCGCCATCGCCGTCGCCGTCACGGGAGACGAACGTGCCAGGATGCCAGATTGCCAGGTGGGATGGATCTTGGGATTCTTGGAGTCCTCCGCCTCTCCTCGTGGTCGTCGTGGAAACCGAAACCGGCGGTGTGGCGGCGGACGCGGGGCAGGAAGATCTACCAGCGTGTGTCGTCTTGCACGCCGATGCCGCGACGCCGCCTCGTTCTGACGAAAAGCCGGCGCGGCGGCCTTATCTTTTCTTCCCCCGGTCGTCGACGCCGGTGGCCGCTTTGCCATGGCTGGACAAGGACGTGCGTCGAGCCTGTGGACTGCGGAGGATGAAGGAGGAAGGTGGCCTCGCGTAGCGAAGTGCGAAGCTGCGACTCGCCGGCGGTGGCGGTGTCGGCGTCGGGATGTGACCGGCGACGAATATTTGGTGGTAGGGAATAAGGATAAATGGAGGGTCTCATGTGCAAAAAGATCCTTTCCACTAGGGGTGATCTGAGACGCTCAATCATGATCGAACGGTGAGATATGGTCCCCGTAGGATCGCTACCAGTGATCGCAATCCAATTCTCCGGAGACTTAGACGGATATACTTATCTTAATAGAGGGTTCTTATGCAAAAAATCAGTAAGATAGATCTGGGACGCTCATGTATGATCGGACGGTGAAAAATCGCTACCAATGCTAGCGTTCCAGCTGGAGGGGCGTAACTGATAATTAAAGGCAAGAGTGCGACCCATTTGTAAAATTCCATCAGCCTCTCCACTGGGATCGATCTCGACCGCACAATACATCATCGAACGGTTGAAGATGGGCTGAGCTGGCGGCGCTTTCCTCCAGCCGCCGGCGACCGCCTCCCGTCGTCGACTTCGAGCGCCCACGCCATGGCTCTCCGGCAGCGGCGTCGCTCGCTCGCCTCGAAGACCGGAAAGCCGTCACCGAGTTACTCTCCACGGGGACGTTGAACTCCTGACGTTGCAGTCTAGCCGGACGCCTGCAATTCGCCGCCGGCGCGCGAGTTCGCCGTGCGGTGGGCGGTGGCTGCTCTTGAGCGGCAATAAGTGAATGGGATTGTCTCAATCTCCTTGTTGACACGAATGCAAACTCAAGAAATCTTTGAGCTGATCGTAATGTCGTCTTTAATTTCCCTGAATCCGTTGCAGATTAGCACGAATTCTGAATTCCCTTTATGTTGTTCAGGTTCACATGGATGTAAAACTCAAAACTCCATTGACTTGGCTTCATTTCCATGCAAATCTTTTACAGTAGTTTGTTAGTCCTTACTCTTTGACCTTTTGTTCAAATTAAAGTTTCAATTTTAGTGGTGTTAACATTTACAGATTTGTGCTTTTCGTTCTTGCTCCCTTTTGAGCCAACTCCGCCAAGGACTCGGCTACAGGATTCAAGTAACATTCAGAAGATGATAAAGATCGAGTGAGGGGTTAACATTTGGAAGGCAAAATTTTTTGAGATATTTCCTTTCGAATATGGCCACCTAAGTTGATCTCAGGTTTCTATGGCACCATCTGATGGTTTCTTCTAACATGGTGATGCATAAGCCAAGCTGAATTGCAGGTGGAGGTCACTCCAATAGTCTAGCTATTTGGTTGGAAGGCATTGGCATTGAACTGATGAGCTAAAGAGTAAAGAGTTGATTGTGTAGTTGTAGGTACACATTGAACTCAGCTGCAGAACTTAAATAACAGCATGGAATCAGACTGTGCATTCATTTATACATACATGGTACTTCATCTTCCTGCTCTTTTTGCTCCATATAAGATGAGATGATCCAGCCCAAGTGCTACAAGCTAACGGAGAGACATCAAGAGCTATGAGGACTAGATCAATGGGTTGCATGGTAGGCCTGCGAGGCACCGGGAGCTTTTCTGTAACAAAATCAGCAAGTGTCAGGGCTACGCCAACATTTGTTTGCTGGTATGGAGTTCAGGTGCCAGGTGGGATGGGTGGTCGTCGTGCATCGTGCAAAACCGGCGCCGGGACGGTGCGTGGCAGGAAGATCTATCAGCGTTTCGACTTCCATGGAGAAGATAGGAGTAAACATTTGACATGAAAATTTCTTATGATATTTTTCCGATTTGACCACCTAAATTGATCTCGGGTTTCTATAGCTCTACATGATGGTTTCAAACATGCCCTTCCTGGTCTGAAATAATGAACTAGCTGAACTGAACAACAGCTTGGTAGAAGCATGTCAAAATGAACTGCAGCCTGCATGCCTTGGATAGATATCAGGGAATCAGATAGTGCACCCATGCGTAATGCTGTGATTTTCTTTCGTGATCTCCTTTGATCTCCAGTGCCACAAGCTGGGATGGAAAACACTAAATTTATTAGTATTTTTTTGTGCCCAAAGGAGTCCATTATCTAAAAAAAAGGAGAGATGAATATATAGTTCATTCAGAGCAGTACTGCAGCAATCCAGCTACTTGGTTGAAAGGTATGTGCATTCAACAGATGAACCGAACAAATTTTGGTTTAAAAATTCAGTTGTACGTGCACATATATTACACTCATCTGCACAATTTGCAGAACTCGAACACGTAGTTGTAGTCTTGTAGATGCACAATGAACGCAGTTGCAAAACTTGAGCATGCCGTTGCAGGTGCACATCGAACTCAGCCGCGGGGGTTGAATGATTGCACCGAATCAGACTGTGCATTCTTATATATGGTATCGCGTGTGCTGCGCTTTTTGCTCCATAAAAGATGAGATGAGTGAGCCCAAGTGCTACAAGTTGATGGAGAGAAATGAAGAGTTATGAGGACCAGGCCAGACTTGGGAGACACCGGGATGTAAGCAACCCTCTTCTCTACATTCAACCTGTAGTAGTATTTGGATACGATCAGAGGATGGAGGAGCGATGGAGGAAGAAGAAGCCGGGGGATACAAGGTTCGTGAAGATTATGGAGGGTGCTAGCAGAAGTAATCTGGCTGAGAGGCAGATGGAGAGAGAGAGCTTGGGAGAGGAACCAATTGTCTGATCTGTCCTTCCATGCCAACTCACTCTACTTCTGCTGCTTGATCTTCCAGTGCAGCCAACATGACCTAGGTCGGTCACTGGCGAATCCCAGTTCTAAGATGGGAGCTCTTTTGTTAATCGGGAGGTAGCCATGAATTCTTTTCCGCAGTGTACTCCAGAATCTCGACTTGACTCGTAGATCTCAAGCACAATTTTTAATAGGATTCTTTTACGGTACACCGTACTAATAGTAGATGAGCACTAGTATGAATAAAATCTAACCATTCATTTGTGTTGACATTTTTATAAATTATGTGATAATTTCAGAAATTCCGTGTAGAGATTTGATATTGGGGTTAATTTTTGCATAAATCTTAAAGTGTATCTAACAAATTACATATATGTCACAACTTTTTTTCCCACAATGCCTTATACTAGTACATACTACTTACATATACTACTTATACTACGAGTGAATTTTAATAGTATAGAATGCGTCTTCACTGTTAGATCACTAGTATAATAGAGTAGTACGTTGTACCATAAAGAAGTTCTTTTAATAAGAGCAAATTTGGTGCTGCATTTTGTAGAATCCCACCAGAACTCAAAATCACAATGAACTTGCAATCTTACAATCTCACACCATTGGCCTTCTGTACATGTTGTGGGATCTCCGGGGATATGAGGGTACATACCCAAAGCCCAAGATTATTTTTTATGAAAGAAAAAGCCCATAATTATTGATGTATTTTTTTACTCTCGTTAGCGCTAAAAGGATTTAGTCACGTGATGGTGTAAATTTCTATGGTCAGGTTCTAAATTAGCTATAGAGGTCACTCGGTGTTGTTGATGAACTTAAGAAGATGTTATAAAAGTTAGCCGATATAGCGGAACGACGACTAACCTCCCTGATCTTTGCAGCCATTGATCAGTACAGATACATCAGATAATAATATAGGAATATATGATATTTGTTAATGAGGTTCAGTCAAAACCAAATCCTTGGGGCTTTGATTATGGGCGCTCCTCCCTAATCAACATAGCACACCTAGCCGTTACGAGTCTATGGTCTCGTCGCCATTCTCTTCCTATGTGCATGCTTTATATTATCGTCACCATAATTATATTATGACGCCCCCCTCTCTATTTAAAGGATTGCCGGGTTACAGAGTCCGACTCTAACTCCACCCCTATCACCTAATACAATTTTAAATCCAACTGTAACCTAATATGATTAGTATATTCGACACCTATTCTAACACAAGATGCTCAAAATCGAGTCGCGACTTAGGAGTTGACATTTGGCACGAAACTTTCTTACGATGTTTTCATAAGTGAGAGCATATAGTTTGATCTCAGTTTTTCTTTGGCTTGATCTGATGACTCTAAATAAGATGCCCATCTTAGCATGCAAATCTTTTAATCCTTTGACCTTTTGTTTAAATTAAAGTTTCAATTTTTGGTGCTTAAGATTTGTGCTTTCTTTCTTTCTCCCTTTTGAGCCAAGGAATTGGCTGCAGGATTAAAGTTATTGAGTGAGGGGTTAACATTCGGAAGGAAAAAAAATTCTTATGATATTTTCTTTCAGAGATGACCACCTAAGTTGATCTCACGTTTCTATGGCACTATATCTGACGGTTTCTAACATGGCAAATGACATGGACATCTACTTTCTGGTCTGGAAATTAATGATGAACTAGCTGAACATTCAATTGATAAGCTGAAGAGTTGATTAAGCATATAGTTGTAGGTGCACATTGAACTCAGCTGCAGAACTTGAATAACTGCATGGAGTGCGGGAGTGGAACCATATTCTGCATTCATATATGGGATCATGTTGCCCTTTTTGCTCCATATAAGATGATGAGCAATCCGAAGTTCTACAAGCTAATGAAGAAAAATCAAGAGTTATGAGGACTAGACCAATGGGTTACAACTTGCATGGTAGGCATGGAAGGCACCGGAAGCTTCTCTCTTACATAGTCCGCAGGTGTTAGTCAGGGGTTCTCTGCACTTGTTCGCCTGTGTGAAGTTCAGAACTCATCTGGATAACTTGAGTGTGAATAGCTGCGCGAAATCAAGGTTATAACCTACTTCTCGTATCACGCTGCCCTTTTTGCTCCACAAAAGATGAGATGAGTGAGCCAATGTAATTCAAGCTGGCCGCGAGAAATGAAGCAGTAAGGCGCACGGGCAGGCCTGACAAGCACCGAGAGCTGTTTTGTTACAAAATCAGCTGTTAGTCAACAGTTCCTTTCTGGGATGTACTCCAGAGCATCAATATGCAGATCTGTAGTACAACTTTGATAGCAAAAACTTGGAAATGCGTTTTGCAGAATCCCACAAAGAGCCTGTTGTAGCCATTGTTGTTGGATATGGTACCTACTGGAAGCTTAAGGGTGCGTTCGGAACAGACGGCTGTTGCTTATTCCCTTAGTTTTACATAAGTACGTTTTTCGAACTGCTAAATAGTGTGTTTTTTATAAAAATTTTCTATATAAAAGTATCTTTAAAAAATTAAATAGATTTATTTTTTAAGTTTATAATAATTAATACTTAATTAATCATGCACTAACGATATTTCTCATTTAACATGCAGCTTATAAGCCACTTTCATAAGCTCTCTCAAATACTACCTAAGACTCTTATGTATTTTGTTCGTACACATTTTTGCTAAGAGGATAGTTACATCATGGTGTAAATTTCTATGACTAGGTTATGAATGAGTTAAAGAGGTAGATCATGTTGATGAACTTGAGAGGATGCTCAAAATCGAGTCAGGACTAAGGAGTTGACATTTGGCACGAAATTATGATTTTTTTTTTCAGAATTGACAGCATAGCTTGATCTCATTTTTTATGGCCCTGAAATAATGAAATGAACTGTAGCCTGTAAGTCCCTGAATGATCGCTGAGAATTGGACACTACTGTGCACCCGGCCTGGTAGTCTGGTCGGGTTGCCGGCGAGGCGGTTTGCTGATGCCACCCTGACAAAACCAAGCTTGGCAATATCTCCAAACATATGTTCGTTTCAGTCAAATTTCCGTCGTAATTGGAAATAGGCGCTCAAAGTCAAGGCAAAGATGGAAACTTGGCACCAAAATTCTCCAAACGACTGCTCAGAATCGCCACCTAGTTTGGTCTGAACTCTGAAGTGTCTGAACGTCGTGCTGCCTCGCTCCATAGGCTTGGACGTTCAACTGATGAGACGAACAGTTGATTAAGCATGCAGTCTGCAGGTGCATGCACATTGAAATGGTGAATTTAGCAACGGTGGTTGATTTTCTGGCAGGGGCTGTCTAACTGAAGTACTGAACCTTAACTACAGGTTGCAGGTCTTACAAATATTTTACGGCTTCACACATTGTGCACACTCTTATCAAATGATGAATTGTTCGGTGCTGTGCTTCTAAAAATAATTGTTCAGTGTACGTAGCCAGGCTGTTAATTTATCTCATCTTTCTACACCTCGGCTTGATTTGGAGTGGAATGGATGGCTCTGAATTAAGGTACCAAAAGACATAGCAATCAACATTTCATTGTCTGAACCTTTATCTCAGCTGATCAACATCCGAGTACAGTAGTAGTAGGCGGCTAGGTGATGCATTGAACTGATGCATTGAACTGTAATGAGAGAGTTGAATAATTCCAGAAAATGAAACGCTGTATATATACTGAGAACAGGTGAAGGAGCACGGATGGTTTCATGGGTCGTTTCTATAAAGCAGCCTGGCCCGTCATCAAGACGGAGGTTCTGGTGGCCATAAATGACCTGACAGATCTGGATGGGCATAGTCTTTGCCGGGTAAACAATGCGCTGATCACTCTAATACCGAAGAATGCCAAGGCTCTACAGATTAAAGACTTGTCCTATAGGTCTGATCCACAGTTTTGCGAAACTTTTCTCCTAGTTGCTTGCCACCCTGCTGAAGAAAGTAATCACCGAGATGGTCAGCCCTAACCAGAGTGCTTTTCTGACTGGGCGGAGTATTCAGGACAACTTTCGCCTTGTGCAGCTTGCTTCCAAGTGCCTGTGGACTTCCAAGAAGCAGGCCCTGCTTCTAAAGATCGACATTGCAAGAGCTTTCGACACGGTGTCTTGGCCATTCCTCCTAGAGACTCTGCAACATATGGGGTTTGGGCACCGCTGGTGCAGCTGGATTGCCCTAATCCCTTGCACATCGAGCTCCCGTCTGATTGTCAATGGGAGCATAGGTGCACACATTGCACATCGCCGGGGATTACGACAGGGAGACCCGCTATCGCCCCTTCTTTTCATCATGGTGATGGAGACGCTCAACAGGCTCTTCAAGATGGCTGATTGGGAAGGAATGTTGGAGCAAATTGGTTGTCACGGACTCACTCACCGAGTCTCACTCTATGCGGATGATGTTATTTGTTTCATCAAGCCATCGTTATAGGATGCACAGACAGTTTCTCAGATCCTGTACATCTTCGGTGCGGCAACTGGCCTCTCGGCCAACCTGCAGAAAAGCTCTATCGCACTGATTAGATGCTTTGAGGAAGAAGTTTTGCAGGCCATCTCTGTGCTAGGCTGCAAAAAGGAGGATTTTCCAATCAAGTATCTCGGATTGCCGCTCTCCCCATTCCGCCTATAGAAGACAGATCTCCAACCCGTGGTTGACAAAGTGATGGCTAAATTGCCAACATGGAAAGCCTTTCCCTAGGTGGAAGGTTGATCCTAGTTAAGGCAATCGTCTCAGCCATTCCAATCTACCACCTGCTTGCAATGGATATTCCGAAGTGGGTACTCAAAGCTATTGACCGGTGAAGAAGGGCATTCCTTTGGAGAGGCTCTGAGGTGATTCATGGTGGTCAGTGCTTGGTGGCCTGGGATAGAGTTTGCTGGCCGCTGGCTCTGGGTGGGCTAGGTATTCTAAATTTGCAACGTATGGGGTTCGCCTTGCGGCTCCGTTGACTGTGACTACAGCGCACTGACCCTGATAGAACCTAGGCTGGCCTTCCCATGGTCCACGAGCCTGAGGTATTAGCAATGTTCAGAGCTTCAGTGCATATTACCATAGGAAATGGCCGTGCCACCCTCTTTTGGGAGGACAGTTAGATCAATGGACAATCAGCGATTGACATTGCGCCAGAGGTGGTTGCGTTGGTGTGAGGAAAGACCAAAAGTTGAGATTGGTGGCTGATGGTTTACCCAACAACGGCTGAGTTGCAGACATTGAAGGCGGCATGTCCGTGCCAGCCATTCTGCAGTACCTACGGCTTTGGGACTGCGTACAAGCTTTGCACCTTGATCAGGCGAGCGAGGATTCCTTTCTTTGGAAATGAACGCCTTCCCGGCTCTTGGCCTATGATGCTTTCTTCCTAGGCTCTACGCTCTTTGCGGGCTCCCGGATCATCTGGGATTCTTGGGCGCCCCTGAAATGCAAGGTGTTTGTGTGGCTAGCACTCCAGGGACGTTGCTGGACGGCTGATAGGCTTCAGCGCCGAAACTTGCCAAACCATGGAACTTGCAAGCTCTACATCGGGTGGAAGAAACGGTTAATCACCTCTTTGTCTCTTGTGTTTGGTCGCAGCAGCTCTGGAACTTGGTTCTCAGGAAGATTAGAGTCCGTTGGGTGCTCCAAAGGGGGGAGAACCTCTTGGATTGCTGGTTGGAAGCGGTTGCCAACACAACAGACCTGCTTTTCAAGGGGATGAACACTGTGGCAACGTTGATCATCTGGGCCATTTGGAAGGAGCACAGTGCACGTGTTTTCGATGATTGTTTTACTCATATTGTGCAGTGTGATTTTGTTGATTATGTGTAAATTTTTTACTCTATATACATATTTGTACGATGGATTTAGTAAATAAATTATTATCCGTATTATAGCAGTGGAAAAATTTTTACTACCACCTTGACATCATACATAATACCCTTGGTAAAAATATTGCTTCGCAGGAATCCCTAGTAGCAAAAATATTTTTGTCACTGGCAATTTTTACGCACAAAATAAAATCTTTTTACTCGTATGATCATGCCGGATAATTGTTTTACTCACGGGACCACGGGAGTGGAAGCAAGATTTTTTCACTTCTGGGACCACCCAGGAGGGGAAGAGGGAGTGACCCATTAGTGGTAATTCTTTTACTGGGTATAGAATCTAGACGTAGCGTAACCAAAAAACTAGAAAAAAGGAGGGAAGGGACCCTGTGAGGCGCGCTACTTACGCAGCGTGCTGTTTAGTGTGACCGTTAAGTATGCAGTTGTATGTGCACATTGAACGCAGCTGTAGAACTTAAATAAGTGCACAGAATCATATTGTGCATTCATATATGGTACCATGATGCATGCTGCTCTTTTTGCTCATAGAAGATGATATAGCGAGCCCAAGTGCTACAAGCTGATGGAGAGAAATGAGGAGTTATGACGGCCACATTTTCTTTTTTGAAAAGGAGAGAGTACCCTCTCCCGTTTCCATTACCAGAAACGGCAAGCCATCATAAAGTTCATTACAAGTTCACCAAAAAAAAAAAAAACAAACAACAACACCATCTTACTAAACAACCTCCAACCACTTGCCTACCTGCACTCAAACTTTGAGATCACCCTGCCAGTTCTAGAACGCCTAAACCAGATCACAAACTGAAACGACTGCTAGAGAGCCACATGCAGTGGTTTGCTACAGTAAGGCCTAGGAGGCACTGGGAACTCTTTTGTTATCGTGTCAGGAGCTGCTACTACAGAGTTTCTTTCTGCAATGTACTCCATTTCATCTTTGCAAACAGGTTTTGGAAGGAACAATATGAGATTGAGTTTGGTAGAATCCCACGAGAACTCTGAATTATAATTATAATGAAACCTCCCAATTTGATTTGTGGAATGTGGTACTAGCTCTTGTAGCTGTTGTGGGACTGTGCCAGGATGCTTAAAACTCTTGATGTATACTTTTCTGTATTATTATTGGTGCTAAGAAGAATTGGTTACATGATGGCATAAATTTTTTATGACCAGGTTCTGAATTAGTTACAGGTGTCGGGTCAATCAGGGTTCTCGATAAACTTCAGATGCTTAAAATCAATTTAGAACTCAATATTTGGCATGGAATATTGTTACTATATTTTTAAGTATTGACAGCATAATTTGATCTCAGTTTTCTATGGCTTGATCTGATGACTTCCATCTCAGCATGCTCATCTCCGTCCTGGCCTGCATTGAACTGCAGCCTGCAAGTCCTGAATAACTGCAAGGGAATTGGACGGTACTGGGCACTCACGTTTGGCCCATACAGTGGTAGGTGCTGCATTAAACTGTAACGACAAAGTTGAATAATTGAATCAAACGAGATGTTGTGTGTGTGTATATATATATCAATGTTAAGACGAAGGAGCAAGAAATTCTTCAGGCTGAGAGCTAGAGATGATAACTTTTCATGGAGGCAGATGACCAGGTCACTCCAGCCATGCAGCGGCCGGGTTGCTACGCTATGCACGCCTGCTGCCTAGCTTGTTGGCCTAGGAGGCATCAGGAGTTGTCATTTCACTGATCGGTACGAAGCAGCTAGCCGGAGCAGGAGATGGTTCCTCATGGCGTTCTCCACTGTCACAAGGAAACGAAACCGGCGGTAGGAACAGAATCAAGCTCGGTTGTATGTGCTTCATGCAGGACTAGTCGAACATGATGGACTGAAGCCTTGTGCAGGCATTATGACTGTACCTTAACGTACAGCGACTTCTGCTAAGAACAAGGACTACTATACTGTGCCTGGAAGTTATCCAGCCAAACCTACATCGCACCAAGATAACCATTCCTCCAGGATGCAACAGGCAACAACTTCCGGCGCCCTTGCAATTCCATTGACCACGCGAGCATTTTCCTCTTTCCTCTGTCGATGCATGTGGCCGACCAGGGCCGTCTTCTCCGACAAGTTAATGGTTAGTTTTGGTCATATATGGGGAAGCTTCTACCAACTACAGCCTCTCTCAAAATCTCTAGCTGGCAGAAGCTCTTCCAAATAATTTAGATTCTCACCTAGTTTCTAAGAATCTATAGTTGTAAAATCTAGAAGATGAATTAAAAGCCAGAAGCTGGAAAACCTAGCTTCTCTAAATTTTTACTGGCTAATTTCTCACTGGCTGCTTCTTAAAATCTTAAGCTCCCTCAAACAGAGCCTTCGTCTAAGTCATCTCTCTTCCTTAGATTGGAACTAGGCGCTCCAAATCAAGAGAAAGAAGGAAACCTGGCACAAAAATTTTCCAAACAAGCTGTTCAAAATGACCACCTAATTTGGTCTGAAGTGTCTGAACGTCGTGCTGCGTCATTAGCTGGCTCAAAGGCATGGACATTCAACTGACGAGCTGAAGAGTCGATTAATTTGAGCATGAATGCAGTTGTTGGTGCACATTGAATTCACATGCATAAGTTGAATGACTGCACGGAGATCAGATTATGCATTCATGTGTGTGATACCATGCATGCTGCCATTTTTCCTCCATAGGAGATGGCAAATGAGATGAGCGAACCCAATTGCTGGTGGTGAGAAATGAAAGGGTTATAAGGAACAGACCAGTGGATTTTTATGTTAAGGCTAGGAGGCACTGGGAGCTCTTCTGTTACAAACTCAGGCGGTAGCAGTCAAGGATAACTTCTCGCGATGTACGCCAGGGTTCTATCTTTCAGATTGCAAGAACCCCTTTGGTGGTAGCAACTTGGGACTGCGTTTTGCAGAATCCCATGAGAACTCAAAATGACTATGAACAGCTCACAGAATCATTGTCGAACCAGGGTCCTCCTGTGGCCATTGACATCTTAGCAGGACTCTTCAGACTGTGATGTATTTATTTTCTCATGTACTCCAGTCGGTGCTACAAGGATTTGGTTACATGATGGTGTAAAATTTCCGGTGACCAAGGTTCATATTGCATTGAAGTTTTCATGCACTGCTGATCCTTTGAGCTAGGCTAGATAGGCACTCTTAACTGAGTACAAGCCGTCATCTGTCTATTTCCAGGTGATATAATCTGAGACGTTCGTATTCAGCTGAATTGCTTGCAAGTGATTTCCTAAACTAACTAGCTCATGAATCTCTTCTATCGTTGTTATTGGCTTTAGAAGGCGCAACCAATTGTTATCAAGGAGTTCGGTCTGAACTGAACAACTTTTCCTTTTTAATAGGATGAACAAGGATGGAGCGATGTCCTTTGGACTCGTAGACTGTAACCATTTGTCAGTTCAAACTATTGTTTTACTTCCATCACCCAAGATTATGGTAGTAGAAGCTGAGAAAAATTCTCTGTCAACATTATCGCACTAATAATTTTATTTTTTTCTTTGCCAAAAGGATAGATTAATAGTTCATGCAGACTAATACTCCAATAATCCAGCTACTTGGTTCTGTTAGGGTAATGGTCCTTGTATTCATCTAACCCCAAAAGGGAGCAATATACAGGGAAAAGCAAATATGCAATAAAGCCCCTACACAACCAGAGAATTACAAGTGTGTATATATATACATCTAACATCCCCCCTCAAACTCATGGTAGATCTACAATATTGAGTTTGGATAGAAAGTGATTATGCTGTGCCCTCGTCTGTGATTTCGTGAGTAAGTCAGCAAGCTGAAGCTCTGAAGGCACATAGTGAAGGGTCACAACGTGATCCTGCACCTGCGATCTCATATAAGAAACATCAACACCAACGTGCTTGGTGAGTTCATGCTTCACCGGATCTCGAGCCATACTGATCGCACCCATACTATCCGAAGAGAGAGGAGTTGGTGTGGTAGTAGGTACACCAAAATCCTCAAGTAGCCACCTCAGCCAGGTGACCTCAGCTGTCACGGTCGCCATGGCCCGCAACTCAACCTTAGCACTCGAACGGGAAACTGCTGTCTGCTTCTTGGTCTTCCATGCAATCAAGGAGGATCCAAGGAAAACACAGTAGGCAGAAAGAGAGCGACGATCAGAGTGATCACTAGCCTAGGTCGCATCGGAATATGCCTGAAGCCGGAGGGAGCTAGAGTGAGGGAAGAAAAGGCGGCGAGAAGTGGTCCCACGAAAATATCGTAGAACACGAAGAAGGTGAGTATAGTGTAGCTGAGTGGGAGCAGAGACAAACTGACTCAAGATGTGGACAGAGTGAGAGATATCAGAATGAGTAATCCCAAGGTACACAAGGGTACCAACGTGGTGACGATAGAGAGTAGGATCCGCAAGAGGCTCACCATCAGTGGGCCGCAGGTGAATACCGAGCTCCATAGGTGTGTCAACAGTGCGGTGATCAGTGAGAGCAGCACGAGAGAGGAGGTCTTGAATATACTTCTCCTGGGAGAGGTAAATGCCCTCAGGTGTGGAAGAAATCTCAATCCCAAGGAAGTAACGAAGAGAACCCAAGTCAGACATCAAGAATGTGTCACTTAGACGTTTCTTGACAAAGGCAATGAACGAAGAGTCATCACCTGTGATGATCATGTCATCGACATAGAGAAGAAGAAGCGTACGACCACGAGGAGAGGTGTGAATAAAGAGAGCCGGATCGTGATCACTGGGCGTGAAGCCAGCATCACTGACAATAGAGGAGAAGCGCTCAAACCAGGCTCGAGGAGCCTGCTTGAGGCCGTAAAGAGAACGACGCAAGCGACAAACCATACCAGCAGGAACAGAGTACCCAGGCACAGCTCACCATTAAGAAAAGCATTCTGAACATCGAGCTGGGAGATGGACCACTGACGAACCGAAGCAGCAGCGAGAAGGGTCCGAACAGTGGTCATGTGAGCAACCGGAGCAAAGGTCTCATCATAGTCACGACCGTGCTCCTGCTGAAAACCACGCGCTACAAGACGAGCCTTATAGCGCTCAAGGGAGCCATCGGAGCGAGTCTTGACCTTGTAGACCCACTTGCAGGTGATCGGAGTGATGTGAGGCGGGAGGGGAACCAGATCCTAGGTGCCGGTGCGCTCCAAAGCAGCAATCTCCACGGCCATGGCATGCTGCCAGTCCTGGTGGGCAACAGCCTCCTGGTAGGAAGTGGGCTTAACAAGAGCAGCGGCGGTGAAATGATAGCGAGGAGGAGGCTAAATAGTGCTATGATCACGTAAATCATACCGAGGAGTAGGCTCAGATGGAGTGGTGGGAGATGAGGAGACGGGTCGCGAACGACGAGTATAGTACTAAGTAATTTGACGAGGAGAGATTACCGAAGGAAAGGGAACAACCAGAGGGGGAGAGGGTGGCGAGAAAGATGCTGGCGCTGGAGACAGTGGTGGGGAGGGAGCTAGCGCTGGAGGCGAAGGTGGTGACAACGGAAGATGGGAGGGTGGTGAAGGTGGTGAATGTGATCGTGGCGTTGGAGGTGAAGGTGGTGACAGCGGAAGATGGGAGTGTGAGTCAAGTAGAGAGAGAAAAGAGAGGGACTCAGGTGTAGTAGAAGGGATAGTAGCGGGCAGACGAGGATAGTAGGAACGAGACTCATCAAAGGTGATATCCCGAGAAATTCTCATCCGACGGGCTACAGGGTCATAGCAGCGATAGCCCTTATGCTCCTTATTGTATCCAAGGAAGACGCACTCAACTGACTGGGCTGTCAGCTTGGTGCGCTCACGAGGAGGAAGAAGAACATAGCACACACACCCAAAACACCGAAGATGATGGTACGTAGGAGCAGAGCCAAAAGGATACTCATAAGGAGTGCATCCCTGAAGAACGGTGGAGGGCTGTCAGTTGATGAGAAAGACAGCCGTAGTAACCGCCTCAGCCCAAAAGTGAGGGGCAAGGTCAGCGGAGAGCAGAAGAGCACGAGTAGTCTCAAGGATGTGACGATGCTTGCGCTCAGCTACACCGTTCTGAGCATGAGCACCAGGATAAGAGAACTGAGCAAGAGTACCCTGGTCAGCGAGATAGTGACGATGTGCATCGGAAATATACTCACCAGCAGAGTCCGCACGAAAAGCTCGAATGGGAGTGTCAAACTGAGTGCGAACCATAGTGGCAAACTGCTGATAAATATAAAGAAATTGGCCACGAGAAGATATAAGATAGATCCAAGTAAATCTCGAATAGTCATCAACAAAAATCACATAGTAAGAGTGGCCCCCTTTCGAAACTAAGGGAGCATGACCCCAAACATCCGAGTGAACAAGGTCAAAGGGACGCTGAGACACTGACTCGCTAGAAGGATAGGGGAGTTGCAGCTGTTTACCAAGCTTGCAACCCGTGCAACGAAGAGCAGACTCACCAGAGACTGGACCTAAGACACCACTACCAACTGATTTGGACAGTCTAGAGCCGGAAAGATGACCCAGACGACAATGCCACTGCTCAAAAGTGGTAGTAGAGGGAGCAACAAGGACGATAGCAGAAGAGCTGGGTGCTTGGCTATCAGAAATAGGCAACGGAAGATGCAGCCAATCAAGCTCCCATAGGCGCTGAGAATCTCGACGCCTAGGCCCAGTCCCCACCAGAAAACCTGTACGAAGGTCCTGAACACAACAAGAGTCAGCCTCAAGAATGATACGATAACCATGATCAGTGATCTGACCAGCGGATAATAACTGCATGGTGAGTTTAGGAATATGCGAAACAGTAAGAACATGAAAAAAGAGGAGTCGAAAGAGTGCCCCGTCCAGCAATAGAGAGAGAAGTGCCGTCAGCAGTGTGAACAAGGAGAGGTGGACTAGAAATGGACATAGAGGATAGGTGATTCGAATCAGGAGTCATATGAAAGGAAGCACCAGAATCAAGAAACCATGGAGATGATATACCTGGTGGTTGTGGTGGAGTGGAACCAGAAGCAGAAGCAGTAGTCCCATGTGCTGACATAGCAAGGCGGCGAAACAATGTGAGAGCCTCTTGCTCGGCGGTAGACAGCGAGCGAGAATCTTGCTGAACGGATGGCCCCCTCGAGCCCTGAGAAGGGCGACCACCACGACGAGCCCGGTCACGCTGCTTCTTGCGACAAACCGAGGCCTCATGGCCAGGTCTATCGCAATAGCCGCACAATCGACCCAAAGATAGAGCCGAAGGGGTCGCCGCCACTACTGGAGTCGAAGACGACAGTGACAAAGGCACGGGGGACGGTGTGGGAGCCGGCGTAGCTAGAACCCGAGCAGCTAGAACTAAAGCAGACTGCTGGTTCCGGCTCATATCCCCCATATGAAGGCGTGTCTCCTCAGCATGCAGCTCAGGCATCGCCTCATCAAGCGATGGATGTGGACGATGTGTCAAGAGCTGGGACCTGACTAGCTCAAACTCAGGATGAAGACGAGAGAGGAACTCATGAAGACGAAGAGTCTCCCGCTGACTGCGGTGGCGGTCACAGCACCTGCAAGTGCCTGCAGCACAAAACTCGGCACCCAAGCTGTCCAAGCGATGCCAGATCCCACACATTTGGCGGTGGAAGTTCCCCACAGCGTGATCAAGCTGACGAAGCGACTGAGCCTCTTCCACGACTGCAAGGTACATCGTCTCGTTACGAATCTCGTAACTCTGATGAAGGTGAGCCCACATCTGCTGCGAAGTCGGAAGGCCCCGGAGGGTGAGCGAGAGATCTGTCTCCATGCTCACAAGAAGGATAGCCTTGGCACACGCCTCCTCCCAAAGCCAAGTTGCGTAGTCAGCAGACTCCGATTGATAGGTGTGCATTGAAGCTTCAAAAGCCTCGAGAAGAGCGGCCTTAGCAGCCTCATCCGCATCAGACGGGTAGGTGAGTGGTGCCGGAAGACAAGAGAGAGGGGGACAGACCCGCTCACCCGTGAGATAGCCCCACAGCTGCTGACCGCCCATGTGAATCTCCATGTGAAAGGCAAACTCACCCCAATTGATACCTGTGAAAAGAACAGGACATCGGGGCACTGGGATAGCACCCGGTCTCCCAAGGGCCGCCATGAGGAAAGTTTTTTTTTTAATGTATATAAAAGAAAGGTGGGGGCAGGGGAGCGGAGCGGCGAACGGAGGGGGTAGGGGCGCGCGGCGGTGCGGCCGGAGGGGGAGTGGAGGCGGCAGCAGCGGATCCCGGTGGGGGCGCCGTGGAAGGCCTCTCCTGTGGCGGGGCGCGGCGTTGGCCGACGCTATTCCCGTGATTCCTCTGGCGCGGGCAGCGTTGCTGCGGTTGGTCCTTTGAGGCCGGCGTGGGAAAGGGCAGGATCCCGGCGGGGGCGCCGCGGAAGGCCTCTCCTTCGACGGGGCGTGGCGTTGGCCGGCCGGTGTAGCTGCTGCGCCTGGGCCTGGCTCCCAGCGGGTCTCGGCGGAGGAAAGGGCCGAGCGGAGGCGGCGACGCGTGGAGGCGCGCGGCAGGGGCTCGTGGGCAGGGGCGCGCGGCGGTGGCGAAGGTTTATCGGCGGCAAGCCGATGGTGCACCGGCGGCGGTGGCCATCGAAGGAGGTAACCCTAGCTGCTCTGATACCATGTTAGGGTAATGGTCCTTGTATTCATCCAACCCCAAAAGGGAGCAATATATAGGAAAAGACAAATATGCAATAAAGCCCATACACAACCAGAGAATTACAAGTGTGTATATATATACATCTAACAGGTTCAACTGATGAGATGAAGAGTTGATTAAGAATGCATGTAGTTGTAGGTGCACATTAAACTCAGGTACAGATCAAGTTGAATGACTGCACAAAATCAGATTATGCATTCATATTCGTTACCATGCATGCTGCCCTTTTTGCTCCATAAAAGATGAGATGAGCAAGCCCCAAGTGCTACAAGTTGGTAAGAGAGAAATGAAGAGTTTTGAGGATCAGTCTGTAGGTCGGTATGGTAGGCCTCGGAGGCACCAGGATCTCTTTTGGTACCATATCAGGAGATGTTACTCAAGAGTTCCAATTGCAATGTACTTCAGAATTTCATCCTTTATATAGCAAGCAAGCTCTGATAAGACCAATCTGAGGCTATGGTTTGCAGAATTCCACGAGAAGTATGAGCAGCTCATAGCTTTACCCCGCTGGCCTCATGTAGGCATTATGTGATATGGTATAGCTGTTATGGACTTGTGGGATTTTGTTATGGACTTTTGTGATTTTGGTAAAACTCTTGACGTATTTCTGTTTTTCCATTAGTTTTGAGGAGATTTGGTTTTGATGAACTCCAGAAGATGCTGAAAATCGAGCAGGCTCAGAAATCTTCTTAATTCTTTTTCCGGAATTGACAGCATAGATTGATCTCAACTTTCTATATGGCTTGATCTGATGACTCTTTAAGATACCCATCTATGCATGCTCATCTACATCCTGGCCTGCAATGAACTGTAGCCTACAGCGAATTGGACAGTACTGAAACCGGCGGCGAGGAGAGTCGCGGAGACAGTTGATAAGCATGCAGTCTACAACTGCACATTCAAATGCTAGTTGGTGCGAGTCTAACTGAAGTGCAGCCAGCAGGTCTTAGAGTTATTACAGGGCATAAGACTGATCACACGGTCCTGTCCAACGATGAACTGTTCTATAGCCATTAGCTAGCGGGTCCATGTCTTAAACCTAACATCAGGGTGGTAAATTATCCGTTTTTCCATGAGACGCACCGTTATATTGGTCACGCTTAGACGCGTGCACTACGACGGGTCAATAAGTGGCTTCTTTGGATTAACACAACACAATAACCCATAATACTCTGGTCTACCAAAATACAAAACTAAATAATGAGCAACTTAGTCAACTAAGACTATTCCATACTAGCACATGTGGTTATACTGTAAATATAAGTTGAAGACATTGAGTTCAATCCTTAATCGAATTAGGCGATGTAATGCCCCTCTCCCGTTAATCAATATAGGTCAACAGGAGCAGAACATCATTACCTACATTACTTATACAAGTTCCAGGAGTCCAGCTGGTACATACAGGACAAAACTAGATCATAGCTAAACCTGCTTTATTTATTACATATAGTTCCCTTACATAAGTTGCAGCCACAGACAAAACCCGTGTATGCAACGATACATTAAAAAAGATAGTAGAGGAAGCACGAGCTAGGCCTAAAGACTCCCACAAGCATGTCTTGGGACCTAGACTAAAACCCTAAAAGTTCAAATTCAGCTTGCTCTTGGAGGAATTCATCAACAGTTGGATCTTTAGCTTCATATATTTCTGAGGGGATATAGCAAGGGTGAGTACACGAGATACTCAGCAAGTCACGAAAATAGTGTGAAATGCAAGGTTTGACAAACAACAGTTTGGGTTTATTTCACAACAGTTTTGGGTTTGAAAACATTTTGCAAAGCTCTAAGTGTTCCTTAAGTTGTTGGAAAGAGGCTCACGCCTCAATCCCATTCCGTGAGTTGCTTTGCAACAACTCACCACATTTATCGGGAAGAGACTCATGTCTCAACCCATTCCACAAGTCATTTTGCAACGACTTGTCACAAGTCCATTTTGGAGCCTATTGTCCTAGACAACATCTCCATTTAGGTGGATTGAAGTTTTCTCAGGCACATATCAACTTTATCCATTCAACCCTAACTATGGTGCCACATGATACCCTGGGTCACACAGTCCCGTTTCAGACCACTCAGGTCTTACACCTACCACTCAGGCTGATTCTAATAACGATTCTCAGCCACAAACATATGTCGCAAACATTTTAAAAACAAAACTACACTAGAGGAATCACTTCACATTCACCCATGGCCGTAGGCACGACTGTTCGAATAGTTTATAACTTTTGCAAAGGGTGGACGCTTTACCCACATGACGCAAGCTTACTCCCGACACCAGCATGCATTGATCAGATACGGCTGGTGAAAGGAGGTTTGTGACAAGGCCTTTCTAAAGTATCTCTAGGATAGCCTATTTCCAACTGAGCGGGACTTAGACCAAGTACCAGGCAAGTCCTAGACTTCTTATACTCAAGGTCCTACGGGTGCATCTCACATTAGGACCCTGGTGACTCCACATCCATTGACAACCAAGCTAGCCCTGGTGTAACACCCCGCCTTGGCACCACCTACAGTGACACCAGAGGGGAAGCACCGTAGGAAATCAGCGTGAACCAACTCCCACGAAACCGTGTTGCCGGTACCAGTCATAGAAAACCTTGCTGGTACTCGCGATCAACTGAGATGTACCGTAGCAACTAAATAAATAAATATATATTATACCTTTATAAGTTATAATTTTGGACAAGCCCTGAGCAGCAGCCTGCAAATAGAATAGCAGCAGCGGAGTGACAGCGAAGCGAGAACCTAGTCCACAAGCAACGGCTTGGAATTAGGAAGAAAACCCTAATCTTCACTTCAACTTTGCTCATCCTGAAGGGGGAAAATAGAGATAGATTGAGCACATACGTACTCAGCAAGTCATGGAAAAGTGAGTCGTGCAGGCTACCAAAGAAGGGCTAGAGTTTATTTCGCAAACCTTTTTATTTGAAAACATTTTCGAAAACCCTAAGTATAAGTTGTCTCATTGTGACTAGAAGGAGGCTCTCGCCTCGATTCTATTCGCGAATTGCTTTTCAACAACTCAAGCGGACGAATCAGATTTTAATTGTTTAAAGTTTTTTAGTCAAGTCTATTCTTATATTGACTGTCGGATCGCAACAGCGGTTTAGTGGGTCTGCCCTTAAGCAGCTTTCCACCGTGTTCTCATCTATTTGTTTATTTTCACTTTTGTTCTTTCCAAGATGTCATCTCATTTTTCCTCTATTATTTTTCTTTCACTTTCGTCCTATTCAGGACATCATCTCCACTCATATCCCATCTTAGTGGCTTCTCGAGCCATCCATAATCTCAACTCAAATCACACACTGCTTCCACTCGGGAAGCCTAATCTATGATGCCATATGACATCCCGGGTCACACAGTCCCGTTTGAGACCACTCAGGTCATCCATCAGCCACTAAGGCCGATTCTAGTAACGATTCCCATACCACAAATCACTTTCATGAAGCACTGGCAAACAAATCTATGCTAGAGGAATCACCTCATATTCGCCCGTAACCGTGGGCACAGCTATTCGAATAGTTTATAAACCTTTGCAAAGGGTGCACACTTTACCCACACGATGCGAGCTTACTTCCCACACTCGTCAGCGGGGAAGGTTCGCGATAAGGCCTTTCGAAAGCCCATCCAGGATAGCACGTTGTCCTATAAATGGGTTCTCAAACCAAGTACTAGGAACTCATTTTCTGTACTCAGGGACGAGGGTATATCGCCCTCTTGGCACCAAGCCACTCCCACATTTAGTAGCAACCGAACGATCCTGGGAACACTAGTTACTCGGCCAGGGGCGTCCCATTCCACCCATGTGTGGCATTGTAGAGGCTCGAATGGAATTCCCCAAGAAAATGGTCCTTATATGCGAATACGAAGTGCCACCACACAGGCAATCACTTTGCGCCGCGGATTTTCGCAAACAATTTTGTTTCGCAATTTCGCCGACATCACATGTCGGGTTTTTAAATCTTTGGAAACCCTATTTTTTCCAATTCGACAAACAATTGTGATGTGGGTAGAACCATCGGAATCCACGCTCAGAGAGCATGGTCACAAAGGTACCATGGGGTGGAGCGACAAGGAATAGGATACCAATGTCCTACGGGGTTTATGCAGCTGCTGGGCAAGTCTGTCGGTTGTCACGCAAACCTAGGCCGATCAATTTATAGTGCACACTATCAATTCAATTTTGCAAACAAATCATTTTAAATTTAGGAGAAATATGGTCAAGGAGTGACTTGCCTCAGTCTTCATCTTCGAATCCTCGCGGAAATCTGACGTCCGACGATTCCCGAAACGTCGACTACGCGCGAAACAAGAGAAAAATACACAAAACCCTAAAAATAAAATAGTATTATTAATAACTAATAGTTCCATGACTTAGATCTCAATTTTAGAAAAATTTTGAGACTTGAACGGGGTTAATCGGAGTTAAGGATTAAAAGATATGGATTTTTGAAGTTTTAATGATTTTCTAGAAAAAGAAAAGGATTATTTGGATTTTTGGATAATTGAATTATTTTGGGAATAAGTGGCTAATAGGTGGGGCCTATTGTCAGTGATTGGGAGAGAGAAATTGAGGGGCGACCCACTTGTCAAAGACACAAAGAGAGAGGAGGTAGGGGCCCACATGTCATTGGGAGTGAGGGAGAGAGAAGCCTAGGGGCCACATGGTAGAAGAGGAAGATGCAGTGGAAGGCAAGAATTGACATGGTGGTCCCACATGTCATGCATACATGAGAGCTAATGGGAGGGGGCCCACATGCAGTGAGATAGGTAGAGAGAGAATGACAGGGTGGCCCTACATGTCACTGATACAAAGGAGAGAGAAAGGGATGGGGCCCACATGTAAGCCTCACATTATTTAGATTGAAGATAAATTGGAATTTTTAATGGGGTCGGGCCCACATGTCACTGGGTGAGGGGAGAGGGGAACTGTGTGGGTCCTAGCTGTAAGTGGCTTATTGTATTTAAATCCTTGATTTATTATTCGTGGGCCCACAAGTAAGTTCTGAGAGGGGGATGATTAGGGAGAAGCTGCGGCCGACTCGGCTGGGGCTCACAGTAGCCAACAACGGCTGATGCCGATCTAGCCAACGGCGACGAATCGGAGGCAGCAGGGCATACCGGCGGAGAGCGGAGGAGAAATGGAAGCTGAGGAGTGGCTCGTGATCCACGTCACGTGACGCGGCTGGCAACGACGTCCTAAGAACGGTGGCTATATGCGACAGCGCAGGGAGGAATTTGGCGCCGCGAGTTCCGCGGTTATTGTTAGCTATGGAGGGCAGATGGTCAATCGAGCAGCAGCGGAGCTCTGTGATGAGTGTAGAGTCAATCGCTTGGGTGGAATAATTGGGCAAACCATCGGTAATGCGGCTGTAGAGAAAGATGACGGTTTAAGACCTTGCGTGCTGCCCGAGAGTGGAGAAAAAAAATGGATGAGGCGGTGGTCTGATTTATAGTGGAGCTTCCGCATGGCGACGCGAACAAGCTGTGAAAAGGCAGCATGGTCGTCGAACGTCCGCGCGGTCACCAGGGAGGAGATGAGGGGCAGAGGATGGCGATGGGAGGTCGAGACTTCCGTGCATGATTTTTTGACTTTGTCTGCGGGAAAACTTCGGCTTCGGCCAGCTTGTCCCGAGTGCCATGGCCGACGCGGAGCGTAATCTGCGCGTGCTCGGGTCCCGAGGTTACGAAAGCCGTTGCTCGCCCTGCCGGGACAGTAGGAATGAGTGCAGCTTTTCCGAGCGGAGCATGGAGAGAGAGAATCAAAGAAGAGAAGAAAAGAGAGAGTGAAGGGATGAGGCAAGGAGGACACGGATCTGACAAAGGGGGCCCGCGGGTAAAAATGGAGGCCGTCTGCGTGGGTGCCGACGTGAGCTAATGAAGCCTGTGCCGAGACACGTGTGTCGCATGCGTGTGGTACGTGAGTCTAGCCGTGGGCCTGCTCACGGGACGGAGGAAACTGGGTGGGTGTGCTATTGGTTTGGGCTGCCGGGGGAGCAAGCAGCGAGAGAAAGGGAGCCCAAAGCACATATGCTTGATTTTTTTTCTGGATTTTGCTGGAGTATCTGAGATTTCAAAAGAATTACTTCAAAAATTTTATATTTGCCCACAAAATTCTGAAATTATATGGAAATGCTCTTTGCTAGGTGAATAATATGTGTGTGTATAATATATATATATGTATATGGATAATTTTGTTAATCTATATGAGAAGGAAGAAAGGAAAAGAGGATCAAGAGGGTTGAATTTGAATTTGTTTAAAATTAGGGATTTGGTTTCAAGAAATTTTGGGATTTTGCAATTTAGAATTTGAAGACCTGTGATTTAGAATTGGAGTTAATTCTTGATTTGAGTTTTAGAATTATATGTATTCAATTTTGAGAAGGGAGTTCTTGATGAATCCTGAATTTTGAAGGCAAAATAAAATGAATTTCGATAAAGGCTTCAGAGGGATTTACAATTGTATTCTCATATTTGATAGAAATTTTGATTGGGTTTAGGAAGTCTCAAAGGAAATTCAAAATCTGATTAATTTTCCAAGAAATTTGAGAGAGACAGTGAATTGCACAAAATTCGAGTCTCGGAAATTTGGAGAGAGTTTTAATTAGGTTTGTAGGTTTCAAGGAGGGTTATTGAATGAACTACGACACTAATCTTAAGTACACACAAAAATCCAAAATTTTGAAATTAGGATTTTACTAAAATAGTTTTAACGCCCGAACCGGCATTACACCGGTCCACTAATTACTGTCGTACAATAGGTTTTTGAGATTCAATACAAAGATTTACTTCTTTCCACACTTAGAATCCACTGTTATGTTCTTTACAACAGTAGGCTAACGCGAATTATATAGTTATGTGATAGTTTTGTCCGTTAATGACAGCTAGGTGAAATGTTCGCATTGTTGCAGCAAGATGATATTTTCATTAAAATTGTAGTTCTGTAAATTTACTCTTTATTTTTTGTAATCCCATTAGTGCTATTACACAGATCAATTTGTAGTTGTTGTTGGACAAACTTCCACTACTAGATATCAGAAGCTGCTCAAAATCAAGTTAAGATTGGCATTTTTGGCACGAATTTGACATTGTTGGTGCAATATCACTAGTGGGGACCCCATTCTTATATAAGTCACAAATAAAATTGATGCTGTGTTCGAGCTGGAAGCAACACACCAAAAAAATTCCCAAATTTACATGTTATCCATAGAAGGCTGGTATGCGGACTTTATAGCGGTCTGACGTATCTACATTTAGAGAGATAGTCAGAAAGTTTTACCTAGGATATAAGGCGATCTACCTTTTGGATTGCTTTCTAAATCTTTCTATTTTCTTTCCAAATTTTAGTGGCGACGGTGTGAGTGATTTATTTGTGTTTATGTAAGTTATACAGAGATCGAAAGTATTCTCGTACGTTATATCAACTTAATGTAATGGCTAAATTGCAATAAAAAACTTCCTATTATCTAAACAGTTTGATCTCATTTTCTATGGAAGCAACACATCAGAAAATTCAAGAATGTCAATCTCGGCATTCTGCTCACTGACAGAAAAAGATATAATTGAACTGCAGCCCCGGGCCCCCGGCAGGTACTGAATTATTGCAGGGATTTGGTGGGGCTGTTTGTTCACACCGCTCTGAAGAAAATCAAGCTCGGCTGCCGTTTGATAGAAGCCATAGCAGGTGCAGGTCTTGAATTATTGCAGGGAATCATCATATCATATACAACACTCACTCTTGTGTTACTATGGATTGTCCAGTGCTCTACGTGGGTTAATTTTCCTCATCTTTCTAAGCTTAACCGAATTTGAGCTGATCGAAGGGCTCTGAAATGAGTACAAAAGACATAGCCTTGTCTGAACCTTAAACTGAGTTGAAGTGTTGAACTCAAATGCATCCCAGTAATTAAGCATTACATATCTTGAGCCCCCCCAATGAATGTTGGCCCATACAGTATAACAGTGGTAGTGCTGCATTAAATGTAATGATGTTGCAGGTATCAAAGATCATACGAAGGAGCAAAAAATTCTACAACTGAGAGCTAGAATGGAGGCGAAGTTTGAATTGGTTTATTGCTTAACTTTAAGCTAAGCTACACGCAAAAACAAAGAAATATCATTAGTACGTGGTTAATTAAGTATTAACTATTAAGCATTTAAAAAATATATCTATTTGATTTTTAGAGTACTTAATAAAATTATTTTTAAAAAATACATCATTTTATATTTAAAAAACATCTAATAAAAAGAATATAAGGTAAAAGCATAGAAGCCGAAAATAACAGGGTCTATAGTTGCTATGCTAGCACGGTTGTGGCCTTGTCGCCTAAGCTAGAGTATCGGATTTCATTTCACTAAGCAGCTGAAAAATGCTGTGGCAGTGCACACAGCCTACAAAAAGATCGAGCTACCGACCAGAGAGATCCTTGTTGCCTCCTCCGCTCTCTGAGAGGAAATCAACGCGAGGCGCTTCTCAAACGCCAACTCTAACAAAATCAAGCTCGGCTAAGGTACCATTCGAATATAAAAGGAGGAGGAATGAAAAATCTTCTTAATTTTTTAAGAAGATGATGTCCTTAACCAATTGAGCAAGATGATGTAAAGCATGGTCACTGATAAGTATGGCCAATGGCGCGGGGGAGAGGTGAGTGAGTTTAGCTATCTTTCATGGTATTTGCTATATGCAGAAATGATGTGCTAGACAATACGAAGAAGAAAGTCAGGTTTCATGTGCAAGATGGCCCCTTTCTTATGAAGGGAACATATACTGCACCAAAATTAAAACGTAAACTTAGCACCAAAATTTCCAAACAACTGTCCAGAATCGCCACATATATAGTCTATCTAGGTGCTCAAATGTAAGGTTGGCGGTAAAAATCCCCTCATTTCTGTGAGCACGTTTTCTGAACTGCTAAACGATATATTTTTGTGGCAAAAAATTTCTATCTAAAAGTTGTTTTTTAAAAAAATCATATTAATCTATTTTTTAAGTTTGTAATAACTAATACTCAATTAATCATACACTAATGATTATCTCGTTTACGGACTTCTTTCTTTTTTTTCCTCACCTTCAAACACTTACTTAGTGACGTGCTGCTTGATTAATTGGTTCTAAAGGACATTCAATTGCATGATTAAAATTTGATTAAGCATGCCTCTACACAGTACATCCACATTGAAATGGTGAATTTAACACCGGTTGGCGGTGGTTAATTTCTGCCTTCAGATGGTGCATGTCTAACTGAAACTGCACGATGCACTTTCAATTATTGCCTGGCGAATCAAATGATCATGTAGTGCACTCTTCTCTCATGATGAATTTTCCAGTGCTATCAAGAAATTAATTTTGTCTCATCTTTCCATAGATCCAACGGATTCGAAGTTGACAGCTCTGAACTAAGGTACCAAAGACAGCCATCAACATTCCTTGTCTGAACCATTATCTCAGTTAACATTAAAGGTGGTAGGTGTACATTGAACTAAGCACAGGTAAATATTGCATCAAATGAATTTCTGCATAGTTCAAAGTTCAGTTTTTTATATAATAAAGCAACAAAACAAGAAAAAGATCAGATGGGAGCAAAAATGACATGCTGAACAGAATAGAACACCTCTTCATGTCATAACCAATGCTTCATGCCACTACAGCCATTCGATGGCCGGGTTGCTATGCATGGTTGATGTCGATACTAGGAGGTATCTAGGCCTTGTCCATCTCACTACCTATTCTCCACTCACATCACTGTGAAAGACATCTACGTAGTGTGGTGGATAGCCTCCAGCCAGATTTCTTCTCTCATTGAGAGCCAATTGTAGTCTTCTAGACCTACCGGCCACCAGCATCGGTTGGGTGTGCTAGCTACCCAAATTCAAGCTCTCTGCTCGATCCCTAAAACACTCAATATATTCTAACCTCGTTTCACATTTTTTTTTACTTGTCTCTATTTAGAAGCGAAATCTCTTAGCTCCTTTCCTCGTATCACTCCGTGGCGTAAAAAATAAACACAATAGAAAACAAAACAAAAGGCTTAACTGTAGAAAACTCTTAACCCATTTCAGTAATATAAGCCACGGTCCTGTTAATACTCAAAAAAATGCTACATTCCTATTACAATGGCCAACTAAAGTAGTGTTGGTAAATTTTAGCTGTTTATGCCTCGGTATCTATTAGCACGCTTTCTAAAACACAAAACGATGTATTTTTTAAAAAAACTTTCTATACGAAAGTATCGCTAAAAAATCAAATAGATTATTTTTCAAGTTTCTAATAATAATATTAATTAATCATTACTAATATAAGCCGCACGCACAAGCCGAACCGAATATGCACCTAATTTCTTGAATCCATTCGTTAATTGTTGCATAATTCTCTTTAATTTTGTTTTAGTTATCCAAGAATTTAGTAAAATTTTGAATTTTTTTATGGATATCTCCCCGGTGCTTCTGGCACCTCCGACACTATCACCGTGAAGGTGTTTTGAGATTTGTATGGCGGCTGCCTCCCGCGCCTGTTTCTTATGTGTGCCGAAGAAAGATGAGTACTTCCGTGTCATGTGGATCGAGAGAATTGTGATCGTCTTAGAATCTCTGTTTGACAATGATGATCTTTTTCTTTGAGAGAAAAAAAAAGAGGGTTCTGTATGAAATGATCTCTCCTTCAATACCATAACTACCGATCCTAGTTCAATACAAGTTTTCAGGCCTGGACACTAATGCTTCAGATCAATATTTGGCTAAATGTTGCATCGTGATGCCCCACGATTTGATACATCAAGCACATTGAGAAATTTGTTGGTTTGGACACGTCGCAGCTTTGGAAAGAATTCAGAAGAACGAAATTACGGCATATGGCAATTCCACAGAGTCGTGCTGCTTCATGGGCTGTCTGCAAAGGCTTAGACATTTCAAAGTGATGATGAGTTGATTAAGTATGCAATCTGCGGCTGCACATGAACAATGGGGGGTTAATTTCTGGCAGGTGCTGTATAACCTGAACTCAGCCTGAAGTCCTCAGAATATTATCGCAGGGAATTACATCATATAGAGATTAGTATGCAATGTTGTGAAATGATGAATGTTCAGTGTTGTAAGGTGGTTAATTTTGTCTCAACATCCAACTGTTTATAGCTCGATGGCTTGCCCTTTCGGAGTTGATGGCTCTAAATTAAGGTACCAAAAGACCTAGCCTTCTCTGAACCTTTAGGCAGCTGAGATGAACTCACATGCACGATGCATCCGAGTAATTAAGCATTGCATGTATCTCCAGTCCTCATTGGATGATGCCATACAGTAGTATGCTGCATTAAACTGTAACCAGAGGGGTGAATAATTTATACTGTGTTTCACAAAAAAAAAATGAAATGCTGTGTATATCGAAGATCAGATGAAAGAGTAGGAAATAATGCTGGCTGAGAGCTCAAGATGAACAAATCTTCATGGAGGCAAAGTAGGCCACTCTCCAGCCATACAGCGGCCAGGTTGCTGGCTTGCTGCCTTGTTTGGCCTAGGAGGCATCAGGAACTGTGATTTCACTGATTAGTTGAGATGGACGCATCCAGCAGCCTGAAATTTCAGACCGAAATTTTCGGTCCCTCCCGGCACGAAACCATTTTGCTCGAAATTTTAAATTTTTTTCAAATTTTTATGAATTTGGTGAAAATTTATTCAAATCTGGTCAAAAATTGTTTAAATTTAAAATGCTTTCGTTCTGAAAATCATCAAAATTTCTGAGCCCCCGATAGAAATGTGCAAAATGAAATTGCAAACCCTGGCTGGAAGGAACTGGCTGGAGCCAGAGATGGATCCTCCCAGGGTCCTGTACCCTCTCATGGAAATAAAACCGGCGGTTGGCCTGGTTGTTGACGCTCACATGACGGCTGAATGCCGGTGGCAGTGTTGACACGCCGCTAATAAACATAGCTGTCGTTGCTGGCTGAGACTAGGAGTGGTAATGGGCTATGACCCATAGGTCCTTTCACAGCCTAACTTAGTCCTTGTATACTTTTAGCTTAGAAATCTATAGAATTTTAGTCCACCCTTTTTAGGCCAAGCCCTTAAATTTTGTAGACTAAAAAGCTAGGCCCATTACCACCCTTAGTTGAAACCGTCTTCAAGGCATGATCACTTTCTTACATAGCAAGAGAGTTGTACGCGGCAGTGCCTCCACCACCAGTATGAATGGACGGCCGGTGCTGGCTGCTTCCGCGACAAGGTAATCGGGCCGCCGCAGTCATATGCTTGCTTTGATTGGAAACAGATGCTCAAAATCAAGGCAAGGATGGAAACTTGGAACCAAAATTTTCTAAACAATTGTTCAGGGCGCGACCTCGCACTCACCCGGCCATGGCAATGTCATGTGTGTGTCTCTCTCCCCCTTAATCTAGATTGCATGAAATGCAAGTAATTGAAATGCCAACTCATCACCATCGGAGCTCCTCTGTATGGTAAATCCATTTGGATCGACTCCATCCCGATGTGCAAACAAGCTTCTTTTCACTCCCCAGGCGAAAGTCTCCTCCGGTGACCCCAAGCCGCCGCCACCGCAGCAAGGTGAAGACGGAGGGCACTCTCAGGTGAGAGACCGGCGGCCTCCTGAATGTTGATCTCTCGCATGCAGGGAAGAGCAAGGGGCTTTTCAAGGGGGAAGCGGGTCTTGTGGAGATGCAGACATGTGTGTGAAGCTAGGGATCAAGGTGTCCATGGCGCGGAAGGTGGAGATGGTTTTGGGAGGGAATCTGAAGGTGGGAACGGATCTAGTGTGTAGAGCCCTCGCGGGAAGACAGATACCTCTCATCGAGCCATTCCTCAAACACATTTGGGACATAAACCTATTGATTTAGGGTTTTGAGGAGGATAGTGGCGGGTAGTGATTTGCCACTGGGAAGAGAGCAGGAGGAGGTGGAAGAGTGGTCTAGAATTGGAGTTGGGGGAAGAATCTAGAGGTGGAGGAACATGATCCATGGAGATACGTGAAGATTTGCAAGGGTGGTGTAGAATCGTCAAAGAGGCATGGATCAAGGCGGTGGATGGAGAGGGTGCTTCATCCCCAGGCAAGCAAACTATCGACGCTCATGGAGAGGAGGCAATGGTGGCCGCGGTTGGGATGGCCAACTGAACCAATCGCTGCCATAGCCAAGCCAAGGGCAAGGATCTCAGGAAGGAGAAAGGGATCAGAAGAGAAGAGGTGAAGAGGAAGGTTGTAATGGTTGCAATTTTATTTTGTGCTAAACTATTTTAAATAAAAATCTAAATTAAAAAATGGCTCTTTTACTTAGTTTTGGGAATTTTGTGCTTAGTGTGATCTCAAAATTTCCTCAAAGTCAGTCCCTAGAACCTCTCCAAAATTCTCTAATTATCTCCGATTCTAAAAACCTCAGCTAAATTCAAATCCCAAATAAAAAATCTTCAAAAACAATTCAAATCAGCCTCTAGGAAAAATATTAAAAGTTACTGTGTCTATGGGCCGCCATCCTTTCCTTCCGGCCTCCTCTCCTTGCTGGCCCGTTCAGCCCAGCCGTGGCCGCGCGTGGATTAAAACCCCGTGGACCCCACTTGTCAGCCGCTCCGGCTGGCCTCACTCCCGGTCGCCCGATACACATGCCATGAACAGCTCCGATCGACGCTGCCACGCGAGCCCCACATGTCAGCCGGTGACGACAGTGTCGTCGTCAACCTCTCGCCGCCCGCTCGTTCTCTCTCTTCTCTCCCGAGCTCTCTCGAATATCTCCTCGCCATACTGCCTTGTCCTCCCATTTAAACCCCTAGAACTCCCCTATTGACCCCGCCATTACCGCATTGCGTCAGCACCGACGAGAAACCCGCTCCACCATCGTCGCCGCAAGCTCCAAAGTCAAAAAGCTTGACACAACAGCTTTTTCCCTCACCGTCGATCGTCAAATGTCAACGAGCACGCACGAGCTCCACGCCTAGTCGCCTCGCCATTATCTCCCCGTTCCATTTCACTCCTCTGCCGTGAGTGACGCAAGCCACAGTGAGCCGCGCCATGGACGAGTCTCGTCGACCGAGCTCGAGCTTATCCCTTCTCCCACCACCATTGTTCGCTGTTAGATAGCGCCCAAGCTCTGCTATAAATAGAGCAACCTCCCCTCTCATTCCATTCACCAAATCGAGCACCCGAGCTAGTCTATCGCCGAGAGCATTCCACCGCCGTGTACTGACCCAAGCGCCGTCGCCGATCCAAAGCCTCACAGCCCGAGCCGCCGTCACCGTTGAGCTCCCCGAACCACCCCGAGTCTCCTCCGCCCATCGCCGCCACCGATTAGCCCCTAAATCAAAAATGCCCAAATCCCTCCACCGCCGTCCGCCATTTCCGCTGCTTTGATTCCCGCCGCTGACGAAGGTAGAGTATAATTAACCCCCTCCTTTCCCTTCCTCACGAGATGCCGCACTCAAACTGCCCTACCCCGAGCCTTTCCGCCGTTCGAATGGTCGCCGGCGGTGACCAAATGACCATCACCGCCGTTGCCGATTCTGGACGTCGCCGCTAGCCCTCCTCCACCGCCCAGCCGCCTAATCCGAGCCGTTCACTAGGTTCCTTGTTCCCTCCGCTCTCCGCCAATGTCAGTCACTCGCCGTGGTTCGCCACCACCGGTGAGATCAACTCCGGCGACCGTCGATCGTCGATCTCCCACCGTGGTCAGCCTTGTCAGTCCATGCCGACGTGGCATGCCACGCGGCGTGCTGCGTCAGCTGGCGTGGTCCACCTCCAGGGCCCTCGGTCACCCTCTCCCAGACATCGACAACCGGTCCCACACGCCAGCGACCCGATCTCTCCCCTAACATTGACCCACTGGGCCCACACGTCTGCGATTCCATCCCATCTCTCTCTCCTGACAACCCGACCACACCTGTCAGCCACCGTCCCTTCTCCTATCTCACTGACACCATGGTCCACTTGTCAGCCCAAGCCTCAGCCCTCTCTCTCTCCTTTTGACATTAGGGCCCCACCAGTCAGTCTCCTTTTTTCTTTTATTTTTTTTATTCCTTTTTTTCCTAAATAATTTTAATTCTTTAATTCTGAAGAAAATAATTTAAACTTTGAAAAATCATAACTTTTAAACTGTAACTCTGTTTGAGCCCATTCAACTCTCAAAATTTTTCTAAAATAAGATCTACACACTGGCACTATTAGTTGTATGAGACAGGTTATGATTCTTGGTGTTTTTGCCTGTTTTCTTTTTGTGACGCGTAGAAACCGTTCCCGAGGAGTCACGAAGAAAGATTTTATCGAAGACTCGTAGGACCAAGAGCAAGGCAAGTCACCCATGACCATATTGGACCCATGATTTAAAATTTTATTTTAATTCCTAAAACATGCATAATTAGGAACACGACTGTTATCGGCTGTGATTCGCAATCGAATCCGTCAGGCCTAACCCATTTGCTGCATATTACCCTCCTTGAATAAATTGTTGCCCTATCCTTTGTAACCTCATCATCCTGGTATTCGTACTCGAGTACGAATATCAATGATCCCATTTTATCTAAACTAAAAACATGACGATGGGAAAACCAGGGTTTAAATAAAATGATTTTAAACCTCGACACCCTTGGTCGAGTATTTGCGAAATAAAATAGCTTTACAAAACGTGGTCATGAGTCGTCGCTGCCTGTGTGGCTCCAACTTCAAGTAACATTTAAGGACCGTTTCCTTGAGAAATTGCACTAAGCATAACAGTGCGACCATATGGGTGGAATGGGACGCCCTTGGCCGAGTATCTAGTGTTCCTAGGATCGTTTTCGGTTGCTAATAAATGTGGGAGGGTTGGGTGCCAAGAGGGCGATGTACCCCCGTCCCTGAGTACAGGAAATGTGTTCCTGGTACTTAGTTGAGAGAACCCATTTATAGGGCAACGTGCTATCTTAGGAAGGCTCTGGAAAGGCCTTGTCGTGAACCTCCCCACTTGGCCAGTGAGGAAGTAAGCTCGCGTCGTGTGGGAAAAGCGTGCACCCTTTGCAAAGGTCTATAAACTGTTCGAACAGCCGTGCCCACGGTTACGGGCGAATGTAAAGTGATTCCTCTAGCGTAGATTTTATTTTATAAATATCTACTTGTCGTCTTCACCGCCGTTCAACATCCTCATCGTCCGCACTGGTCATCGTCAGCCACTCGAGGTCTTCTTCACCTTCGTTGAGCACTGCAGCTGTGTGTTTCTTGAAGCTGTCACTGTTGCTGCTCCAGTGTAACGCCCCTCTCCCGTTAACCTGCACAGGTTCACAGGTTAACAGAGGAGGAACATTATTACTTGTAATACCTGTACTAGTCCCAGGAGACCAGCTGGTACATATAGGACATCGGCGGATCACAGCCAAACCTGCTTTATTTAATATACATAGTTCTTACATAAGTTGCAGCCTTAGATAGAACCCGAGACATGCAACGATACATTACAAAAGTAAGCAGCGGAAAAACACGGGTAGACCTATACTCACAAGCAAGGCTTGGGACCTAGATCGAAACCCTAAAACTACTCGTACTCGACTTGATCCTAATAATACTGGCTGAGGGTGGGGTCTTCATCTTTATAAACTTTTGAGAGAAAGTAAGCAAGGGTGAGTACACAAGGTACTCAGCAAGTCACGGAAAGTAGGCGATATGCAAGGTTTAGCAAGGAAGGTTAGGGTTATTTTGCAAGAGTGGGTTTCAAAGATTTTGTGACTTTAAAAGTCTAAGTGTGCTCTTTGAGTTGTCGGAAAGAAGCTCACGCTTTAATCCATTCCGTGAGTTGCTTTGCAACAACTCACCTCAGTTAAGTTAGTCAGGAAGAGACTCGCGTCTCAACCCATTCCACAAGTCTGTGACTTGTCACAAATTCCGATTCGGAGTGTATCGTCCTCTAGTTCCTCCATTTAGGTGAATTCTTTATTTTAAAACTTGTCACTTAACTCAAACAACTCAACTACAGTGTCATCCAACACCCCGGGTCACACATGCCCGTTTCAGGCCACACTGGCCATCTATCAGTCACACAGACTGATTCTGGTAATGGTTCCTAGCCCGCAAAACAATTGCATAGATGTTTGTAAAATAAAATCTAAGCTAGAGGAATCACTTCACATTCGCCCATAATTGTGGGCACGGCTGTTCGAACAGTTTAAAGACCTTTGCAAAGGGTGCACGCTTTTCCCACACGACACGAGTTTACTCCCACACTGGCCAAGCGGGGAGGTTCGCGACAAGGCCTTTCCAGAGCCTTCCCAAGATAGCATGTTGCCCTATAAATGGGTTCTCTCAACCAAGTATCAGGAACTCATTTCCTGTACTCAGGGGCGGGGGTATATCGCCCTCTTAGCACCCAACCGCTCCCACATTTATTAGCAACCAAAAATGATCCTGGGAACACTAGTTCCTCGGCCAGGGGTGTCCCATTCCACCCATGTGGTCGCACTATTATATGCTCAGTGCAATTCCTCAAGGAAACGGCCCTTAATGTCACGTGAAGTCGGAGCCACACAGGCAACGACGACTCATGACCAAGTTTTGTAAAGCTGTTTTATTTCGCAAATACTTGACCAAGGGTGTCGAGGTTTAAAATCATTTTATTTAAACCCTGGTTTTCCCATCGTCATATTTTTTAGATAAAATAGGGTCATCGATATTCGTACTCAAGTATGAATATCAAGATGACAGGGTTATAAAGGACAGGGCAACAATTTATTTAAGGAGGGTAAAATGTAGCAAATAGGTTAGGCTTAACGGATTCGATTCCGAATCACGGCCGATAACAGTCGTGTTCCTAATTATGCAAGTTTTAGGAATTAAAATAAAATTTTTAAATCATGGGTCCAATATGGTCAAGGGTGACTTGCCTTGCTCTTGGTCTTGCGAGTCTTCGACAAAATCTTCCTTCGGCGACTCCTCAGAAATGGTTACTACGCGTTGCAAAAAGAAAACATGCAAAAACACCAAGAATCAGAACCTATCTCATACAACTAATAGTGCCAATATGTAGATCTCATTTTTAGAAAAATTTTGAGAGTTGAATGGGCTCAAACGGAGTTACGGTTTAAAAGTTATGAATTTTCAAAGTTTGAGTCAATTTTTTGTAATTAAAAAGGATTAAGAATTATTTAGGGAAAGAAAAGGAATAAAAAGAAAATAAAAGAAAAGGAGTCCAGAGGCTGACAGGTGGGGCCCTATTGTCAGGAGAGAGAGGCTGGGGACTGACATGTGGGATCCACAAAACAGTAAGGAGAGAGGGGACAGAGAGGCTGACAGGTGGGATCGGCTTGAGAGAGAGAGGGGAGAGGGGAAAGTCGCTGACACGTGGGCCCGGTGGGTCAGTGCTAAGGGCGTGGGACCGGGGTCCTGGAGGTGGGCCGCGCCAGCTAACGCGGCATGCTGCGTGGCATGCCACGTCGGCATGGACCGCCGGAGCTGGCCAGGCAGGAGATTGACGGCCGACGGTTGCTGGAGTCGATCTCGCCGGCAGCGGCGAACCACGGCGAGCGACCGGCGGCTACGGGATGCGGAGACGACGGTGACTCAATTGAGCGGTTCGGATTGGATGGATAGGCGTAAGAGGAGGGCTAGCGGCGGAGCTTAGTACCACCAGTGGTGACGGAGAGGAGATGGTCATCGCCGGTGACCATTCTGGCGGCAGAGAGGCTCGGATTTGAGTGAGTCGGGTATGGTGTCTTGCGAGGAAGGGAAAGAAGGGAGTTAATTGTGCTCTACCTCCGTCAATGGCTAGAATCAGAACGGCGGCGAAGGAAATTGGGCATTTTCGATTTAGGGGCTAATCGACGACGGTGAGGAGCGGAGAAGCTTCACGGCAGCTCAAGGAACTTAGTAGCGGCGGTGGTTTGGTCTACGGTGGTCGGGAACGGCAGTGGCGCTTGGGTCAGAGAGTGGCGGAGAGAGGCTCTCGGCGGCGAGCTAGCTCGGCTGGGCTTTTCTATCCATGGAGGAGGGAGGGGTGCTGCTCTACCTATAGCCAAGCTCGGGCGCTAGCGGACGGCGGACTAAGGCGGTGGCATAGGGAGATAAGCTCGAGTTCGGCTGACGCGATGCAACAATGGTGTGGAGCACTATGGTGCGTGTCATCGGCTATAGAGGGGAAAAATGGGGAAGGGAGGCGATGGCGAAGTGACGGGACAAGGTGCCCATGCGTGCTTGTTGACCTTTGGCGACCAACAGTGAGGGAAAAAAGCTGCTGTGGCCATGGTGTCCTTGAGTTCGGCACTCGGGATGAAACGACGGCGCGGATTTCTCGCCGGGCGATGACGCGAGGATGGGATGGCGGCTTGACGACGGAAGCCGGTGCTTAAAAAGGGGAGACAGGGAGGTATGGTGAGGAGGAATCGGGAGAGCTCGGGAGAGAAGAGAGAGAGAGAAAGCAGTGGGAGGTTGATGACGACACTGTCGTCGTCGGCTGACAAGCGGGGCCGAGCGGCAGAGACGATCTCGACTGTCCGCGTGTTTGCATCAGTCAGCCGAGAGCGAGGGCAGAGGCGGGGTGGCTGATGCGCGAGGCCCGTGGGGATTTTAATCCCAGGCATGGCCGCGGCTGGGCCGAGTGGGCCGCGAGGGAGAGAAAGAGAGAGAGTAGGCCGGAAGGAAGGGATGGTGGCCCAGCATGCACAGTGACTTTTAATCTTTTTTCCAGGGATTGATTTGATTAGTTTTTGAGGATTTAAATTTTGGAAATTTGATTTTTAAATAGGGTTTTATTTTTAGGAAAAATTTAGGGAATTTTATAGAGGTTCTAGGGCTGGTTTTTGGAGAAATTTTGAGATCACACTAGGCACAAAATTCCAAACTTAAGTAAAGAACCATTCTTTTGAATTTAGATTTTTATTTAAAATAGTTTTAACACAAAAACAAAAATAAAAATGCAACCATTACATCCAGGTAGGTGGTCCAGCTACCCCTGCATTGGCTACTGATGTCGCCATTATGGTCCTGCTCCTTCGCCTTCGTCTTCGATCACTACGCCTCATCGCTAATGTCGCCTCTTCCTCAACTATATTCGCTCTGCTCCGACAATAGTGGGTGTACCAGCACTTCTTCCTCTACGCCGCTCTGCGCACTGCGACCGTCTCGGAGGCTTTCTCTGCTGGTCTCCTCCAATATGGCGCAAGGTTCATGGTGGTCTCCTACCTTGCCCGCGCGTGGTCCCGAGTTATCCCCGGGTCTGGCAAACCCGGCATGATATCTCGTCCTCAACGGTTCGACAGTGTCGGTTCTTCAGCTCCATCTTCCTCCCGACTATTGCGACCGCGTCACCGTCTTCGTCCTTGGCGTGTGCTCATGCCACCTTGGTCCACAGCGCCATCCTGCTTGCCCGTGACCACTCCTTGGTGCCTCTTGCACCCCGACCGTGGCTTGGCAGATCGCTCGACTTCGGCTACATCGACCACGGCTACTCTACGCACGGCTACTTCGCGCCCTTCGCTTCAGCTACCTCGACTTTGGCACAAAGGGCTATCATCATTGAGCACTCTCATCGGTTTCTTCTCCAGTCTAAGCGTCCACGTTGCTCACGCTTGGACTGCGGGGTGATGTTAGAGTATATGGTTGTTAAAGATATATTAGGATAGGATTGATTTGTATGGACTCCTTCATTATCTCTAGATCCTTCCTTATCTGTACCCATTGTACTCCTATATATACTGGCCCCCGAGGCTCAATACAATTATTCCGGTTATGCAATACATCCTCTCTCTATACTATTCAACAGATTGAAATTCCTCAATTTTCCCCAAAATCAGGACCCCAAACTTAGAAACCTAAGATTGAAAATCCCCAAATTCTTCGAAACCCTAAGTTTGAAATTCCCCAAATCAGATGTGCTAGCTTTGGATTGGGAAGAATCACTTATCGATTTGGAGCTCACTGTCCTCAGGGTCTCGCGCGGCATAGACCTGCATGAGACGACTGCCCTTAGGCCTCGCGCGGCATTGACTCGCGTGAGAGGAGTTTGGCCTCGGCCTCGGCTCTGTCGACATCGAATCGTGCACGAAGCCGAACGCTGCCCACTCCATCTCAGCTTGTCGTCCTCCTCCTTGCGAATATGCCGGCCCTAGCTCTGTCGATGCATATCATGGCGACATCAGAACCGGCCCCGTGTGGGCACCGGGAGCTCACCAATGGACTAGCAGGGTAGCCATGCATGGCATCGACCTACGCGTGTTTGTTGTCACCGAGCTCACCGCTGTTGCTACCCGCTCTTGCTCACCGCTTGCCGAGAGAAGAGGGGATCGGGATAGGGAAGATTTAATTAGGGTTAGGGTTTCTACCCATTGTTGTCGAGTTAATCGCCACGGAGTGAAATCTGGCCATCAGATTTAGATCCTACAGGCACCGCATCGGCCGATTCCGAAGCAGATCTAGCCATCCATCGGATCGGACAGTTCTGCTCTCTCCTTGAGCTTTGTGTATCACCTTGACTCTTCCTGAGTCAAAACTTGCTAAAGCTGTCTCCACAGTCTTCTCAGGAGTGGCCAAAACCCCTTTACTATGTCTGTTTGCAGGAGGGGCTGATTGTGCTCCCTTGGCATTGTTGTTACTCATTCCCTTCTCCTGATTGCCCACAGCTCTATCTTGATCCCCCCTTGTTAGTTTTGTTCTGATCTATTCCTCTATCTCTCTTCTCCTCAAGTGGTTTGTCTTCACTAGCGTCATCATCATCATTATCATCAAAAGGTGATTCTGGATCATCCTTGCTTGAGTAACCCTCAACCTCCCATCTCAATTTGTAACCCACTTCATCAATGTACAAGATCATAGAGTAGTTGACTGCATGTGGATCAAGACAAGCAACCTTCTTATTGGGTCTTCTCCTGACATGCTGTTCTTATCTAGATCCTTTAGCTCTCCAACCAAGTTTGCAAGACTTCTCACTGTATCCTCAGATTTTGAAAAATCTGGTAAACCAAACAACTTAACCCATATCACATACAACTCATCAACAACTTTCTTTGTCATCTTAGATTCAACAACACTGGCTTTGATGGGACATGTCTTCGAAACAAAACCCTTAACTTTGTCAGCTGATCTCTGGCTTCTCTAGAAGGGAAATCAATCAAGAAATTCACCTCACTGATTTGTTTAACCTTCAAATCCCACTTCAAATCCTTAAAGAGATGATTAAGTTCAGCACCAATCCCTTTCTACAGATCCCTTCCCTTCTCAACATTCAGAATCCCTCTAATACCCAGGGTGTCCCGCTTAGTGGGATCAGATCAATTGATTTTTCAGACAGTTAAAACCTTGTTCTAGGATCCCAAACCTTTTGAATTTCAACTCTACCTACCTTGCTAGAAGATTCAACTCTACTGGAATTGAGAGGACAATTAGAGGAGATGTGACCAGTGCTCTTACAAGCGTAACATAAAGGCGGCTTGGTGCACATAGCTTGGTGATGGCCAACATCTCCGCAATTGAAGCACTTGATTGTAAGCATTGTAATCCTGAGTTCCCACTCGTTTGTTCGTTTTTTCTGTTAGCGTAGAGTTTGGGGCTCGGCTTGGATCGTTATCCTCCCGAGCACTGTTAGCTAATAATCCCGACCGTGGTGCGTTCCCGGTCGAGACGCATGCGTGCGTGTGTGTGGGCTGTTAGTTAAGCCTTGCACTGTAGTTAGTTAGGATCTCACGTCACGGGCGGACGCGTCGTGAGGCCGTAGAGAGAATGGCTCGTGTACGCGTCTTGTAACGATGGTTCGTGGGTGACGTCACGGACATGTACGCGTCTGTACGATGGTTCGTGGGCGATGTCACGGACGTGGGATGGACACGTCATGGGCGCGACATGCGGACGCTGTGCACTTGTATATTCGCTATAAAAGGAGAAGGAAAGAACAAAAAATAAAGTGTGGTTTTGGGGCAGCACCAAACTCTCTGTCTAGCGTGTTCTTGCGTGCGTTTGCTCCCGGCCGGAGGTTCCGGCTGACCGTGGGCGCCGGGTGAGGTCCCGGGCGCTAGTTCTCGGGCGCGAGGGCCCAGGCACGGGCACTGACCAGGGCGCGAGGGCCCGGGTACGGGAGCTGACCCTGGCGCGTGCGAGTTCCTGGGCGAGAGGGCCCGAACACGGTCCCGGGTGCTAACATTGATCTCCTCTTTCTAGATGTTGGGGCGAGCTCCTTCTCCAACAATCTCTTTCCCTCCATTGAACCTCCTTGCATCTGCCACTTCGCGACCTTGATCCCCCTGCCACTGACGCGAATCCTCCCTCCATTCCTCGTGTTGCCATCTCCCTTCCGGCTTGCGTTGATTCCGCATTATCTTGTTCCTGAGCTCCTTCTCCTCTCTCTCTCATATCCAACTCTATTCCCCCAGCTTCCACTCCCTTCAACCGCTCGATGCTTGTTCGGTTGCCATGGATCTGACCGCTGGTTGGGTCTCCGCTCCATGGATCCCTACACTACCTCAACAAAGGATCAATGATCTACTTTTCTCTCAGGACCTCACCAGATGCGATGAGCGAACCCTCCAAATCTGGCTATCTCTTCAGCCGTGCCAGAAACCCTAGCTGTGGTTGCAGCGCTTGCCCTTTAGGAATCCACAACCAGTTCGATGGGAGCAAGATCTCCTGGATTTGCCTACTTTTCCCTTCCTCCCGAGTGAGGCCCAAAGGAACAGGAGCAGGCTCGGCATGGGCCAACTCAAGCGCGGGCTCCCACTCTGCAGCTTGAGAGCGCTCACCTCTCTCCCATGTCCGCACCCTTGCCTCGCCTTGGACGGTCACCGGTGTCAGGGACGATCGCCGGTGGATCGCCACCGGCTGCCCTAGTTCTCTCATCCTTCCTATAGTCCTTTTTTCCACCAAAAGGAAATTCACCATAATGCTGGTTGTCTCTGTGGCCAAATGATTCAGAATCGCCACCTAGTTTGGCCTCAGCGGCGTGCTGCTTCATGAGCTGGCTGCAAGCCTGCAAAATATTAGATATTCAACTCATGATGAGTTGATTATTAAGATTTGAGCATGCAATCTGCCGGTGCAGATTTAACAATGGTGGTGAATTTCTGGTTGGTGCGTGTCTATTTGATTTGCAGCCTGCAGGTGAAAATCTTGAAAATTTTTGCAGGGAATCACATCATATAGAACACTGTTTTGTAATGACGAATTGTAAAGTGTTATCAGGTGGTTTTTGTCTATCGTTCTATAGCTCGAACGAATTTAGACTTGATGGCTCTGAATTAAGGGCCGAAAAGACATAGCCCGTCTGAATTTTAACTGATTTGAACTCACATCCATCCGAATAATTAAATCTCTCCAGTCCCCTATCGGATGATTGCCCCATACAGTGGTAGGTGCAGCATTAAAATGTAATCAGAGAGGTGAATAATTGCATCAAATCGTGTTGTATATATCGTCAGATGAACGAGCAAGAAATTTTGAAAGCTGAAAGATAGAGGATGAAACAACTAAAACTCTTCATGCAGTGGCCGTGTTGCTGTAACACAGTTGTTTGCATGCATTGTTTGGCCTAGGAGGCATCAGGAGTTTGTCATGTTCACCGTAGGTTGGAATGAACCAGATGCGGCGAAGAGCGGTCCACCACCAGCCACCACGAATGATGCTAGCCGGAGCCCTGATGGGATTTCTTCTGGCGTCCCTTGGCCCTCATGTGAAATTGAAACCGGTGGTGGGCCGGGTTGCGGACGTTGCCTCTAACAAAATCAAGCTCGTTTAGATATTGTTAGAGCATCTCCAAGAGAGACCAAACCGGCTCCCTAATATTAAATTTTAGCATCTAAGTCTCAATACAAATCTCTAACAGATAGCTAAACTTGCACTCAAGAAAAGTTCCTCGTGCCTAATCCCCGACCCAAAGTTGAGCTAGATTTGGGATAGTTATTAGTGTTCCCAGTCGCCTCCGTGTAGGGAAGTTTTGCTGCTTTTACCAGTTTCTTCCAGTGGATACCCATCCGCGCCCACTCTATTTTCCTCCTCACCCTCCCTCCTTTCCTCGTCATGTCCTGCCATAGTCACCTTAGCCTCTCTCCTTACTCGTATTGAGAGTCAAATTTTTGGCTACTTTTGGAGATGTTTTTATCGCAGGATGCCATAAAGCTTGGGAAGGGATTATGGCCGTGGCAGAGGGGTGAGCACGAAGTGGAGCTCAGGGATCTTTCATGGCGTCCTCACTATGATGAGCACGAAGTTGCACCTCGTTGCCAGCATCAACGGGAACATCAAATATCCTGTGGGCTAGGACAAATAACAAAGAAAGTGAGGTTTCTTCTGAAAAATTACTCTTTCTTCTCTTGGATAAAAAAAAGGATAGGTTGATTAAATGAGGGTTCTAAGCAAAATATCACTCCTATTGTTTTTTTAATATAATGTATAGAAATCCAGGGCTCTATATTTACATATGAAAGTATACACAGCCCGAACGCTATTCGTCTCTTTCCCGATGCAAAAATAATCTCTAGCTTTTACACGAAAGGCCCGTTCTGGAACACTAATGTGTGTTGGTCGGACGGTACAACTGACAACGGTAGAGCAAAGTGATCCTATTCTCCGAAAGGGTGCAACCCATAACTGAACACAGGTATGCATTCAGGCAAGTTACGGTTGCAAAATACCATCTGGTATCAATCCAGACCGCACAATATGATAAAATGAGGGTTCCTTCGCAAAATGTCACTCCAGTATTAGTATAAATAGCGACCATGACTCTGGGGGACGCTAACCGTGTGTTCTAACTGTCAAAATTGACGGCCCGGTAGGCAGCGGAGAGGCCAGGGTGTAACGATAATTAATTGAACGGCGAAGGCAGGGTTCCCGGTTGCAAAATCCTATCAGCATGGCTGCACTTCCTTAGTAGAACTATCGGAAGAGATGCACACGACGGTGACTCCGTCGATCGTCTTCTTCGACAAGACAGTGGAATTGTCTCAGCCACAACCTTTTGTTTGATTGGAAGAGACACACGAGAAGCCCAAAATCAGGCAAACATGGAAACCTTTGGAACAACATTTTCTGAAGAACTATTCAGATTCAGAGTCGCCACCTTTAACTGAGTTGAAGTCGCATGCATTTGAGAGTAATTAAGCGCTACAATATCTCCAGTCCCCGATCGGATGATTGGCCGCCCGGCATTTTAACTACAGGTGGTAGGTACTGCTGTTGCGATTCCAAACTGTAAACCTAAGAGAGGTGAATAGTTCTCGCACCAAATGATCAGTGTCAGCTATATATGTGGATGGTTAGATGAAAGAGCAACCAATTCTTTAGGCTGAAATATCAAGATGAATACTTCATAGAGGCAGATCATGCCACTCCAGCCATTCAGTGGCCGTGTTTGTATACACGGTTTGATCTCTTGTTGGCCTAGGAGAACGCATCAGGGAGCTGTCATTTCACGATCGGTAGCGAAGGACGCATGCGGCAGAGCTGTCACAGTCGGTCGTACCGTGGAAGAGAAGAAGCTAGCTTGGAGCCAGAGATGCTCCTGCCGTCCTCTGCCGCTCACATCGGACGACTTCGAAATACAACTGCCAGAGGGGCAGGTTGTTGACGCCGCCTCAAACAGAAAAAATCAAGCTCACAGTTGCGTACCGTGCTTCGTTATCGGCATGGTACAACAAGTGGAGCAAGATGATGCAAACGCATCGGTGACCGTCTTATCCCCAGGGTGCCACAGCCAGTGTACTGCGTCGAGAGAAGGACAGAGTGGAGCTCGGCGATCTTTCACCCCAAGCAAGGCTATACATTATTTCAGGATTATACTTTCGAGAAATAACCGCCGCACTATGCAGCAACATCCTGCAGCAGCCTCGGTGCATCATCTTGTAATCTCGATTTATCCTTGCAAATAGTGTCAAATCCACGAACCTAAGAAAATAGGTCCAAAACCACACACAAGAAAGTGGTTTATAGATGCTGACAAATGAAATGCGAAGGGTCTGAAGTGACAATCAAGAGGAGAATACATCGCCTAACTGAAGGCCTTAAACTTGCCAAAAGAGAGTCGTAGCTCCTGGATCACTGAAACATCCACCCCCGAGGCTGCCCCCACTTTGCGGAGGGTTCCGCCCTAGGAAGACCTATAGACACAGATTAACGTCCCAATGTGAAGCCCATATACAATCGCTTGTGGAGGCGATGACGAGGTTGGGTGAGCATCCCCTTCCTGCCAGGGGAGGTGAATTAGCCATTTGGAGGCACTAGTGGCTTCCACAAACAAGACACCAGTATTGGAGGCATATTGAAAAAGCCTTTGATTCCTTACTGCCTATGCTTTTATTGTTGAGCTGGTTGGTCTAGAAGGAAAGGAATGTGACACGTGTTTTTTGAACAACGACATAAGTCCCCATATCGCAAGTCTATTTCCAGAGAAATCCTAGACGAGATTCTAACTGCAGTGGCAGGAGGCGGTTTGGTTCAAGCAGCCCGCTAGATCAAAATCCGACCACTATAGCTGTCACCACAATCTAGTAGTGGTGGCTATCACTGGCTGATGCTGGCATGTTTCTCTGCCCTAGTTTCGACAAGCAAAACGTCCTAGCTGTCGAGATCAAAACATGTTGTACATTTGAACTTCTGTTTTTTTTCCTCCTAAATAGGTCTTAATACAAATCGGTATGCACGCCCGGTCTTCGGCCAACCCAGCCTATTAGCGTCGCCGACTCCCAACAAAAAAAAAAGAACATGAAATGATCATAGCTTTCTGAAAAGCTGCATGCCTTTATTGCTATTTTGCCGATCTCCTTCGGACAAGTCGCATGCTATCGTGGATCTCTACAGTATAGTTTTTGCTCACGTTGATCGCTCCTAGAAAAGAGCTAATATGAGCTTCTCGATGTCGTCTCTGAGAGATAAACAACGAAACCGCCCACTCCTTACTGATGTACATACAATCCATAACACCTGCCATACCGAAGAACGAGCTGGCGAACGGCAGGAGAATTGTGGAGAGCCAAGACAACAAGCCAGGAGAAGGTAGCGTCGTCAGAGAACGAATGGACCCTCCACGAGAGAGTCCAGCCTTCGTAACTTTAGCTTAGCGAATATAATGCACACTCGGCCACCCGCGTAAGTAGGGCCCTGACATATCACCCGGCCAAGCTATCTCTGGAGTTACATGCCCAATTCCTTGCTTTGTTGGCAAACAAAATTCTTAAAAAAGCACCAGTACGAAACCAGTGAGAACTATCCCGCACACAAAAAATTCGTCCAAAGAACAGTTTACAAAAATCACCACTGTTTCCGATCGCTCCGACCGTCTGCTGGCTTGGCCATACCTGTCATAAGAAAGCATGACAATCATTGTGTAAGCTCAAACAGTTGATCAAGCATGCAGTATACAGGTACATCGACATCGTGAATTAACAACGTCGTTAATTTTGCTTTCTGTACAGTAGGTGCGTGACTAACTGAATCTAAACCCCGCACCTGTGGGTCATGAATTTGCAGGGATCAGACGAGATCAAAAGCGTAGTACTACCGAGCACGTAGAACCACTCGTGAACACCGACGAGTTTCGAGTGAGTAAGAGTCGCACTTGTCGTGCTGAATTCCATTGAACCTACGGGCATACCAATGACTACCGCCGCACGTCCCCCAAGTCACTTGCTAATCCTTATCTCATTTCAATCAGAGTATCCGGAGTAAGGTACCGTGCTCAGGCGCGGTCCTAAAACAGAAAACTAAACTAGATGGAGCTATAGATGTGCAAGCGATCAAGGTTCATTAAGCTAATATAATGGAAGAAACAACAACAACATCAAAGAGGGTCATCACGGAAGACCGAGACACAGAAGCCTGTACTCTAACTACCAGAAAAGTTCGGGTACAACCGAAGGAGCATACTACCGATGACCCTTCGATGCCCCAGCAATTCCACTCTAAACCAACATTATCTGCGCATCCTCACCTCCCAGGATTGCCGCTGCGGTGCATGTCGACACACTCCTTCTATCCGTGGCTTCAAGAGCCGCTTAGCGCAACTTTGCCATCGCACCTAATTGCTATGCGCCAGATGTACCCCACCCAAAAAGACCTCACCATAGCCACAACCATCAAGCCCGAATCGCCTGATGCGCCTAGATCGAGGTTGCCCTGAAGTGCGGCAAAATACCTGACCCTGGACTCAACTCATCCTAGCTCATGCCTAACATTCTCATATCCGGCGCTCCGCTTGAGGTGTCGCAACCCTCTTATCTCCCCCCGTGGAAGAAGCAAATTCATACCTGTTAATTGTCCTGTTTTATACAATCTCTCTTCCTCTTATTTACTTAAGACCCAAGATACCAAATATTCTCTC
>RYFJ01002163.1:0-149951 GCA_003991445.1 Oryza meyeriana var. granulata
TCATATCTCATATTATATTTAGTGGGTCCATGTAACTTAAGCACAAAATTCCAGCCGGTAGTCTTTGCATCAAGAATTCACTTTTCTGGAAACTGTAACAGGCAATAAATTCAATTGGAGCACAGGGTGTTAAAGCCAATATACCACCGTGGAATGGGCTCCATTTTTGTGGTTGGAGTGCACTCACGAACGTTGTAGAGCGAAATCTCCACATGTCTGGGGAAGACATTCTTCCCCACACTTTCAAACATTAATTCTTCAAACGGCCCACAACCATCGTTGACAAGCGTACTATTCAACCACTCCTTTTGTTCCACGTGTTTTGGGGCTGCAAGTTGTAGAAAATTAGTAACTTCGTCCCCAATTTCTCACAACTCATCCCAAAAAATACTCCAAAACTTGGATCCATCTGAACAATTTTGTTGGGCACACCATTACGTAGAACGAACGACATCCCTGAAAAATTAAGATCAGCAACTTGATTGTAGCATATCCATTCTTATGACAAGGAATAAAATGTAGCGATTATTAGAAAAATTATCAACAACAACAACCTATACTATCCTCCCTTCTTGTCCTAGTAATCCTAAAAAAACAAAAATCCATAAGAATGGTCTTCCCAAGGAGCACTAGGGACGGGGGAAGCATATAAAGACCATGTGGATTGAGACGGACTTGCTTGTTCAAGGCTGCATCGTGCAACCGTAGCGATTTCATCCATCACGCCGCATTTCGGCCAAAAGAAAGGATTGTGCTAGAACATCGTCTGTCTTCTACTCAAAATGTCCCATCAATCGACCTCATGCGCTCCTCAAAAATCAAAAGACGCAACAGAGCTTGCAGGAACACCAATCATTTGTTACGCTGCATGCACAGATCCCTTCATTCACACATATTTATCCAGAGGTTCTCCCTCTCGACAGTGATCATAAGCGTTTCTTTAAAGCCAATCGTAAAGCATATAATTCTTTCTTGGTTCTCTAATCAAAAATTTATGATCAAAGTTGAATAACATCGTATAGGCCTACGATAAGCCATGAGCATCACACTTGTCGTCGCCTTTCTTATGCTAACTGAATATATGGAAATGACTCAATAAATTCTACCCATTTGCATGTGGTTATTCAATTTAGCTTGACTTCGAAATGTTTCAAGACTCATGAGTCAGAGGTTATGAAACTTCCTTTGGCATAAGATAATGTTTGCCAGTCTCAATGTTCGAAAACCAAAGCATACAATTCTTTATCATAGGTTGAATAGTTCAAACTAGGTCCTAACCAAACTTCCACTAAAATGTGCAACTGGCTACCTTCTTGAATATGCACACCTCCAATCCCAATCCCACTTGGCATCAAATTCAAGCTCAAAAACCTTACCAAAGTTAGGGAGTTGGAGTAGCGGTTGCATGAGTTAATTTCTCTTTAAGCAAATTGAAGACGTCTTCATGTGCTTGTCCCCATCGAAAGAGGAACGCCTTTTTTAGTGAGCTCATTACATGGATGCAGCAATGGTCTGAAATCTCTCACAAACGGCGTAGAATTCCAGCTATCAGCCCAAGAAAGCTCCGCACCTATGTAACCGATGTAGGAGTCGGGCCAACTCTTGATCGCTTCTATCTTGGGTCTCATCAACTTCATTCCCTGTGGAGTACACAACATAACCAAGAAAAGAAACTGATTCGATGCTTTGGCACCGGCAATAAAACTATGGGGCTACTCGTGCGAGGGTTGAAATTTCGGTGGACGGTGCAGAAGAACACCAAGAGAATTATACTGGTTCAGGCCTCAAGGTGAGGTAATACCCTACGTCCAGTTGAGTTGTCTATTCCTCTGAGGTGTTATAGCGATCGATGATCTGGTTGTTCTTGTTGTCCTTGCCCTGAGGGGCGCCCTGCCTCCCTTTATATACTAGGGAGACAGGGGTACATGATAAGGATCCAGTGGATACGACCAAGGGATTTCCTTCTTAGAGATAGAATCCTATCCGACTAAGACTATGTTTCCTATTATACAAGGTACAGCCTGCCGGGTGCTATCTTATCTCTAATTACTGGTCCGGCCCATCCTCTATCCGAGTGGCCCATGTACTGGTAATGAGGTACCCGGGGCCCATGGCCTCCACAGTAGCCCTGAGACCTTCATAATCGAGTCACAGCTGATGCCGAGTGCTCGTCCTCCACGGTGATGAAGGGTGCCCGAGTGCGGTGCGCCCGAGATACTCTTTGTCCAAGTAGTCTTCTCCCGAGTCCTGCTTCATGTCAGCTGGCAGCGAGGCTATGAAGGACTTCATGTAGAGATATATGAATAGTGTGTTTTTTTTTTCAGCTGAATAGGCGCACCTATTAGTGTAGCCCCCGACTTTGTGCTTAATTGTGAAGACAATTAAACATTAAAGTCAAAGATCTTTAACCTGGAAAGTCTTCTTCCGAGTAGATTAGACTACTGGTATGAGACTCTTCGGTATCATGTCAACCCCTGAAATAAACTTTATAGTCTTTGCCGAGTAGGAAACTACTCGTATATAGGACTCTTCGACTTTCATGTTATTTCAGAATATATGTTTATAGTCTTGCCGAAGTAGGATGCTACTCGTATATGGGACTCTTCAGTGTCATGTCAACTGGGGAAAAAGGTTTATAGTCTTTTCCGAGTGGCGTCCCACTCAAAAGTTAGACTCCTCCGCATCATGTCAGCAGGAAAAGATATTTATAGTCTCTCCCGAGTAGTGCACTACTCGAAAGTTAGACTCTTCCGCATCAAGTCAGCGGGTAAAGTGTTGCTCATGGCAACTGATGGCCATGCATGTAGGCCGAGTACCACTTTATGAAAACAAATCCATGGCGTGGGTTAGGGTGTACTCGAGAAAGATACCTGCATCTCCAATTTAATGAAGACCAGCTTGCGACCCTTATAAGGATGTATCCTCGAGATGTGGTGAATAAAACAGATATCCAAACATATATGTTTAGCAATAAGGCTCTCATGAAGCATATCTGTTTACCTCATCGGCTCCTGTTAGCAGCCACCAGTCACTATAATTTCAACTCAGCTTGCGGCGGCCCACATGAGCATGCTACTGTAGGAACTCATTATCTTGTGGCCCAGTGCGGACTTGCAGGCCCAAGCCCATCTAGTCGGCATCGACACTATAAAAAGACGGGGAGAGAGAAAAGGATTCCGTCGTCTTCCCCAAATCAGCCAATCTCTTCATCTTCCACCTTCGCGCCTAACTTTTCGCCTCCCGCCCGGCTAGGGTTAGCTGCTACTATTCCCCACCCGAACTTGGGCGATTTCAATCCTCCCCGTTTGCTCCAAGCCCCCGATTTGCTTTTCCCCAAAATCTCATCGCCTCCAGTCATGCCGAAGGCTTCGGATCTTGCGGGCGCCGGGAAGTTCTTGGCCGGTGTCGGATTGTGGCTCAGTGAAGCTAAAGCGGCTGGAAAGTGAACTGAAGTTGCCCAGCCAAGAGGTGATTCGCTGGCGGCCGGCCAAGGATGAGTCGAGCCCAAATCCCCGACCTAGAGAAACAGTAGTTTTCGCCTCCTTTTTCGATCGAGGCTTGTGCCTTCCGTCTTCTGACTTCTTTCGCCGCATCCTTGATTTTTATGGGCTGGAGTTAGTGCATTTGAACCCCAACTCAATCCTTCAGATCTCTATTTTTGTCACTCTGTGCGAGTGCTATTTGGGGTGTGGAAACCCCATTTTCTTCTTCTTCCAGGCATCTATTTCACATTAAGCCTCAGCCCTCCAAATCTAACATCAGTGTAATCGGGGGGGCTGGTCTTCAATTGAGGGGTGATAGGAAAAAGTCATATCTTGATCTTCCCTTGAAGTCCTCCTTGAAAGGCTGGCACAAGGAGTGGTTCTATTGGGCAAATCTGGCACCCTCCTTGCGGCCATTTACCGGCTTGCCGCCGGTGTTTTCGTCGAACTGGTCGGCGGACCCGACCCTATTGAGGAGATGGGTCAAGTGCACCTGCTGTTGGCGAAGCTGGATAACTTCAAGAAGGCCGGCCTGACTGGTCCCTGGGTAGCCAGGCGGTTCCTGACCTGGCGCTTCCAGCCCCTGAAGCTGAGGAGCGCGTTCGACTGGGACTATCAGGGAAAAAATGACCCTGACTGAGTTAGTCCGGAGTCGGCCGACGAGCGGAAGGTAACGGAGACCTTGTTCGGATACTTCTCCAGCGGGGTAATTGAAACCGAAGACAAGAAGAGACGCATTGCGTCTTCCAGGCACAACCAGCCCCGGACTGAGGTAACATCCGTCTTCCCTTCGTAGCGTATGCTTGCAGGCTCAAATATCTGAGTTTCCTACAGCATATGACGTATCTTGTGGATCTTCTTGTAGTGGTGCGTGGAGTTTGATGAAGACTCCCATCCATTGTCGGCGTCGTGTGTCGAAGAAGAGGCCAAGAAGTCCCTCCGCTGCCCAACCCGACTCCAAGAGAGCGGGGAAGAAACCGATTTTATATCGGGGCGAGGGGGCCATGACGGCGCGCGCCGTGAGCGGAAGCTTGAAAATAAAGGACGCCGCTGCCACGACGGCCATTCGATCGAAGCCCCAGGCTGAAACCTGCGAATTTGAGCCCGACGTTGTCGAGCCCGGTCGTAGCGCCGGTGAGGGACCGGCAGGAGCAAACGCCGCCAGGGGCGGAGGCGCCCGAGCCGACCATGCCGGAGTCGGGGCCGACTCGGGTTGATGCGCCACCGCTGACTGTGACGCCGACCGGGCCGACTGCCGGAGCTAGCGCTCCGCCGAGGAGCAGGTCGCCCAGCAAGAAGCTGAAGTTCTCCAAGAGGTGCACTGCTCCGGGTCTTCTGAAGTCTTTGTGTGTTGAAGTAATGTCTTGATATCTTGCTTCGTCGTGCAAGAAGCGGGCCGATATCGATCTCCAGGAGGTCGACTCGACTGCTCCACCCGACGAGCCTGCCCCAGCCAAGCCAGTGGCCGCGAACACACCTGTTGAGCCGGCGGCCAGCCCGGTTGCTGAGACCGAGGTGGCTCCGACTACAGTGCCGCTGCCGCCACCCGACCGAGAGGTGGCTGCTGAGACTGAGGCCCTAGCCCCCGAGGCGCCGCACGTTGCGGAAGCCGCGGACGGAGCCCCTGAGCCGGTCCCCGAAGTCGTGGGGGAGGGCGGTGCTGAGGCCAGGACCCCGTCACCGTCGTGGTTGTCGTCATCGCCATCGCCGTCGCCGCCGCCGCCGCCAGAGATCCCACATCTGCCTCGGATCGAAGCTCCCCCACGTGTGATGCCCCGGACCTTTACATGGACAGCTCGCGACGATACTGTGAAAAGCTTTAGGCTCGATGAAGTCGTTGCAAGGAGAGAGCGCGAAAGCCTGCTTCGCGCCGCCATCAGTGGGTCCCAAGGGGTCCTGGTATGATTCTTGTAGTAGAGCTTTGGCAATCTTCTTGTTTTGATGTTTGACTCCGTCCTTGATTCGTCTTTTATCCTGAGCAGAAACTTGTTGACCGCAACGAGGCGATGACGGAGATCTTGGTCGAGGTAGCTCCCCACCTTGCAGAATTAGAGCAGCTCCGGGCATTGAAAGCTGAGATGGAGGAGCGTCATGTGGGGAGGGAGGCCTGGTTGAAGAGCGGCGCCGATCAACTCAGGGCGGAGACATGGGCCCTAGCCGGAAAGATCAGAGGTAAAATCCTCGTGTATATCTTCCCGACTGAACCGTTGATGTATTCATCCAGCTGCGTTGTTCCGGACTGCCCAGTTATGTCATGACTGCACGGTTGAGCTCTTGGCTAATCTGTGGTGCAGACCTCGAAGCGAAGTTAAAGACCCGAACAGAGAGGGAATCGCAGCTGAAGGAGGCTGAAGAAGCCAAGGCCGAGCTGTGAGAAGGTCAAGGCCGACCTGACAAAGGCCAACACCGAGCTTGACCGGGAGAAGTCCGAGTTGGAGAAGGCCGTCGTCAAGCTCGGTAAGGCGAAGGTTGAACTGGAGAAGATCGTGGCCGGGTGGGAGGCCGACTACGAAAGTAAGTCCTCAACCTGACTGTGATCTTGGCCAATCCATTAGTTATCCTGTGTGTAGCCGAATTTGACAAGCTTTACTTGCCGGCTGATCTGGCAGACATGAGAACCAATGTCCAGGGCCCAGTATCTGTTCTACACGGAGGAGATGAAGGTTGATCAGGGAGTCACGGAGGCCCTCGTCGGGTCCGTGAAAGGGCTCCTTGACCTTATAGATCCCCGCCCGTTGGGAACCAGCTGCAGTAGAATCCCTCAAATAGTGGGGCGTCTCGAGGATGCACTGAGTGCCTTGAAAAGGTACTCGGATGAGCGTGTTATCGCTGGCGTGGCCCAGACCCTGGCGATGACCAAATCCATATACCCTAGGGCGGAAATTGAAGCCATCGGGGAGGGGTTTGCCAAAGAGACGACGCCAGAGGAGGTGCTGGAGCTGATCACCCGGGCGAAGCCGACTGCAGAAATAATTACCCGATACCTGGGTCTGTAAGGGCAACAAGTTATGTAGTCAGAATATATAAACTTGTGTAAACAAGCATATGTAAATATGTGTGCAATGCCGCCAAGCTTATTATTCAGTTGTCATTAGCTTTACTTGACCGTGTACTATGCACCGAGTTAGTCTATCAGAACTTAATAAAAATGTTTGAAGTAAGAGGCTGTACTCGAGCAAACGTGACAGTCATAGTAAGGCTTCATAACCGAAGTGAAATAAGCTCGTATGTTATTGACAACGCACAAATATACATGCAGCCCCCGACTCACTACTCGGTTGATACAAGCGGCATAGTGAGTCAAAAGAACTGTACACATGAAAATTATAGAACTCAGGTATAGAAAGGACGTAGCTGTTCTATGTTCCATGAGTTGCTGATGAGAACGCCGTCTTCGGTCTTCAGTCGGTAGGCGCCTGGCCGCGTGACCTCGGCTATAATGAACGGCCCTTCCCAGATTGGGGATAATTTATGCCTGTCTTTGGTGGATTGTATTTTCCTCAGAACGAGATCCCCGACCAAAAAGGCGCGGCCACGGACATTGCAATTGTGGTAGCGACGTAGGCCTTGAAGATACCTTGCCGACTGGATAGTTGCGGTGTCTCTTGCTTCTTCCAGCTGATCTAGTTCGACCAGTCGGGTATTGTTGGAGTCATCTTCTGAGTAGGCCCGGACTCGTGGAGAGCCGAACTGTAACTTGGTAGGTAGCATCGCCTCGACACCGTAGACCAGAAAGAAAGGGGATTGCCCTGTCGCCCGACTAACCATGGTTCCGAGAGACCAGAGAACGGATGGGAGTTCTTGTACCCACCGGCCCGCATATGGTTGTAGTCGGTCGAATATCCTGGCCTTGATGCCTTGTAAGACCATGCCGTTGGCTCGTTCAACCTGCCCGTTGCTCCGCGGGTGTGCCATAGATGCATAGCAGATCTTGATGCCGAAATCGTTGCAGAAGTCTTGGAATACGCCCGCCGCGAACTGAGTACCGTTGTCAGTGATGATGCGGTTAGGGACTCCGAATCGGTATAATATACTCATGATGAAGTCCTTTGCTCGTGCCACTGTAATTATTACAACGGGTTTAGCCTCAATCCACTTGGTGAACTTATGCACTGCGACGAATAAATATGTGAACCCTCCTGGCACTTTCTTGAAAGGCCTGACCATGTCGAGCCCCCATACTGCAAATGGCCAGGAGATGAGGATAGTTTGGAGTTCTTGGGCTGGAAGATTTGTTTGTCTTGCGTAGAACTAGCAACCCTCGCACTTGCGAACGATGTCTTTGGCGTCTGCTATTGCTGTGGGCTAGAAAAATCCTTGCCGGTAAGCCTTTCCGACTAACGTCCTGGATGCGGCGTGGTTGCCACATATGCCCGAGTGGATCGAGTGCAGAATCTGCTTGCCCTCCTCGGTGGTGATGCAGCGCATGAGGACACCGGATGCGCTCCTTCGGTACAGGTCTTCTCCGACTAGTAGGAAGCTTTTGCTTCGACGCTTTATCTGCTCGGCTTGACTGCGATCTTCTGGGAGTTTGTTGTCCATGAGAAATTTGACAACAGGAGTCCTCTAGTCTTGACATATGTGCAACACCTCATCTGTGGTCGGGGTAGGCTCGCCTCCCGACTGGTCTGGTGCCGGTTTCTTCTTGACTGATGGCTCCATGAGTTGCTCGACAAAGATTCCAGTTGGAACTGCTTCTCGCTTCGATCCCATGTTTGCCAGCTCGTCCGCTGCGTCGTTGTATTGGCGCAGGACATGTGTGATTTCCAGCCCATCGAACTTGTTTTCCAGCTTGCGGACTTCTTGACAGTATGCCGCCATGGTATCGTCGAGACAGGTCCAGTCTTTCATGACTTGGTTTACCACGAGTTGAGAATCTCCGCGCACAACCAGTCGACGTATGCCGAGTGATATAGCAATGCGGAGCCCGTGAACAAATGCCTCGTACTCGGCGACGTTGTGGGAAGCCGGGAAGTGGATTTGTAGAACGTACTTCAGTTTTTCGCCGGTGGGGGACGTCAATATGACTCCGGCCCCGGCGCCACCGATCCGTAGAGAACCGTCGAAGTACATTGTCCAGTACTCTATGTTTGCTGTTGGTGTAGGCAGTTGGACTTCTGTCCACTCGGCCACGAAGTCGGCTAGAGCTTGAGACTTGATTGCTGTCCGTGGCTGAAAGGTGATGTCGAACGCCATCAACTCGAGTGCCCATTTAGCGATTCGGCCGGTGGCCTCGCGATTATGAAGGACATCCCCGAGTGGAAATGTTGTGACCACCGTGACTTGGTGTGCTTGGAAATAATGCACCAGCTTCCGGACTGTGATAAGTAGGCCATATAGCAGCTTCTGGACCTACGGATATCTCGTTTTGGAGTCGGCAAGGACCTCGCTGACGAAGTAGACTGGCCGTTGTATTTTTTGAATATGACCCTGTTCGGATCGCTCAACCACTAGCACCGTGCTGACTACCTGTGTTGTTGCCGCCAGATATAGCATTAGCGGTTCCTGGGGCAGAGGTGATGCCAACACGGGGGGTGATGTGAGGAATTGTTTGAAGTCTTCGAAGGCTCGCTGGGCTTCCGGGGTCCATTGGAAATTGTCGGTCTTTTTGAGTAGCTTGAAGAAGGGCATGCCCCGTTCGCCCAGTCGGGAGATAAATCGGCTGAGTGCCGCCATGCAGCCTGTCAGCTTCTAGACGTCTTTGAGGTTAGTCGGGGGTGCCATGTGCCTGATGGCGTTGACTTTCTCCGGGTTGGCCTTGATGCCGCGGTGCGAGACGATGAAGCCGAGTAACTTTCCGGATGGCACACCGAAGGCGCATTTTTCCGGGTTCAACTTCATCTTGAATCTTCGAAGGTTTTGGAAGATTTCTTCCAAGTCAGCGATGAGGTCTTCTTTGGACTTTGTCTTAATCACCACATCATCAACGTAGGCTTCCACGTTGCGCCCGATCTGAGTATGCAGACACCGCTGAATAGCCCTTTGATAGGTTGCGCCCGCATTCTTCAGACCGAACGGCATTGTGATATAGCAATACGCTCCAAACGGTGTGATGAAAGATGTGTTCAAGCAGTCTTCTTCCCTCAGGCTGATTTGATGGTATCCCGAGTAGCAGTCGAGAAAGCTGAGTAGGTCACACCCTGCCGTGGAATCAACCACCTGATCTATCCGGGGAGGACCAAATGGGTCCTTGGGGCACGCTTTGTTGAGGTCGGTGTAGTCGACGCACATGCGCCATTTACCGTTTTTCTTCTGGACCAAAACTGGGTTTGCCAGCCAGTCCGGGTGGTAGACCTCTTTGATGAACCCGGCTGCGAGGAGTTTGGTAATTTCGTCCTGGATAGCATCTTTGCGGTCTTGAGCGAAGCGCCGCAGCCGTTGCTTGACTGGCTTGGCGTTTGTCTTCATGTTTAGGGCGTGCTCGATCACCTCCCTTGGTACGCCCGGCATGTCGGACGGTTTCCACGCGAAGATATCCTTGTTGGCTTGGAGAAAGGTGACGAGCGCGTCTTCCTATTTGGGGTCGAGTCCGGTCCCGACTAGAGCAATCTTGGAGGGGTCGGAATGGTCTAGGGGGATCTTCTTCGTGTCAGAGTCCGCTGAAATTCCCGACTTCGCTGCTTTTTTCGTCGGAACTTGATCTTGCTCGACTTCTGTTGTGACGGTTTGCCGGATGCTATCGCACCCGACTGCCGCCTCTTGTGATTGAGCCAGTTCGCAGCTCTCCTTGTCGCAGGTGAAGGCTTGCTTGATGTCGCTGCGAAGGGAGAGGACTCCTGCTAGTCCAGGCATCTTCAGCACCATGTATGTATAGTGCGGTATAGCCATAAATTTGGCGAGTGCCAGTCGTCCGAGTATCGCGTGGTACGCAGTCTCGAAGTCGGCGACCTCGAAGCAGACGTTTTCTGTGCGGAAATTATCCTGCGTGCCGAAGGTTACCGGCAAAGTTATCTGCCCGAGTGGAGTTGATGACAGGCCGGGAATTATCCCGTGGAAGGGCGCAGTGCTCGGCCGTAGTTCTGAACGAGGAATTTTCATCTCGTCCAAAGTCTTGGCGAACAGGATATTGAGTGCGCTGCCTCCGTCGATGAGGGTTTTCTTCAGCCTGATGTTTCTGACGACCGGGTCCAGGATGAGTGGATAGCGTCCTGGGTGGGACACCCGATCTGGGTGATCTGCGCGATTGAAGGTGATGGCCATCTCTAACCAGCGCAAGTATTGGGGGGTGTCGGCTGTGGAGACCGTGTTGATGTCGCGCGCTGAAAGCTTCTGTTTGCGCTTGAACTTGTAGGTGAGTGGACCCCCGAAGATATGGTTGAGCTCGGCTTGAGGATCTTGGAAATCGTCAGCCGGACCCGAGTCTGGCTTGTCTTTGTCCTTGTCGGCGCCAGATGATGAAGTCTACTCGGAGGCAAACTTTTTGAGCATATAACAGTCTTTGGCCGCGTGCTTTCCCTTGGGGTGAAAGGGGCATGGCCCGCTCATGACTTTCTGGTAGTCGTTGTTCCGCTGGGGCCATGACCGGCTACACTCCATGTTGGCCACCTCGTTGTCCAACTTCCGTTTACGGCTGCTGGACTTGTTTTGAGACGGCTCGTTGTCGGCTTTCGCCTTCTGTTCTTTCTATCGGGGCTCCTTCTTCTCGTCGAGGGCCTCGGCTACCGCTTCGGCCGAGTCGGCGTATTTATTGGCCATGTCGAAGAGCGCCCGGACTGTGGATGGTGGCTTCCGAGTGAATTTTGCGATAAGCGGAGCGTCTTTTACCCCTTTGCGAAAGGCGGCGATGACAGCTTCGTCTTTGACGGTTGGGATTTGGTTGCGCTTCTCGGAAAACCTTTTGATGAATTTGCACAAAGACTCGTTTTTCTTCTGGTGCAGTTGATAAAGATCATGCGCCGAAGCGGGTCTGTCATAGGTCCCCTGGAAGTTAGCGATGAACCGCTCCCTGAGTTGTCCCCAGGAACCGATCGACCGACTCGGGAGGCCTGTCAGCCATGTCCTCGCCAAGTCGGCTAGCGCGACTGGGAGGTAGTTAGCCATGACTCTGCTGTCGCCCCCAGAAGCTCGGACTGCCAGGGTGTAAACGGTAAGCCAGGACTCTGGGTTTGTCTTGCCGTCGTACTTTTCGATCCCGGTGGGCTTAAAGCCAGTCGGTCACAAGACGTCCTATAGCTCCCGAGTGAAGGCTGGGATGCCTTCGTCTTCTGAGGGCTCCGACTCTGATCTTGGCGATGTAGTCGCTCGTGGTGGATGCCGAAGCGCTCGTTTTCGTCTTCCAGTCGGTGGCGTTCATCTTCTTCGCGTTCTTCGCGTCGGGCGTTTATGGTGTGACGAAGGTCTCGGTGCAGTCAAACTCGGAGGTCCTGATTGGGTCGGCGATCGTACTGGCGACGCCGCCGGTTGTCATTATTGGTATTGCCGAGCATTGCTTGCCGGGACTCTTCGCGTTGCCGACTAGAGCCGGCTGCCCAGCGTCGTGTTGATGCAGATAAGCCTGCTGCCGGAGAACCCGACCGGTTGGTCTGTATAGCAGTGTCACCCGACTGCTGTTGCTGCTGACAGGCAGCAGCTGTGATCATCGCCTTGATCTTGGCGTTAGTCAGAGTGGCCTAGTGATCCGGCCCGAGCTGGAGGGTGTCCAGCAGAGTCGCTGCGGCCACAACATTCTGTTGCGGTGTGATGAAGACGTCGTGGTCGCCAATCTTGGTTTGAAGGATCTGTTGCTGAGCGATTTGCCCAGCCTGTCGCAGCTCGTTATTGCGAGCTTCGCGGTTGGCCTCCTCTTGTTGTAATCAGCGCGCCTCCTCTTGTCGCTCCTCTGAAACGGCGCTTGGCCGTGTCCAAACTAAACTGCTAGGGATCGGGTCTGCTGCGCGGGATCTTGATGCGCAGCGTCACCAGAGCTGTGAGGGAGATTAACGACCTCTCCCCTTCTTGGCCCAACCCGGGCTGGCTCAAGGCCTAGCGCAAGTCGGACGCCGAAGGAGAGGGTTGTCCCGATGCTCGGCGATGTGAAGGACTGCCGCAGAAAATCGTCGAAGAGGATGGCGGTGTCCTGGGTGCCGACTGGCGCAACATCGGCTGGTTCCTCGGTCGGCAAGATTGGATCTGCCTCAACCAAGGTGAGATCGCCGAGTTGATTGGCGATGAAGTCTAAGCTCCCGAAGGTAATTACGTCTCCGGGGGAGAACTTGTTCCTGTCGACTCCATTGATTGAATCCATCGAATCTTCAGATGAGAAATTCGCCGGGCCCCTACCTGGCGCGCCAACTGTCGATGCTTTGCACCGGCAATAAAACTATGGGGCTACTCGGCGAGGGTGAATTCTGTGGACTGCAGAGGAACACAAGAGAATTATACTGGTTCAGGCCCTCAAGGTGAGGTAATACCCTACGTCTAGTTGAGGTGTTATTCCTCTGAGGTGTATAGCGATCGATGATCTGGTTGTTCTTGTTGTCCTTGCCCTGAGGGGTGCCCTGCCTCCCTTTATATACTAGGGGACAGGGGTACATGATAAGGATCCCAGTCGGATATGACCAAGGGATTTCCTTCTTAGAGATAGAATCCTATCCGACTAAGACTATGTTTCCTTATTATACAAGGTACAGCCTGCCGGGTGCTATCTTATCTCTAATTACATGGTCCGGCCCATCCTCTATCCGAGTGGCCCATGTACTGGTGATGAGGTACCTGGGGCCCATGGCCTCCACAGAAACTCGTTCTGTGCAAAATGTGCACTTCGCGAGGTTACCGAACAAACGTGCATCTCTCAAGCATTAAAAACAGCACATAAATGTTCCTTATGTTCATCTAAAGACTTGCTATAAATATGTATATCATCAAAGTAAACCACCACAAATCTACCAATGAAAGTGCGTAAAACTTCATGCATGAGTCGCATAAAAGTACTAGGAGCATTAGTCAAACAAAAAGGCATTACTAACCACTCATACAAACCAAATTTAGTTTTAAACGCGGTCTTCCATTCATCACCCAATTTCATTCTAATTTGGTGGTATCCACTACACAAGTCTACTTTAGAGAACACAACAGAGCCACTTAATTCATCAAGCATATCATCTAACCTAGGAATAGGATGACGATATCTAATAGTTATGTTGTTAATGGCTCTACAATCCACACACATGCGCCATGACCCATCTTTCTTAGGCACCAAAATAACAGGAACAGCACAAGGACTAAGACTCTCACGTACATACCCTTTTTCAAGCAAGTCTTGCACTTGACGCCGAATTTCCTTAGTCTCTTCGGGATTGGTCCTGTACGGCGCACGGTTTGGCAACGCAGCTCCTGGGATCAAATCAATTTGATGCTCAATTCCTCTCATAGGTGGCAGCCCCAGGCGTATCTCACTTGGAAATATATCAGCAAACTCCTGCAAAAGGTTAGTAATAGCACGTGGCAAAGAAGGAGGCAAGTCCTCAAGTGTGAAGAAAGTTTTCTTGCAAACCAAAGCATAGCAAATAGATTCATTAACATTTAACTCAGAAATCTCAGATTTAGTAGCTAACATGGAAGCTCCTTTCAACTTAAGTGTGTCTTTCCTAGCTAGTGGCTCTTTTTTCTCCTTTTTAGGTGGAAACACATCTTTAACTACTTCCTGATTTTCAGACTTAGATTTATTTTCAGCACGCGCTATATCGTCCTTCAAAATTTCAGCAGGGGTCATTGTTAGCAACTCAATCTTTTTGCCATTATGTGTAAAAGTGTACATGTTAGTTCTACCACGGTGCAACACATCTCTATCATATTCCCAAGGTCTACCCAAAAGCAAAGAACATGCTTGCATAGGCACGACATCAAAATTTGTACTATCATGGTACTTTCCAATAGAAAATTGCACTCTCACAACTTTATTTACCTTCAACTTACCACAAGAGTTGAACCATTGGATGTAGTCAAGCCGTGGATGTGGTTGTGTAGGCAAACCTAGCTTGTCAACCAAATCTGAACTAGCAAGGTTGCTACAACTGCCGCTATCAATGACAACACGGCATGCTCTATTGTGAACCACGAACCTTGATTGGAACAAATTATGGTGCTGATTTTGCTCCGCCTTCTCCATTTGAGCTCTTAGCACCCGTTGTGCTACAATGCTCAGGTACTTGCTTGTATCTTCTACACCTATGTGCTCCACATCCTCATCGCTCTCGTCTTCATCACCTGCATTGTTAGTGCCATGTGCTAATTCATCATCAACATCACTAGCACTAGTGTACTCACCATCATCTATAGCAATGAGAACTCTCTGATTTGGGCAATCACGTTGCACATGGCCCATCCCTTTGCACTTGAAGCATTGGATATCCCTCGTTCGTCCCGTGGAAGCAACCGATGATGCGCTTTTTGCGGGTGCATGTACGCGAACAGATTTACTCACCTCGGTAGCTCGTGAAGATGGCGCTGCTGGTGCCCTATTGTTGGAAGGTGTAGAACTCCAAATAGGGACACTTTTGCCATACCCAATGGAAGGCCTCGATGTAGATGTGCTTCCCCAATTGTTCCTTCTTACTGGCTGCCTTCCCTGCAATTCGTGTTCAGCTAATATAGCTAGATGGAACAATCAGTTAAGAGAATTATATTCTTTGTATTGAATAATATCCTGAATTTCACGTCTCAAACCCCCATAAAATCAAGCCATCTTATCCTCCTCATCCTCCTCTACCTCACAACGCAACATTCCTATTTGTAGCTCCTGAAAGTAATCTTTTACAGATTTTTCTTCTTGGTCTAAGCGTTGCAACTTATTTTTCAAATCACGTTTGAAGGATGGAGGAATAAACCTACTCCGCATAGCTTGCTTCAACCTTTCCCATATGTTAGGTTCTAGGCTAGTTGTAACTAGTTCATTCCACCAGATAATAGCAAAGTCCTTAAATTCACTAGTTGCTTGCCTAACCCTATGAATTTCAGGAACTAAATGGGAATTAAATTTCTGCTCTATGGTCATCTCCCAATCCAAATAAGCTTTAGGGGTCATATTTTCCAGAAAATGAAGGCAAGGTAAATTTAATTTTAGCAAAAGGATCATCGTTACCTCGCACTTGGTGGCGGTTACCTCCCATACCTTGCCGGTTGAATCGCAGCCGTTGTCGTAGACGCTCATCACGACGTTCAGCACATGCATCACTATTGTCGGCTTCCTCCTCTTCATTACCTCCGTCATCGTCAACAAGTGGTGGTGGGTGACAGTTTGCTGCCAACTGCTCGATGCTATTAGTGAGGGTGGCAATGCTCCCCACCATAGCCTGGAGGTCTTCCCGCATAGCATTCAAGGCAGCTACATTTTCCTCAATCTTCTAATCCAGCTTAATGATCTCCTCTTTTGAAGCACAATCAGCGAAATCATTCACCTCACCTGCCATGGTTAGTAGAAAATAGGAAACAAACAGCACAAAAGTATTAACCCTATCAACTACTACTATGCAAGGATAGTGGACACTCGCAAATGGAAGCACCTTACCGAGCTCTTACAAGGTTCTGAGACTAGCGAGCAAAGGATGGTACAACCGGTGGTTGGTTCATGATACCTTGAGGGCGTGATCCAGCGATTGCAAGGGTCGAGACCGTGCTGACTAGAAGTATATATGTGGAGCTTGGGAGGCCAAAATATGTTAATAGCACACAATTCAATAACAGATAGTAATGCTGAATAAATATCCAAAGCACTTGTCCTACTTGCTGGCCTAAACGCATTCTAACCCAGATATGATAAAACAAGGGAGACAAACAAGTATGACAGGACAGCAGCAAGGAAATAAGGACTAGGCAAAAACACAGCACAAAACAACACACGGCTGGCTCCCTGGTGTGTCCTATGTGCTCCTCTTCCTTTTTTTTCTTTCACACCTTTTTTTATTTTTCTGATATTTTTTCCTCAACTAGGAGCACAGGAACAGCAACCTCAGGAAGTGACAGCTCAGTCTGATATAAGGTGTGGCCTGTAGAAATACACGAGCATGCTTTAAAAAACGTGCTAGAACTTTGGAGTGGAGTGCAGATACCCAATTTTTTGGCCTGAATTTTGCAAAACTGATTTTGGCAAACTTGATGAAATTGTGGAGTAGCAGATGGGAATGTTTTTGTAGATGTCCGTAGACTACTTATTTGCCTGATTCTGAGTCCGTATGCGAAAGTTATGGCTGTTTCAAGAAGGGTCCTCTGTATCAGTGTTTTCGTGGAGGCTGATTCAGAATCAGGTAGTGAAACCAGGGATAATATGGTGGCGGTGACTGCCGGGGAGGTGGATGGAGGTGTAGGGTGATCAAAGGACGTGATATATGATACTAAAACAGAACACACGATGACCAACACTTGCACAAGATGGTTAGTAGATAGGAAAACAAAGACAATGGTGGTGGTTCAGAGACAGATTAATCTAAGCAAAGCCCACTCTAAACAACAGCGGCTACTGAATATATATGAGTTAGGACATCCTAGGGTGAGGGTTTGCCCTGTGAGGGGCGCACTTCTCATGGGTTTAGCCCACGACACAAATACAAAGCCCAAAGGCCCAAACTGACTCGGACAGGAAAAATGATGCAACTTATTTCAACGATTCTAGACAGCTCAGGAGGAATTTTGGCATGAAACCAAAACCATCTGAAATTAGAATTCATAAGCTTTCCAACAAGTACTTGTAGGCCCTGTAACTCCTTCTGGATCAAAAGTTATGGCCGTTTGAAGTTGACGCTGTCTCTCAGCCCGAAACTAAACCGGTCTCGGAAATAGGAGTTTACTTGCACTTGTTGTCTCCACTTTAATATTTGGTTTCTTGAGCTATTGTCCATGGTCTTCTCCCAAGTTCCTAATAACAATAAAATCATTACAAGAATTAAATAGTATGCCATTCGTAGAAATATTTTCATGTAAGCTTTGGAACGCATTCACCTGGCGATTAAGTTGATGGGCACACGCGTGAGTAATTAGTCCTTGGATCTGTGGCGCATCTGTTCAACATGAGGAGGTTGTAAGTGTGTATCTAAAGAAGTGATGTCCTCATCACCCACACACACACAAACATACTAAAACAAGTAAACTAATACACCGATACTAGGGTAACAGCCTAATGAGGCGAAGGGCTTCTTCTCGCATCATAGTCATGCTCGGGTTCTTCTTCTTCATCTTCTTATGTCTCACCCCACTCTACCTCAGAATGGGTATGGGCTCCACTATCATCTGTCTCTTCCGAAGGCGAACTAGCTTCCGACTCTTCCTGGTCTTCTTCTTCATCAACATGCGCAATCGGTGGAACGACTCTGAGTGGAATGTGGTTATTCAGCACGTGAGTCCTTGGTACTAGCTGCAAACGTGGCGGAGGACAGACTCTCCTCCTTGTGGTGGTGTAGATCTTGGCTCCTCTAAGGGGTGCTTCTCCCTTTGCCTATGCCAGCTCCTCCTTCAAACGGTCCACCCTGTTTTGCAACGTGCTGATCTTACGGCGGTTCTCATGATGAGGACATCACTAGCTCGGATATGACCATAGCTATCTTATGTATTCATCAACCAAAGGTGCATGCTTTCTACATAAGATTTACGTGTTATATATTTGAACAGCCATTACTGCACCATGAGTTTTGTGTGTTCTCGTTTGCAGAGATACTTGCTTGGGTAAAAGGGAAAGAAACCGAGCACAAGGAACACATGGATGATCAAAGAAGTTGATTGGAGACCAAACCAAGACCTTACCTAAGTCTACTCCTATATCACCATGTCACTTTTGGTCCATAGAAGACAAGAGATGAAGTTCTCCACGTTTTGGATTCGGATTCGGGTCTCCTAATAGCATCAACTTCAAATGGACCTAGTCGGTGATCCAGAAGGACTTTTGGGGCCCATGAGTACTTGTTGGAAACCATATGGAGTCTACTTTCATATGGTTTTGGTCCCACATTAAAATTCCTCCAGAGCTGTCCGGAATCGTCGAAACAATACACGTACCTCTTCCAGTCCGAGTCTGTTTTGGGCCTTGGGCCTTATAATTGTGTCATGGGCTAAGCCCAATGGGTGTGCGCTCTAGGGTTAACCCTAGGACGTCCCAACTTATATATATTCAATAGCCGTCGTCGTTTAGAGTTGGGTTTTGCTTAGATTATTCTGCCATAGCAGTTTCGCCGTCTAGATCGGTTTGTGGAACCCCAACTTTATGTGCTAAACATCCATCTGCAATTCAGATTGTGTTCTTTCTTGTTCTTGTGAGTTTCTTTGATTGCTTGCAGGGATAAAACATTCATGGTGAGGTCGACTACATGAGAGCATGGTTGATAATAACTAGACGTGTGGGTGTAGCGGTTGCGAGGTGACGATCGCTGATCGGAAGCCTCAAAACGTAAGCATCTTTACGTCGCCAAATCGAACCTATCGGAAGATCGGGCACCTAGGCGCATCATCTCGTTCTCCCGTTCATGAGCTACTATAACCACATCAGCATGAGTATTGTCCATGGCACTCAGCATCCTTACTAAGTGTTGCATGGTAGAGCTGTTCTCCGCTTCAGGATTCTGATAACTGCTATACTCATCATTCTGGGTCCTGGACGGATGATAACAATAGGCAGTGTCCCTCAAGCGTTCGGCATAGCAGTGACGAAGTTCTCCAATGGCCACCAATGCCACTTTCTGACATGCATGCTCAAAATTCCTTCCCCCAACTTCAAAGATCATGGACTGGACTCCTTCACGATCACTTGAAACCATCAAGCGAACACATCACTTCTCTTCATTTGGATTATGGCGAACTTGTTTGTACTCAGGAGCTAGGTTGAAACCTATGGCAAAGGCCACGTCATGCAGCGCCTTGACAAAACCTCGAACTCCAAACAAGTGCACAGGCTCACGGTTTGACATCCATAGAATGTGAAGAGAGAGGTTAATCTATTTGTTAAGTTAACATAACAAGTTTGACTTAAATAAAAAGAAAAAGGGAGGGGTAATAAAATTTAAAAGGGGAAGGTAAGGGTAAATTGAAGTCAGCCATAAACTTCAAGTTTTTTTTTGAGAAACTGAAACAGTACTAAACAGTACTAGACAGAAACGAACAGTAGAAATATATTTTTTAAAGAACGAAACAGTACTGGTGTAACAACGTATAGTATTCAATGGTACAGTGCTAAATAAACATAATCAGTACAATAATGGATCTACAATACTAATTACAAGAATAAGGTAACAGCAAATATGCATAAATAAACAGTGTAATTTTTGTAGTACATTTTATTTTCAGAAAGGGAGATAAACCAAACAATTTTCCATCTACTGTTAACTTTCTTGTTAACTTTCTTAATTTAAAAGAGAAAGGGGAAAAGAGCAATTCTAATTTTCAAATCCTTGTTCAGGAGGCTTCTATATGTTACCATTTGGCTTATCCTAAGATCAAGGAGGCTCTAGTACCAACTTCACGCCTAGAAATTTTCATCCAAAATTCCAAACACTTTCATGTGTATTTAACCCTCGTCCAGAAATTAGCCGAAGCACACAATAACAATGTTAATAACAAAGTACAAGTCTTTAACTAATAAAGAAACACGTGCATAATTATTACAGAGGCAGATGGAACCTCTCACACAATAAAAACTAAGCAACAGGAAACTAGCAAAGGTGACGACTCCAACTCCACAGGCAACTTGACCAGGACTCATCCTAGTCCTCCAGATCACCTTCATCACTGTAGAACTTCTCCTCTGGTGAATGATTATTGCAAGATGAGTACATGGAATACTCAACAAGCCACATAGCAAATATGTAAGTGCACAGAATAAACAAAGGATGGCATAATTTGGAAAAAAGGCGAACTGGGAGACCGGATTAGGTGCGGATTCGGCGGCGGCTCGGATTCTACCTCCGGCCGGAGGTAGAAGACAGCCCTGACAGGTGGTGCCCACCTGTCGGTGAAGGAGAGAGAGGGGCACTGGCAGGCCGGCTAGGCCGCTAGGCCGACGCGGAAGGGAGGAGATGCAGGCTGCGGCCACGCACGCGTGTGGGAGATGGGAGAGGCACTGGGCTGATTTTGGCCCAGTGGCCTAGGGGAGATTTTAAAGGGATTTTCAATTTATTTAATTGCTGAAATGCTATTTCGTTTATTCAACATACTTTGCTTGCTCAATTAATTCCCCAAAAAATCTAGGGGCTAAAGGAACAAGTAAAGTATTTTATAAAATTTTATCTAGCCCAATTTTATATTGAAATTTATTAAGAATTTTATTAGGGTTTCCCTTTAAGCTTTTAAACAATTTCTAGAAAATGCATTATCAATCACATTATTAAATTAAATGATTTTTAGGGCATGACAATCGCCATTTGGCCGTCGCTCATCATCGCGCCACTCCGGTCCCACTGCCCTGTTGCCGCTGGTCGCCGCTAACGTCCTCCCGGGCCTCGCCATGCCACGTGTCGCTGACATGTGGGCCCCACTGGCAGTATCCCCCACGGTGTATGACAAGGGGACCCTAGTGAACAGTGTGCATCCCATCTGAGCCGTCGAATCATCTCGGTCAATTCGGAGCCACTCAATCTTCATAAAACCCCGAAGCAATCTAAGTCGTTCGATCTTCTAGATCTGATCCGAGCTGCCGGATTTCCATAATCCGATTGCCTAGCCATGTCAGCCCTAGATCTGCCACGTCACCGTCAACCTTGGCCGCCACATCAGCTCCTCTATGCACAAGTCGCCACATGGCAGTCCACGTCACTGATCCACCGAAGCCATCCACCCTCGGTCCACGAACCTAGTCTATATGAGCCGAGCCACTAACAGTGGGCCCCACCTCTTGTATTCCACCCCAAAAATAATTATTTTCTAAGGGAATATTCCTGAGAATATTCCTTTTCAATTTCTTATCAGATTTTCTCTGAATTCAAACTTCCAGAGGTCATATCTTTCCCGTTTGAACTCCGATTCAACCTGTTCTTCTTTCTAAATTCATCTAAAATCATGATCTACATGTGTGTGTACTTTTTATGTACTGTTTATTTGGAGTTTCTTAGTTTTTTCCTTGTTTTGTGTGTAATCGTGCAGTGTCCGCTGTTCCAGAAGATTGCGAAGTTCGAGGAAGAGTTTTAGAAGATCAATTGAAGATTTTTTTTATTCCGAGGCAAATCACACAACAATCCCCTTGAGCATGTTGAACCTAAGTGTGAAAACTATTTTGTTTTAATGTTATTGCATGTAAATTTTGGAATATCATTATTACGGGTATTTATTATTATTCCAATATTCCCTTATTATGGCCATTTTGCTATTGATACCTTTACCTTGATGCCATGGGTAATTAATATTGACTAGCTAGATGTCTAAACCAATGATCTAGCTAGAATAATTAGTTTTGCTTAGCCATGCTTAGAAACCTTAGCATCATTTTATGTGGGATAACTATTCATTCACCTATGATTTAATTAATGGATAAAGGCTATACTTTCCCGAAGGTTGGTCATGGTTGGTTAATTAAATATGCCAACTAAAACTTGATTGATGGTGGATTGTGAGCACATGGAACGGTGAAGTTGCTAGTGGTGCTCGTGATAATTAATGACCGATTTGTGAGCTACTAAATGAGAAGCTTAATCGTACTAACCACAAGCTAGAATGGGTAATGGCTTGACCGGAAGTGTGGTACATTCAATAGGAGGCACTAGGACATGTTTGTGGTAGTTGTACGTCCACACATGGCAGTCATAAGTCCATGAGTTTGGGCGTTGAGCCGTCTCGCAGGAAGGCAACTGGAGACCGGAGGCTTGGCAGGTGGCACTTCTGTTGGGCAAATTACAAGAAAGGTCTTGTCACAGTTCCCCTTTTTGCAGTACCATGGTGGTATTTCAGAGCATGGTAACATGTGTGGAACCATGTCTTGTGGGTAAAATGGTACACCTTTGGCCAGAGTAAAACTATTCAAATAGTCGTGCCCGCGGTTATGGGCAGTGGAGCAATGTTTTTGTGATTAGTCCCACACTACTCATTAATGATGATAATTTTATAATTGATGGTAACTTGATCGCTCCAGGTTTGGAGGGTTTTGGTTTGGGCCTGAACTGCATTAGAGTATTGTTCGGCGACTAGTATAATGTTAATAATAATTAAATTATACTGTTTTTGGCAATGCTTTTAAATGCAAATATTTTATATGCCATTTATGCAAAAGAGCCATATTATTCCTTCCTTGGAACCCTGTTGCATTATATTGCATTCCCGTGTGGCTTGTTGAGTATGGTGGGTGGTACTCAGTCTTGCAATAATACCATCATTAGAGTGAAGCTACCTGTGGCTTGGTGTCGATGTTTTACACTAGCAATATGAATATAGGGCTACTCGTCGGATTGAAACTCGGTGGATTGCATAGGAACATAGGAAGTTTATACTGGTTCAGGCCCTCGATGTGAGGTAATACCCTACGTCTAGTTGTGGTGTATTCCTTTGAGGATGTGTGATTCTGATGAATCTCTGTATGCCCTCAGGGGGCGCCCTGCCTCCCCTTATATACCGGGGGACAGGGATACAAGGTAGGAATCCCAGCCGGATTACAGCTAAGGGATCTACTCGTAGAGATATAACCTACCCGACTAGGACTGTATATTACTTATCGTACAAGGCAAAGTCTGCTGGGTTCTATCATATCTCTAATTACAAGGCTAGGCCCATCCTCTATCTAAGTGGCACATATGCTTGTGATGAGGTACCCAGGACCCATGGCCTCCACAACAGCCCCTAAGACCTTCATAGTTGAGTCACAGCTAATGGCGAGTGCTCATCCTCCACAGTGAAGATTGCCCGAGTGCATTGCTCCCGAGTACTCTTTGTCCGAGTGCGTCTTCTTCCCAAGTCCTGCTTCATGTTAGCTGGCAGCGAGGCTATGAAGGGCTCCATGTAGATGTATAAATAGTGTGCGCCGAATAGGCACACCAATAGGTGTAGCCCCCGACTTTGTGCTTAATTGTGAAAACAATTAAACATAAAGTCAAAGATCTTTAACCTTGTAGTCTTTCCCGAGTAGTATACTATTGGTATATGAGACACTTTGGTATCATGTCAACCGGAAATAATTTATAGTCTTTGTCGAGTAGCATGCCACTCGTATATGAGACTCTTCAGCTTCATGTCAGCTGGAAAAGGTGTTTATAGTCTTTCCCGAGTGGCATCCCGCTTAGAAGTTAGACTCTTCAGTGTCATATCAGCTGGAAAGAATATTTATAGTCTCTCCCGAGTAGTGCACTACTCGGAAGTTAGACTCCTCAGCATCATGTCGGTTGGAAAGAGATTTGCTCATGGCAACTGTTGGCCAAGCATATAGGCCAAGTACCACTTTATGAAATTTAATCCATTATGTGGTCAGGTGTACTTGAGAGATACCTGCATCCCCATTTTTAATGAAGACTAGCTTGTGATCCTTATAAGGATATATCCTCAATACCTGGTGAATAACACAGATATCTAAACACATGTGTTCAGCAGTCGGCTTTCATGAAGTATATCTGATTACTCAATCGGTCTCTGTTAGTAGCACTAGTACTGTGTTTTTAACACAGCCAGCGAGCGGCCCAAATTGAGTGTGCTACTATAGAAACTTATATCTTGGGGTCTACTACCAAATAAGCCAGCCTAAACCGACCTACCCAGCGTAGCTCTATAAAATCGGCATCCCTCGCATGTTAGGTTGAGTATTTCAGTGTTGATAACTGCAATCAGCCAGAGGAATCCTTGTCTGCAAGTGATGGCAACGGGGTGCCCGATCTTCCATTAGGTAAGGATAACTCTCGATTTGGTAGAGAATTGACACTCACGATCCGGCTTCTGATCACCAAGACCCGAACCCTGCAATCGCTGCACCACATCTCGTCTTGTTATCAACCGTGCGCTGCTCGGTTGACCTCGCCACGAAGGCTAATCCCTGCATGCGAATCGAAGAACACAAGCAAGAACAAGAAAGATTGCAACTCACTTGCAGATGAATGATTATCCTCTCGAAGTTGGGGTCTTAGAAACCGATAAACGGCGAAACTATTCAAAGACAGGATAATCTAAGCAAAAACCCATCTAAACAGTGACGGCTACTGAATATATATGAGTTAGAACGTCCTAGGGTGAGGGTTTTCCCTGTGAGGGGCACACTCCTCATGGGTTTAGCCCACGACACAAATACAAAGCCCAAAGGCCCAAACTGACTCAGATGGAAAAAATGACACAACTTGTTTTGGCGATTCTGGACAGCTCAGGAGGAATTTTGGTGTGAAACCAAAACCATCTGAAAGTAGATTTATAAGCTTTCCAACAAGTACTTGTAGGCCTTGTAACTCCTTTTGGATCAAAAGTTATGACCGTTTGAAGTTGATGCTGTCTCCCAGTCCGAAACTGAATCGGTCTCGGGAATAAGAATTTACTTGCACTTGTTGTCTCCACTTTAATATTTGGCTTCTTGAGCTATTCTCCATGGTCTTCTCCCAGGTTCCTAATAACAATAAAATCATCACAAGAATTAAATAGCATGTCATTCGTGGAAATATTTCCATGTAAGCTTAGGAACGCATTCACCTGGCAATTATGTTGACGGGCATGTGCGCGAGTAATTGGTCCTTAGACCTGTGGAGGTTGTAAGTGTGTATCAAAGGAAGTGATGTCCTCATCAGCAAGCCTTTCTGACTTGTGTTTTGGATGCAACCTGGTTGCCACAGATGCTTGTGATGACGTACCTAGGGCCCATAGCCTCCATACTTGGTCTTCGTGTTTGGCTTATACCCCAGTTGAGCTACCTGTGGGCTTGGTGCTGAAGCTTCGCTAGGTTGTCGTTCCGCTGCAGTTTTCTTTTGTATAAGGACTTATTGCCTCTTTTGTAAGTATGTATCATTATTTCATTTTGGTTATGTTTATCAAATTATCAATTTGTGTACCTCTATTGATTCCTGGATGAGGGTTTAATGCACAAATTAGCATTGGAAATTTGTAGTGAATTTTCGGGCATGACAACAGGTCCTAGTCCAAGTACTAGGCAAGTCCCAGACTCCCCATACTCAGGGTCCCATGGGTGCATCTCACATAGCCACCCCCATGACACCACATCCATCAATAGCCAAGCTTACCCTGCTTGCACAAATTACTTGGACAGGGGTGTCCCATTCCACCCATGTGGTCATACTATCTTATGGTCAGTGAAATTCCCCGAGGAATCGGTCCTTATATGCCATGTGGGGTCAGGTCATATAGGCGAAGACAACCCATGACCAAACTTTATAAAAAATCTTTTATTTTGCAAAGTGTCCGACATCAAGTACCGGTCTTTTTAAACCACTTCTGAAAATCCCATTTTGGCAGAAGTTGCAAGAAGAAATGAGAACACAGTTGAATTTTAGCACCACTTATCATCCCCAGATAGATGGTCAAACTGAACAAACTAATCAGATCCTTGAGGATATGCTTCGAGCTTTGTGTTCTTGATTTTGGGAAGAGATGGGATAGGAGTCTCCCGTATGCGGAATTCTCCTACAATAACAGTTACCAGGCCAGTCAGAAGATGGCACCATATGAAGCTTTGTATGGACAAAAATGCAAGACCCCGCTTCTCTGGGATCAAACCGGAGAATGTCAAGTCTTCGGGACAGATATTTTGAGGGAAGCAGAGGAAAAAAGTCAAGGTCATACAAAAGAATCTTAAATCAGCACAATCGATACAGAAATAGGTCGGTTGAGTGAGGGCTCCATCCAGAACATATAAGCTAGCGCACAGGAAAAGGACAAAAGAGCCGGGCCTCCAGCCTTTCATACTTTTGGAGAACTTCCATCTATCAAAGAGACAAAAAGCTCAGAGGCATTCTTATCATTTGGTAGATCCAAGTCCATGGCCTATTTCGTGTTCACTCGGAGCTTTGGTAACCACAGTAGGAGGAGAGTTACGTGGATAATTGTCGCAAGGACTTGAAATTTGAAGCATGTGCCTTTGTGTACCTATGGGTCACTCCACTTCAAGGTGTACGACGCTTTAACACCAAGGACAAACTTGCACCTAGATACGTGGGTCTGTATAAGATTGTGGGCTAGAGAGGAGAAGTTGCTTATCAGCTTGAGTTACCGGCATCTTTGGGAGATGTACATGATGTATTCCATGTTTCCCAACTCAAGAAATGTCTCTGGGTACCATCTAAACAAGCAGACACAACTCAAATAGAGTTACATAGGATCTGACGTATGTGAAAAAAACTATCAAGATTCTAGATACCTTCGAGAGACACACCTGAAATCGAGTGATTCGTTACTGCAAGGTTCAATGGAGTAATCACTCGGAAGATGAGGCAACTTGGGAACATGAAGACGAGTTAAAGTCAGCTCATCCGCATATCTACGTTAGTGCTTCCGAATCTCGAGGATGAGATTCCCTGTAGGGGGGTAGGTTTGTAACGCCCTAAGGACACTGTGGAGGCCATGGGCCCCGGGTACCTCATAACAAGCATATGGGCCACTCGGACAGAGGATGGGCCTAGCCTTGTAATTAGAGCTATGATAAAACCCGGCAGACTTTGCCTTGTACGATAAGGAATATACAGTCCTAGTCAGGTAGATTATATCCCTAAGAGGAGATCCCTTGGCTGTAATCCAGCTGGGACTCCTACCTTGTACCCCTATCCCATAGTATATAAGAGGAGGCAGGGTGCCCCTGAGGGCATACAGAGATTCACCAGAATCATACTTCCTCAAAGGAATACACCATAACTGGACGTAGGGTATTACCTCACATTGAGGGCCTGAACCAGTATAAACCTTCCTGTGTTCTTTTGCAATCCACCGAGTTTCGATCCGATGAGTAGCCCTATATATTTATTGCTGGTGTAAAACATCGATAGTTGGCACGCCAGGTAGGGGCATCGGCAAGATCTACATCTACAAGCTCGATGGATCCAGCAACCGAAGTTGACGGCAGCAAATTCTCTCCTGGAGACACAATAGCTTTCGAAAGCCTCGATTTCGTCGCCGACCAGATCGGCAATCTCACCTTGGCCAATGCAGACCAGATTCAACCGGCCGAGGAACCAGCCGACTCCGCGCCAGTTGGCCCACAAGACGCTGCAGCCACCCTCGTCAATCTGCTGCGGCGATCTACCACCTGTCCGGGTCTGTGGACAACTCTCTCCTTCGGCGTTCGACTCGTGCTGGGCCTCGAGCCATCCCAGGTCAGGCTAGGAAGGGGAGAGATCGTCAATCTCCCAAGCAGACTCAGCAACACCGTGGATCTACATCCCACGCGGCAGACCCGATCCTCTATGCTTCAGTTTGGACACGGCCCAGAGCCGTTCCAGATTGGATATAGGGAGGTCGGAGTAGTCCTTACTCTGATCAACTACTCGGATTCCGATTCCAAGTCGGACAACGGTTCAAACACCAGTTCGGACACTAGTCTGGGGAGTTTCCTTCTGCCCGAGAGATCTTCATGGCTTCAACCCCTTCACCGGAGGTGCGCTGACTACAAGAGGAGCACCAAGAGGAGGCATGCCGACTACGGCAACAAGAGGAGGTTGATCGCGAGGCTCGGAACGACGAGCTATGCAGGGCTAGGCGAATTGCTCAGCAACAGATCCTTCAAACTAGAGTTGGCGACCACGACGTCTTCGTCATGCCACTGCAGAACATTGTGGCCGCTGCAACCTTGCTGGACACACTCCAGCTCGGGCCTAATCATCAGGCCACCCTGACTATCGCCAAAATTAAAGCCATGATCACAACTGCCGCATGTCAGCAGCACCAGCAGTTGGGTGACACACATGTACCGACCAATCGATCGGGTTCTCCAGCGGCAATCTCGTCCGCATCAGCACGACGCTGGGCGGCTAGCTCAAGTCAGCCGCATGAGGAGTCACGGCAAACATCACTCGGCAACATCAACAACAACAATCGGCGGCACCCCCAGAACAATCGTCGGTTCAACCAAGACCTCCTAGTCCGTCTACAACATGATCTCCGCCAAGAGATTAATGCTCGGCGCCGTCAACATGAAGACGACGAGCAACACCGACTAGAGGACGAGCACGAGCGTTTCGGTCTCCACCACGAGCGGTTTAACCGTCGTGGCCGGAGCCGAAGCCCTGACGAAGATGAAGGTGTACCAGCCTTCACCCGAGAGCTACAAGATGTCGACTGGCCGTCGGGCTTCATGCCTACGGGAATCGAGAAATACGTCGGCAAGACTAACCCCGAGTCCTAGCTCACCGTATATACCCTAGCGATCCGAGCTGCCGGAGGTGATCACAAAGGCATGGCTAACTACCTCCCGGTCACCCTGTTCGACTCAGCGAGGACATGGCTAACAGGGCTCTCGAGGCGAACAATCGGCTCCTGGGGGGAACTCCGAGAACGCTTCATAGCCAACTTTCAAGGGAGTTATGAGAGACCATCTTCCGAGCACGATCTCTACCAGCTGCACCAGAGGAAGAACGAGTCCCTCCATGAGTTCATCAAAAGGTTCTCCGAGAAGCGCAATTCCATTCCTATGATCAAGGTCGAGGTCGTCATCGCTACCTTCCGCAAGGGAGTCAAGGATGCCCTATTCATCGCGAAGTTCACTCGGAAGCCACCAGCCTCTGTCCGGGCTCTCTTCAATATGGCGAATAAATACACCGACTCGGCTAAAGCAGTCACAGAGGCCCTCAACGAGAAGAAATAGCCTTGGCAGAAAGACCAGAAGGCCAAAGCCGACAACGAGCCATCGCAGAACAAGTTCGGCAGCCGCAAATGGAAATCGGACAATGAGGTGGCCAACATGGAGTGAACTCGGTCGTAGCCCCCAAGGAACAACGACTACCAGAAAGTTATGAATGGGCCTTGCCCCTTCCACCCCAAGGCAAGCACGCGGCCAAGGACTGCTTCATGCTTAAGATGTTTGCTTCCGAGCAGGCTTATTATCTAGCGCCGACAAGGACAAAGACAAGCCAGATTCGGGCCCGGTCGATGATTTTCAGGATCCCCAGGCCGAGCTCAACCACATCTTCGGAGGGCCGTCTGTGTATGAGTCCAAGCGAAAGCAAAAGCTAACAACATGCGACGTCAATATAGTCTCTACAGCGGACGCTCCCCAGTATTTGCGCTGGTCAAAGATGTCCATCACATTTACCCGCGCAGATCATCCAGATCGGGTTTCACACCTGGGACACTACCCACTCGTCCTGGACCCAATCGTCAAAAATATCAAGCTGAAGAAGGTCCTCATAGATGGAGGCAGTGCGCTCAACATTCTATTCGCCAAGACTCTGGATGAGATGAAGATTCCTCGTTCGGAAATGCCGCCAAGTACTGCGCCGTTCCATGGGATAATTCCTGGCCTATCTTGAACACCCCTCGGGTAGATAACCTTGCCGGTCAACTTCGGCACGCGGGATAATTTCCGCACAGAAAACATCTGCTTCAAGGTCACTGATTTCGAGACCGCGTACCACGTGATACTCGGACGACCAGTGCTTGCCAAATTTATGGCGATACTACACTATACCTACATGGTGCTCAAGATGCCTGAGCCAGCCGGAGTCCTCTCCCTCCGCAGCGACGTCAAGCAAGCCTTCACCTGCGACAAGGAGAGCTGTGAGTTGGCTCAATCGCAAGAGGCGGTAGTTGGACGCAATAACATTCGGCAAGCCGTCACAACTGAAGTCGAGGATGACCAAGTTCCAGCGAAAAAAGCAGCAAAGTCAGGAATTTCAGCGGACTCTGACATAAAGAAGATCCCCCTGGACCCTTCCAACCCCTCCAAAACTGCTCTTGTCAGGACTGGACTCGACCCCAAATAGGAAGATGCTCTCGTCACCTTCCTTCAAGCCAACAAAGATATCTTCGCATGGAAACCGTCCGACTTGCCGGGCGTACCAAGGGAGGTGATCGAGCACGCCCTTAATGTCAAGACAGACGCCAAGCCGATCAAGCAACGGCTACGGCGCTTCGCACAAGACCGGAAAGATGCTATTCGGAAAGAGATAACCAAGCTCCTCGCAGGCAGGTTCATCAAAGAGATCTACCACCCGGACTGGCTGGCAAACCCAGTTCTGGTCTGGAAGAAAAAGGTAATTGGCGCATGTGCGTCGACTACACCGATCTTAACAAGGCATGCCCCAAGGACCCGTTCGGTCTACCAAGAATAGATCAAGTGGTGGATTCAACCGCGGGGTGCGAACTTCTCAGCTTTCTCAACTGTTACTCGGGATATCACCAAATCAGCCTGAAGGAGGAGGACTGCTTAAAGACGTCTTTCATCACGCCGTTTCGCACCTACTGCTACATCACTATGCTGTTCGGTTTGAAGAACGCTGGAGCAACGTATCAACGAGCAATCCAGCGGTCTCTATACACTCAGATCGGGTGCAATGTAGAAGCCTACATCAACGACGTGGTGATCAAGACCAAGTCCAAAGAAGACCTCATTGCTGACCTGGAAGAAACCTTCCAAAATCTTCGAAGATTCAAGATGAAGTTGAATCTGAAAAAGTGCGCCTTCGGTGTGCCATCCGGCAAGCTACTTGGCTTTATCGTCTCGCATCGTGGCATCGAGGCCAACCCGGAGAAAGTCAATGCAATCATGAACATGGCACCCCCGACTAGCCAGAAGGACGTCCAGAAGCTGACCGGCTGCATGGCGGCACTTACCCGATTTATTTCCCGACCAGGCGAACGGGGCATGCCATTTTTCAAGCTATTGAAGAAAGCAGAAAATTTCCAATGGACTCCCGAAGCCCAGCAAGTCTTCAAAAACTTTAAGAAATTTCTTACATCACCACCCGTGTTGGCGTCACCTATGCCCCAAGAGCCATTAATGCTATATCTGGCGGCAACCACTCAGGTAGTCAGCATGGTGCTAGTAGCCAAGCGATCCGAACTGGGTCACATACAGAAGATTCAACGGCCAGTCTACTTCGTCAGCGAGGTCCTTGCCGACTCCAAGATGAGATATCCGTAGGTCCAAAAGCTACTCTGTGGCCTACTTATTATTGTCCGGAAGCTGGTGCACTATTTCCAATCGCACCAAGTCATGGTGGTCACATCGTACCCACTCAGGGACGTCCTGCATAACCGCGAGGCCACTAGCCAAATCACTAAATGGGCGCTCCATTTGATGGCGTTCGACATTACTTTTCAGCCACGGACAGCGATCAAATCACAAGCTCTAGCCGACTTCGTGGCCGAGTGGACAGAAGTTCAGATACCCACATCAACAGCGAAGCTAGAGTACTGGACAATATACTTTGACAATTCTCAAAGGATCGGCAGCGCCGGGGCCGGCGTCGTACTGACGTCCCCCACCGGCAAAAAACTTAAGTACGTTCTATGATGAGGACATCACTAGCTCGGATATAACCTTAGCTACCTTATGTATTCATCAACTAAAGGTGCATGCTTTCTACATAAGATTTACATGTTATATATTTGAACAGCCATTACTACACCATGAGTTTTGTGTGTTCTCGTTTGCAGAGATACTTGCTTGGGTGAAGGGAAAGAGATCGAGCGTAAGGAACGCATGGATGATCAAAGAAGTTGATTGGGGACCAAACCAAGACCTTACCCAAGTCTATTTATATATCACCACATCACTTTTGGTCCATAGAAGGCAAGAGATAATGTTCTGCACGTTTTGGATTCTGATTCGGGCCTCCTGATAGTATCAACTTCAAACAGACCTAGTCAGTGATCCAGAAGGACTTTCGGTGCTCATGAGTACTTGTTGGAAAGTTTATGGAGTCTACTTTCAGATGGTTTTGGTCCCATGTCAAAATTCCTCCTGAGCTGTCCGGAATCGTCAAAACAAGACATATACCTCTTCCAATCCGAGTCTGTTTTGGGCCTTGGGCCTTGTAATTGTGTGCACCCTAGGGTTAACCCTAGGATGTCCCAACTCATATATATTCAGTAGCCGTCATCATTTAGAGGTGGGTTTTACTTAGATTAATCTGTCTTTGAACAGTTTCACCATTTATCGGTTTGTAAGACCCCAACTTCGAGAGTATAATCATTCATCTGCAAGTTGAGTTGCAATCTTCCTTGTTCTTGCTTGTGTTGTTCGATTCGCATGCAGGATTAGCGTTCGTGGTGAGGTCAACTGGGCAGCGCACGGTTGATAACAAGAGGAGACGTGGTGCTGCGATTGTAGGGTTTGGGTCTTGGTGATCAGAAGCCGGATCGTGACTGTCGATTCTCCACCAAATCGAGAGTTATCCTTACCTAACGGAAGATCGGGCACCCAATCTCACATCAAGTGATATCAGAGTGAAGGTTGCCCGTTAGGTATCATCTTTTCTGTCCTGTTTCAATCTTTGTTTCCTATACCTAGAGTCCAGAAAAGCCACAAAAGAAAAATTGGTAGTCATAGGTTTTTCCCTGTCCTACAACCACGTTTAGTCTTTTGCATAATTCTATTTCAGAGTCCGTAGTGTTGAGTTTGTGTCCTAGGTCGAGTTCGGTTGCTAGCTTAGATTGTGTTTGAGTCTAGTTCGTGATCCATCTGCCGCACCCCCACAAACCCTAGGCACTACAACCATTGTCTTTGTTTTTCCCATCTACTAACCATCTTGTGCAAGTGTTGATCATTGTGTGTTCTGTTTTAGTGTCATATATCACGATGTCCTTTGATCACCCTACATCTCCATCCACCTCCCCAGTAGTCACCACCACCATATCATCCCTGGTTTCACTACCTGATCCCAAATCAGTCTCCACCAAAACACTGATATGAAGGACCTTCCTTGAAACAGCCATAACTTTCATATACGGACTCGGAATCAGGCAAATAAATAGTCTACGGACATCTACAAAAAATTTCCCATCTGCACTCCAAAGTTCTAGCATGATTTTTAAAGCACGCTCGTGTATTTCTATAGGCCACATCTTATATCAGACTGACCTGCCACCCCCTGAGGTTGTTGTTCCTGTGCTCCTAGTTGAGAAAAAATTTCAGAAAAATTTCAGAAAAATAAAAAAAGGTGTGGAAGAAGAAAAAAAAGAAAAGGAGAGGAGCACATAGGACACACCAGGGAGCCATCTGTGTGTTGTTTTGTGCTGTGTTTTTGCCTTGTCCTTATTTCCTTGCTGCTGTCCTTTCATACTTATTTGTCTCCCTTGTTTTATCACATCTGGTTTAGAACGCGTTTAGGCCAGCAACTAGGACAAGTGCTTTGGACATTTATTCAGCATTACTATCTGTTATTTGAATTGTGTGCTACTAACATATTTGGCCTCCCAAGCTCCACATATATACTTCTAGTCAGCACGGTCTCGACCCTTGCAATCGCTGGATCACGCCCTCAAGGTATCATGAACCAGCCACCGGTTGTACCATCCTTTGCTCGCTAGTCTCAGAACCTTGTAAGAGCTCGGTAAGGTGCTTCCATTTGCGAGTGTCCACTATCCTTGCATAGTAGTAGTTGATAGGGATAATTCCTTTGTGTTTTCTCTGTCTTCTTGCTAACAATGCCAGGGACCGACAAAATCTCGGAGTGCGTTCTTCGCAGCGAGATGCAAGGCTACATGGACCAGATGATGAAGGGGCTGAATGAAACCATTCTGAAGGGGGTCAACGTTGCTCTTGCCAAGCAGAACATAAACCACACGCTTGAAAGTTTGGATAGACGAGTAGCCACGCTGACTAGGAGGATTGATGAATTGGAGACCCATCTGCCACCCTCCGGAGATGATGCCAACCAGGACACGATGTATGATGACGATGGAGAGGTTGACCGATGAGCGACAGAAGAGGCACGACTACGTCAACGCCTTCACCGCAATCATCAAGGTATGGGAGGAAACTGCCAAGGGCGAGGTAACGATGATCCTTTTGCTAAAGTTAAATTTACCTTGCCTTCATTTTCTAAAAAAATATGACCCTAAAGCTTATTTGGATTGGGAGATGACCATAGAGCAGAAATTTAATTCCCTTTTAGTTCCTGAAAATCATAGAGTTAGGCAAGCAACTAGTGAGTTCAAAGATTTTGCTATTATCTGGTGGAATGAACTAGTTAAAACTGGCCTAGAACCTAACACATGGGAAAGGTTGAAGCGAGCTATGCGAAGTAGGTTTATTCCTCCATCCTTCAAACGTGATTTGAGAAATAAGTTGCAATGCTTAGACCAAGAAGAAAAATCTGTAGAAGATTACTTTTAGGAGATACAAATAGGAATGTTGCGTAGTGAGGTAGAGGAGGATGAGGAGGATAAGATGGCTCGATTTTATGGGGGGTTGAGACATGAAATTCAGGACATTATTCAATATAAAGAATACAATTCTCTTAACCGATTGTTCCATCTAGTTATATTAGCTGAATAGGAATTGTAGGGAAGGCAGCCACTGAGAAGGAACAATTGGGGAAGCACGTCTACATCGAGGCCTTCCATTGGGCAAGGCAAAAGTGTCCCTATTCGGAGTTCTATGCCTTCCACCAATAGGGCACCAGCAGCGCCATCTTCACGAGCTACCGAGGTGAGTAAATCTGTTCGCGTACAGGCACCCGCAAAAAGCGCATCATCGGTTGCTTCTGGCGACAAAATAGGGATATCCAATGCTTCAAGTGCAAAGGGATGGGCCATGTGCAACGTGATTGCCCAAATCAGAGAGTTCTCATTGCTACAGATGATGGTGAGTACACTAGTGCTAGTGATGTTGATAATGAATTAGCACATGGCACTAACAATGTAGGTGATGAAGACGAGTTGTGCAATGCTTCACTTATATCCTTACCTAACGGAAGACCGGGCACCCAATCTTGCATCAAGTGGTACAGATCCACTTCCCGGCTTCCCACAATGTCGCCGAGTACGAGGCACTCATCCACGGGCTCCGCATCGCTATATCACTCAGCATCCATCAACTAGCTGTGCACGGAGACTCTCAACTCATGGTGAACCAAGTCATGAAAGACTGGGCATGTCTCGATGACACCATGGCAACATACTGTCAGGAGGTCCGAAAGCTGAAAAACAAGTTTGACAGGCTGGAGATAACACATGTCCTACGACAATACAATGATGCTGCAGATGAATTGGCAAACATGGGATCCAAGCGAGAAATAGTCCCGACAGGGATCTTTGTCGAGCAACTTATGGAACCGTCAGTCAAGAAGAAACCAGCACCAGAGCAGTCGGGAGGCGAACCTACCCCAACAACAAACAAAGTGCTGAACATATGTCAAGATTGGCAGACTCCTGTTCTCAAATTCCTCCTAGACGATGAACTCCCAGAAGATTGCAGTCAAGCTGAACAAATCAAATATCGAGACAAAAGTTTCCTAGTAGTCGGAGAACACCTGTACCGAAGAAGTGCATCCGGTGTCCTCATGCGTTGTGTCACCACCGAGGAAGGTAAGCAGATTCTGCAATCGATCCACTCGGGCATATGTGGCAACCATGCCGCATCTAGGACATTAGTCCGAAAGGCTTACTGGCGGGGATTTTTCTGGCCCATAGCAGTAACAGATGCACAAGACATTGTTCGCACATGCGAGGGTTGTCAGTTCTACGCAAGACAAACAAATCTCCCAGCCTAAGAACATCAAACTATACCAATCTCTTGGCCCTTTGCGGTATGGGGGCTTGACATGGTCGGGCCTTTCAAGAAAGCGCCAAGAGGGTTCACACACTTGTTCGTCGCAATGGATAAATTCACGAAGTGGATTGAGGCAAAACCCGTTGCTACCATAACAGCGGCAAGAGAAAAGGACTTCATCATGAGTATATTATACCGATTCAGGGTTCCTAACCGCATCATAACGGACAACGGTACTCAGTTCACGGGCGGCGTCTTTCAAGATTTCTGTGACGAATTCGGTATCAAGATCTATTATGCTTCTATGGCACATCCGCGGAGCAACGGGTAGGTTGAGCGTGCCAATGGCATAGTCTTACAAGGCATCAAGACAGGGATATTCAACCGACTACAACCATACGCGGGCCTCCCATCCCTTCTCTGGTCTCTCAGAACCACGATTAGTCGGCAACTGGGCAATCCCCTTTCTTTCTAGTCTATGGTGCCAAGGCTGTGCTACCAACCGAGTTAGTGTTCGGCTCTCCGTGAGTTCCGGCTTACTCAGAAGATAAAATCCAACAATACCCGATTGGTCGAACTAGATCAGTTGGAAGAAGCGAGGGACATCACAATAATCCAGTCGGCAAGGTATCTTCAAGGCATGCATCATTATCACAGTCGCAATGTCCATGGCCGTGCCTTTTTGGTTGGAGATCTCGTCTTGAGAAAAATACAAACCACCAAAGACAGGCATAAACTATCCCCAATATGGGAAGGGCCGTTCATTATCGCAGAGGTCACATGGCCAGGTGCCTACCGATTGAAGACCGAAGACGGTGCCCTCGTCAGCAACTCATGGAATATAGAACAACTACATCCTTTCTATACCTGAGTTTTACATCTTCCCATGTGTACAGTTTTTCTCTGACTCACTACGCCGCTTGTTTCAACCGAGTAGTGAGTCGGGGGCTGCATGTATTATATGTGCTTTGTCAATAATATATGAGCCTGTTTTGCTTAAGTTATGAAGTTTTGCAACGACTTTGTTATGTTTGCCTGAGTACATCCTTCTGCGGTGAACGATTTTATTAAGTTCCTACAGACTAACTCGTCACAGACTATATAGTCGGGTAAAGCTAATGATAACTAAGTCAGAACTTAGAGCTTGGCGGCATTGCACATATATTTACACATGTCCTTACAAAAAGTTTATATACACTAACTACATGATGGACTGTTCTTACATATCCAAGTCTCAGGTGATCACCTCTGCAGTCGGCCTTGTCACAGCCCTAGATTTAATTCCAGGAGATAATTTACAAGAAACAGAAAATATAATACGACTAAATATGTATAGATAAAAGTTTGACATAAAAATATAGAGATAAATAAATTAAGTACCATTTCATGTGCAGGCTTTCTTTTGAATTGTTTTTGGATCTTAAAGTGCACTTTCATAATAGGATGCATATGCATTTGCATAGCCTAAGGAATTTCTAAAAATGATTGGTCAAACATAAAATCATGGAAAAATTCCTGTAAAACTATCCCACATAATTGATCCACTGTAAATTTTATATGATTTTATCACTTCAGTAAGTACCCCAATAAAATCCCTCAAATCAGCTAGACTAGGGAGTTAGCTAAAAATGTATGGGTATACTTCTAAAATTCACCAAATGAAAATGAAGACTAATTAGACAGAGCCCTTTTGCCAAAATGTGTGCCAACATGAACCCTACCACCCGGAATTTTGGTTTAATTTATCTCCCAAAGAAATTACATAAAATAATAAGAGCAAAGCCCCAGGGACAGAATTACACTACAGAAAAACAGAATCACCCTGCCTAATTTGCAAATTCACCAAAGATAAACCAGATCACTTCTAGCAGTGAAATTTAGTCAGCAGGTTAATCACATCCTCCTCTATCTCCAGTAATTTTTACCAAATTTTATCAATTCAATAAGTGTCCCAAACAAATGTTTTGGATTCAGCAAGGCAGAGAACATTTTCCCTGCAGACAGTCTATTTGACATTTTTTCCAGAATTAATCCGTCAATCACCTTCTCACTAAAATTTACCAGAACCTGGATTAGATTGTTAAATAATTACAGTAAAAATTTCAGTACAATATTCACAAATATTGAACATAAAATAATAGCACAAAGCTCACTGACTCAGACTGATGCACAGCAGAAACTGCTTTTTGGCCGAACTTTGCCATTTTCTCCAGAGAAATCCACAAGTCCCACAACTCTGAATTTTGGCACAGAGCTAGCCAATACCACCTACCACCCACAGTAATTTCCCCATAATTTATGCTCCTTATTAACCTACTGAAATCACAGATGCAAGACAGCTGTCCATACAGCTCACAACACTTAGTCTCTAGAGTTTTCTCCTCTCTATTTCACTTCCAGGTGGACCCCTGTCACACCCTGAGTTTAGCCACATAGAAACTTTACCGGAGAAAATACCTAAGAAAAGGAATTTTAAAAAAGGATAGAGAAATTAATTGATGGTGTAAAATGCAAGATAATAAATTATCGTGGCCGGGAATATTTTTCTTGTATTCTCTGTGCCAAAATACATTAACTGGATTTTTAGTGGAATTTACAGAGCACAGGAACTATTTTCAATAAATCAAATACGCTTATCGGAATTTAAATCGTCCTGGAAATCTTTTTCCTTTTCTTTTCCCTTCTGTTTTCTCTGCTTTCTCTTTTTCTCCATCGCTGGGCCGCCGGCCCAGCAATGTGCCGCAGGCCGGTTTTCCCTCCCCGGCCTTTTCCTCCTCGCGCCCGTGCCCCGCTGCCGCGCCCGCGCCCTCGCTCCTCGCACCCGTGCCCTCGCGCCCGCGCCCCCGCGCCCGAGCTCCCGCGCCCTCGCTCGCACCCGCGCCCACGCACCCGCTGAAAGGCCGGGCCCGCCTGTCATCATCATCTTCCTCCTCCATCCGAATCGGGCGGAGGGGAAATTCCCCGGAGCCGTCCGATCCGGCGCCGCCTACCGCCTCATCCCGCGCGCCCTTAACTCATTCAAACGGTCGCGGACCGAGTCCGCCCCACTCCCCCGAGTTCTCCGGCGTCCACGTCCCCTCTCTCCCGAGAATCTCGCACACGATGCCCACGCCGCCGTCCACTCTCCCGTGCGTGATTGGGGCCGTTCGGCCTCAATCTCTCTCAGCCAACTGTATATAAACCATCTCCACCCTCTCCTCCATCTTTTCCCCAACACGCCGAGCTTTCCAGTGCCCCAGAACCCCGTCGCCACCGCGCACCCGAGCTCCACCGTTTTTTCGCCGCCTCCGGCCGCCGCTCGCCGCCGTTCCGAACGCCGTCAAGCCACCCCGCCACTGCCAGCACCTCCGCCGCGCCGCGCCGCATCTTGGCCGCCACTCCGTGGAAGCCGAAGCTCGCCGGACCGCCTCGCCCGCGCGCACGGTGAGTATCGGCCTTCCGCCTCCTTTACGGCCGATGATTCCTGCCGCGCCGTGTCTCCATTCTCCGCTCTAACTCCTCTCCCGTCCTCCTCATCCTCCAGGACACCTCAGCAATCGCCTCTCGCCCGTTCCCCGCCGTCGGAGTTCCGTCGCCGACGTCGTCCCGAGGCCACCGCCGCTTTTTCGTCGCCACCGTCATCTTCGCGCCGTCGCGAGCCGCCGGTGAGAAGCCCTTTCGTTTTCCCGTTCCTTTCCGCCCCTCTGTGTGGTCGCCGCCGCGCCAGGTGGTCGCCATCGTCGACCATCGGGTCGCGTGCGCGCCGCCGCCTCCCGCTCGGGACGGCTGGCTTCGGCCGCCGCTCCCTGGGGCCGTCCGATCTGCCGGGTGGCAGATCGGGGCCGTCCGCTCGCTCGCCCGCGTGGTTGCCCGCGGTGGCGCCACGTGGTGCGCCCGCCTCTGTGCACCGTCGCCTCCCTCTCGGGTAACGTCTTTAAATCGGTTAATGCGCATTAAATCACTGGTTAATTATATTCACTCTGAAAATAGCAGTAAAATTCAATAAATCATAACTATTTCATGCGAACTCTGATTAAGTCCATTCAAATATCATTAAATCCAGAAAAATGCCAAGAATCCATTAAAAATACTTTCAGCCCATGTTTGTTGACCCCCATGTACTGTTTTTAATTGTTTATGCATTGTTTGTTGTAGAATCCGACGCCGGTAATTCTCCTGCGTATTTCGAGATCGTAGCCGAATACCTTGAGCCGGAGCAAGGCAAGTCGCACTGATACTTTGATCAATTTGTACCCATTGTTCGTTAAATTGCTTTGTTTACGCAAATAAACTGCATTATTTTAATAACTCATGTGGATTGGTATTGCCTATACAATGTCAGGATGAAGCCTTAGTTTTGATGACTAAATCCTTGTCACCTGGGTAATAATATGAGTAGATTATAATCCCTAGGATGCTTAGCCATGCTTAGCAACATAGCTCACCTGGGAATTAAATAATGTTTTTTTATATGATTCGACTCAATGTCGGAAAAATGGAACCTTGGTTAGGCTGTTGTTAAATTCCTAAAATTTGACCCAAATGGTGGGCTGTGGGTGTATGGTTTTGCTTGTCACACCCATGGCAATTAAGGACCGGTTCGCGGGAACCACTTGGGCAACTTCCCGTGCTTGCCACAAGCCAGCGTGGGCAACGGCTGGGCTTGAAGCGTTTCTTCTCCCTCTCCTAGGCACCGATGAAGAGGGTGGGCATGATGGAGTTGGGTCGGCCCGGGGTAGGGTTGATCGGCTGCCGGATTCACCGTGGCGCAAGGGGGGTAGCCTGGCCAATATGGCGTGCCCTGTCAGCAGGTGCAACCTCAGCGTGGTGTGGATGGTTAGGGAGGGGTTTCGTGAACGGTCCGGTCACAGCCTCGTACGGGACATCGTGGTGATGTACTGGCACACGGGAACGTGTGTGGGGGCTGTGTCTTGTGGGTACAGTTGTACACCTCTGATCAGAGTAAAACTATTCGAATAGCCGCGCCCGCGGTTATGGGCACATTGGCCAAGACTCACCGTGATTAGTCTCACCCTAGATAATTAATCCTGTTTTATCAAACTGGTGTGTGGAAGGTGTGAGTCCGGTCGACGTGGTTGAGTTGACCAGGGGTGACTGGTTAGCGTGGTTTAACGCTAATCGGTGGAGACTGGTGAGTGTGGTGTAACTCTCATCAGTTACGCCTGGTGGTCGTGGTGTAACTTCCATCAGCGCGGCCTGGTCAACGTGGTTTAGCGTTGGTCAGGAAAAACTGGTCAGCATGGTACGTTGTCCGGTGGTGACTGGTTAACGTGGTGTAGCGTTAATCAGTGGAGTCCGGGTAATGTGGTGTAACGGTACCCGGAGGTGTCTGGTGAACGTGGTGTAGTGTTCATCAGTGGAGACTAGTTGACGTGGTTTAGCGTCAATCGGTTGGGAATGGTTGGGCCTGGTTAACGTGGTGTAACGTTAATCAGTGGAAGTTAATATTGTTAATTAAATCAACTTTTTACTGTTTGCGAACTACTTCCCTTTTGCAACTGCTTTTCCGCAAATAAACCCTATCCCATCTTTGTACCCTGTGCATATGCATATTTGTGAGTGTGATTTGTTGAGTACTGTGGGTGGTACTCAGCCTTGCTCCAATTTTCCCCCCCAGTGTTGGAGGACGCGTCAGATGAAGATCATCCTGAGGAATAGGCTGGCTCCGCCGTCAAGGTGCCTGTGGGAATGGAATCGGCTGCTTGGCCAGATGTTTATAGACTCCGTTTTACCTTTTTCCGCTGCATTTATGTAATATACAGTTTACTCTGTTTGTAAGACACTCTGTATGGCAACTTGGTTTGTGTACCCTGGCTTTCCTGGGCAGGGATTTATTACACATTAATGTTCAGAATTTCGGTGCGAATTTCTGGGCGTTACAACCCCACAACCCCCTGGCCCACCTGTAAGCCATAGCACAGCATGGGACAGTGAGTTTCACCCAGCTTCTAACCATACTCCTCTCTTCTCCATAGGTTTTCACTACTTGGGCCCACAAGACATAGACTACACCTAGCCAAACCTGTGTAGAAAAGTGTTGCCTTGCATGTGGGACCCACCCTGAACACTGTAGCACTAGAGCAACTCAGCACTTGCATGAGCCAACATGTCATCTCCCTATTTCTCTCCTTCCCCACTGATGCAGAGCACCATGGACAGCTTAGCTTGGGAAACCTTGACCATTTCACCTCCAAACACACCAGCAGAACATTTTCCTCAATCGGACCCGAATCTCGGGGACGAGATTCTTTTTAGGGGGGGAGAGCTGTCACAGCCCTAAATCTAATTTCAGGTAATTAGGGTTATGACCTACTGTCAGTAGAATGCACAATTTAAATTCTTGCATTTTTACTTCATGGAAATTTAAGTTGGCAATATTAAACCCTAATCGGCAAAATTAGACCAACTCCTAAAAGTGCATCAAATTGAACAGAAGTATATGTGGAAAATAATTTATTCAAATACTAGCTTATTTATCATGAATCAATATAATTTTTCCAGAATTTATTTCGTTAGTTTAGACCTCTTAAAGATTCAAACAAGTTTCAGCCTGGATCCTTTTCCTTGACCTATGCATTTGTTTAGTCTAAGGATTTTCCAAAGATGTTTGGTTGCACATAGAATCATGGAAAAATTCCTGTAAGCACTTTCCCACATAATTGATCCACTGTAAATTTTACATGATTTTATCACTTCAATAAATGCTTTAATGAAATCCCTCAAATCAGCAAAACTAGGAAGCTAGCTGAAATAAATTGGTTTGCTTCTAAAATTCACCAAATAAAAATGAAGATTAATTAGGTAGTGCAATTCTACCAACAGTTGTGTCAACAAGAACACTACCACCAGTATTTTTTGGCTCAATTTATCCCCCAAAGAAAATCACATAAAATGATAAGATCAAGGCACTGGAGAAATAAATCAAACTGCAGAAAAACTGGATCAGTAACCCCACTTTGCAATTTCACCAAAGATGAACCAGACCACTTCTAACCCTGAATTTTGGTCAGCAGGTTAAACACATCTTTCTCTACCTCCAATAATTTTCCCCTAATTTATGCCCCTCATTAACTTAGTGAAATAGTAATTTAAAGACTGCATGTTTTGGACAGCTCACAAGACAGTCTCTAGAGATTTCTCCTCTCTCAAGTTACTGACCAGTGGGACCCACAAGACCTGGCCCACTTGTAAGCCATAGCATAGCATGGGGCAGTGTGTTGCACCAAGAAATTCACCCACACCTCTCTCTCCTTCCTAGGTTTCCCCTTCATGGACCCACAAGTCATAGGCTAAGTTTAGCCAAGAATGTGTAGAAAAGGGTTCTCTTACATGTGGGACCCACCTTGGACCACTGTAGCAGCAAAGCAACTCAGCAGTGCATGAGCCAACGTGTCAGCACCCTGTCCTTTCTCTCCCTCACAGCACACAGAGGCATAGAGATGAGCTCAACCACTGGAAACCTCAGCCATTTCGCCCCAAACCACACCAGCAGAAACTCCTTCTCATCCTCTCCACGTTCCCACCAAGAAAGCCAAGAAAACCTCCAAGGATCACCGGAGACAGAGCCCTCTTATCCTCTACCGACGGTGTTCGGTTGAGCCCGAGTTAGATTCGGTGAGCTCCACCCTTTCCCGACCACAGGAACACGACGAGCACATCCTAACCATTCCACTTTTGTATTACAAAACCCTAGGATCGCTGGTCAAAGCAGCCATGTCACCGCCGTGTTCTGTCTTAGTGCTCCAGCGCCGCCACCGGCGTCACCTCGTCGTTCTGGCCGGCACAGTAGGTCGCCGCCCGAGCCACGGCACCAAGAACATCACCTCACTTCCAGAAGATAACTGGCCAAAGGAATCGGGATATAGCGCAGTGTACCGGGAGATCGACGTCGTCTTCTTCCCCTCCGGTCAATCCACCACCGCCGCCGATTCGTCCTCTTTGGTGAGCCTCCGTCCGATTCCTTGCACTGAGCCCATCTCCACGAGGTCTCTAACCTTTTTGGCAACTCGGCTTCGTCGCAGAACCCCAAGAAAAGGCCAGCGACGTGCACGGCGCCGCCGCCACCGGACCTCTCCTGGAGCAACCGTCGTCGTTCCAGCACCGCCGAGTAACCCAGGACCTTTGGTGAGCCTCTCCGGTCCCTCAAACATCACGTGCCTGCTTTGTTTCAGTCTGTAACATGACATCCATATGCAACCCGAGCAGGCTTACCGCCTCCGCCGTCGTCGCCATCGATTCCGGCCACCGCCGGCGATGAGAAGACCACCGATATGTTTGCCATGAACTCCTCTTCCTTTTCTCTTTTGGCCCCAACTGCAGCCGACGCCACCATCGCCATCGCCGCCGCCGAGAAGCTCGCCGCCTCCGCTCTGATTGCGCCTGCCCTGTTCTGTGCCGCTGACATGTGGGCCCGAGCTGGAAGAGAAAAGAGAAAAGAAGAAAGAAATATGGAAAATAATTAAAGGATTTAATTTGCAACAGAAAAATAGTCCAACTTTGTAAATCCATAACTTTTTCATTTTAACTCCTTTTTGAGTGAAACCAATTTTGTTAGCTCTGTAAATTTGTGAACTTTAATGCTGTGAAATGAAACAGGACAACTGCTGTACAGAGAATGCCTATAAAATAATGTGAAGCAAAAATACCTTATTTTGTGCCTAGAAACATGAAATATTACCATAAAATCCATTATAAATTCTTTTGAGGTGAACCAAATTTCTATGGATTCATAAAAATGTGCTCTTTAGTTTTGTAAAATAAAAAGTGAGAACTTCTGTGTGGAAATTTTCTCTAAAAATGGAAATATCTATTGTATACATCTTTATAACCTAGAAGTTTATAAATTTCTAAAAAATTTATCCTAACTGATAAAAATGTGAAACCACTTTTGTTTAACTCAGAAAATTGTAAAATTTACTGTGGATAATTTTTATTTCACAAAACTACCTCTGAAAATAGGCCTAAGTATTTTCTAACCTTTCTTTTTGATAAACTTGTAAAATTCACAACTAAATCATTTTAAATCAAAATCCGGTGAACCAAATTTTGTTAGAACCAGTAGGTTATGCTCTTTTATATAATAATACTTGCCTTCTTGAAATCTTAATAGAAAATGTCAGTAAAATATAATAACTTAAGGTTACAATACAAATAATTACAAAACTGCCATTTTCAGCCTTTTCATCTTGTTATTTTTGTAACTCATAAACCGTAAAAGATTTTGAGGTGATTCTTTCACTAAAATTCACTTTAGAATGTGATCTACCTACTGTATTTATCTCAGCATTTATTGATCATTTTTGCATAGACATGTTTAATTGCTTTTTATTTGCATATTCGCTTTTTATCGATAGATTCGGAAGTTTCGGAGTATGAGGAAACTAATCCAGAGGTTGAGAGTGAACCTTCTCTGCAGCAAGGCAAGCATCTAGAGCAAGCATCTAAGTATATTGAACCTATATTTTCAATAAATTGTTTTGTTTGCAAAAGCAATATCTATATGCATGTTTCGGTCTTTTTAAAATGGGAAAACGGGTAGAGTCAATATTACCCAATTGAATGCATTTCCATTCCTTGGTTATTGATTCCATATTTATACCTTGTCACCACTGTTTAAGGACTTTGGGATACTTTTATTTTACCGAATGCTTAGCCATGCTTATTTCTAGACTTAGAAATCCGATAGATGGACCTATCGGTTCAAAACTAGTTTAATGCGAATGGATGGGTTAAAATCTGACAAGAATAACTTCTAATTAATAATTGAGAAAATGTTTGACTTGGACAGCTGATAGGGCGATGACGGGGTGGTGTTTCCCTGATGGAAGTAGCTCCGTCTAGGTCGTTAAGGACCGAACATATTGACGTCTATTCAAGCACCCTACGTACTTCCACACGCCGGTATGGGACGGCTTAACTCAGTAGCACGGGAGGCTATGGCCATCTACGCCTGTCCGTCAGTCGTGAGGAGGGATTTCCTTTGGAGGGCCTCGAGCGCGCCTGGCTTTGGCCGGAGGTGCCTCCCGTGATGGTGAGCCCGCCTTAGTCATCACACACACACGACTAAGTTGTCGGGGGCCCAGACGTGGTTTAGGTGGTTGGGGTTAAGCATGCAAAAGGTTGTGTTGTGACCTCTAGTCCGCACTCAATGTGTAGAGTTTGGGTACCGGCAGGTACAGATCAAACTAGAGTGTAGCCGTTTGTCTTCTATCACATCGTGTGGGTAAAGATGTACACATCTGATCATAGTAAGAACTATTCGAATAGCCGTGTCCACGGTTACGGATGACCGCTTGATGTGTTCTTCAATGATGTTAGCATCCAACTTGGGATATATGGTTATGGGATTATGTGGTTATATCATGACTTAGGATAGTCATGGATGGATGGGTTTATATAAAAATCTTTGATGTTAAATATGACTTGGTTTAGTCATAAAAGATGATATGCTTGTGTAGCATAATGGTTTGGGCAATGGTGGCCCATGGATGATGATTAGAGCATGCTTTGTGCTCACTTTTAATTACATTTCAGAACTATAAGCTTGCTGTCCTAGAATTTCAGATTGCTATATTTTGCAAATGCTTATGTTTTAAATGTAGTACTTGCTCAATAAAATCAGCTTTATGCAAAATCAGATCGACATAGTTATACTCCTTGATGTAGAGACTAGCATTACTCCTTTGAACTATTATTATTGTATAAGTCTAGCTGAGTACTTGTGTACTCATGCTGCATCTTTCAGGTGAGGACAATGACGACATTGATGTGGTCTACTGTTATCCCACCGAGGGTGGCGAGGATAATGCATAGTTGAACTTAAGTTCTATCCCCAGTCAGTTGCCCTGTGGTTTGGGTATGGCACCACTGGTTTTATTTTTTATGTTTATATTTTTCACTGCTATCTTTCATGTCACTTTGTGATGAATTAGGGTGTGAATCCTCTATGTAATATATATATAACGCTGCTGCTCGTTTATTCATATTTAGAGTACTTGTGATGTTTATCAATTGCTTGCGATGAAAGTGTGAAGTTAGTCACTTTCCTGGGGACTATCTGAACATGAGTATGAATTTCGAAATGATGAGATGCATGGATGTTGGTTCAACCGTAGACCATGTCCCCAGAAGTGTGTATCGTGTTTGGTCGCCACCTTCGTGTGGTTTGACGGGCACACTTCGCCGTTTGGGACTGGTGAATCAACTCTCCAAATATCTCTTTATTTCTGAATTCGGCGCGTTGGATTTGTATTGTGAGTGGGTAAAGATTATGGCAAGGCTACGATGAGGATGGATGGTTACCGCATTTATTCGGTTTTTTATTCGAGACCCCATCCATCTAGATATTTCGTGTTGTCATAATAATTACTCTCCATAATGCACTTCCGGGGTGCCCACAGCGGTTGGCCATGGTCTACGGTTGAACCAACATCGATGCATCTCATCATTTTTAAATTCATACTCATGTTTAGCTAGTCCCTAGGAAAGCGACTAACTTCACACTTTCATCGCAAGCAATTGATAAACATCACAAGTACTCTAAATATGGATAAACGAGCAGCAGAGTTATATATATATTACATAGAGGGTTCACACCCTAATTCATCACAAAGTGACATGAAAGATAGCAGCGGAAAATATAAACATAAAAGATAAAACCAGTGGTGCCATACCCAAACCACAGGCCTCGCTTGGGCTATCAACTCCAGCACCTCCTCAGGTGTCGTCTCCTCGGCAAATCCCTCTCCGATGGCTTTAATATCTGCCCTAGGGTAGATTGACTTGGTCATCGCCAGGGTTTGGGCCACGCCGACAACAACATGCTCGTTCGAGTACCTCTTCAGGATACTCGGAGCTTCGTTAAGGCGCGCCTGCACTTGGGAGACCATGTTGGAGCTGGTTCCCACATAGTGAGGATCCATGATGTCAAGGAGCCCTTTCACGGACTCAGCAAGGGTCTCCCGTGACTCCTTGACAATCTTTATCTCCTCTGCAAAAGCCTGAAACTGGATTTGGGCATTGGCTCTAGCAGCTACCCGGGTTCATCGACAAGTAAACTTGTTAAGCGAAATCGCAGACAGAGTACTTAATGGATTGGTTAAGATCATTGTTAGAGCGGAGACTTACTTTCGTAGTCGGCCTCCCATTTGGCTTTGGCCTTCTCCAGTTCAGCCTTCTCTTTCTCGAACTTGGCGTTGGCCTTCTCCAAGTCGGCCTTGTCTTTCTCGAGCACAGCTTTGGCCCTCTCGGCCTCCTTCAGCTGGTTTTCCCCCTCTGTTCGGGTCTTCACCTCAGCTTCGAGGGCTGCATATCAAAATGGTCAAGAACCCGAGATTATAGTTAGGACACAACTAGGCAGTCGGAAACAAGCGAGTTGAAGAAATATGCATGGGATTTAGTCGAGAAGACAAATACGGGAGACTTACTTCCGATCTTCTTGGCTAGAGCACAGTTCTCATCCCTGAGCTGGTTAACGACTCCCCTCAGCCAAGTCTCCCTCTCCCAGCTCAACCGCTCTAACTCGGCCTTCAAGGTCTGGAGCTGGCCTAATTGTTGGAGTTGGGGGGCAAGCTAGGTCAAGATTTCGTTCATCCTCTCTGAGCGGTCAATGATTTTCTGCTCGGGGAGAAACAGAGCAAAGCAGAGTCAAGCGTCAGAAAACTTATGCAAGGAAGACTACCAAGACTCCAATATGGCGAAAGTCATACCTGGACCCCCCGAGACGCGGCAATTGCGGCGCGAAGCAAGTCTTTACGCTCCTTCTCCACCGCAACCTCATCGTGCTTGTAACCCTTTGCAGATCTTTGACTTCTGTTGTGACTATAAAATTTATTCCGGTTGACATAATACCGAAAAGTCTCGTATACCAGTAGTAATCTACTCGGGAAAGACTTCTAGGATAAAGATCTTTGACTTTATGTTTAATTGTCTTCACAATTAAGCACAAAGTCGGGGGCTACACCTAATAGGTGCGCCTATTCGGTGCACACTATTCATATATCTACATGAAGCCCTTCATAGCCTCGCTGCCAGCTGACATGAAGCAGGACTTGGAAGAAGACTTACTCGGACAAAGAGTACTCGGGGGACTGCACTAAGGCAATCTTCACCGTGGAGGATGAGCACTCGGCATCAGCTGTGACTCAACTATGAAGGTCTCAGGGGCTACTGTGGAGGCCATGGGCCCCGGGTACCTCATTACCAGTATATGGGCCACTCGGATAGAGGATGGGCCAAACCATGTAATTAGAGATAAGATAGCACCCGGCAGGCTTTGCCTTGTATAATAAGAAAGCATAGTCTTAGTCGGATAGGACTCTATCTCTAAGGAGGAAATCCCTTGGCTGTATCCGGCTGGGATCCTTATCATGTACTCCTGTCCCCTAGTATATAAAGGGAGGCAGGGCGCCCCTCAGGGCAAGAAGAACAAGATCATCGATCACCATACACCTCAGAGGAATAACACCTCAACTGGAAGGCGACGGGGTCCTGGCCCCCAACTCGGCAGATGCTGAGGCTTCACAGACATGCTCAGGCGCTGGAGCAACAACTTTGACACTAGCCCCTTGGTCGATCAGCGTCGGCGACTCAGTAGTCGGGACGACCTCGGTTTCTGCAACTAAGACGGTCACCGGCTTGGCAGATGCACTCGCAGGCACTAGCCCGGCTAGGGACGGCTCTACAACAGGAGCGGCTGGCATGGTCTCCTTGAGATCGATGTTGGCGCACTTCCTGCACGATGAGTCAGATATCAACACACCACAATGCTGAACAAGACTTCCAAAAGACTTAAACTCGCATACCTCTTGGAGAATTTGAGCCTGCCCCCGGGGGCTCCTGATGTCGGTGGTGGACTACTGCCAGCTGTCAGGCTAGACGGCGTTGCAGTCGGCGGCGGCGTTTTTGTCCTGGTTGGCCCCGCCCCTGGTGTGGCCGGCTGGGGCACTCGGGTACTTGGTAGTGCCATTCTTGGGCTTGATGTTTCTAAGCCCGGCGGTGCTTGACCCGACCTCATACTCGGCGGTACCATTCTGGGGCTTGATGTTTCAGAGTCCGGCAGTGCTTGACCCGACCTCGTACTTGGCGATGCTCTTCTTGGGCTCGATGATGCTGAGCCTGACTGCGCTGGTCCCGGTCTGGGACTTGGCGGCCTGGGAGCTGAGCTGGCGGTGTCCTTTATCTTCAGACTCCCAGCCGTGGCACTCGGCCTGATAATCTTTTTATTGCCCAAATCTTCAACAGGTATCTTTCCCGCTCTCTTGGAGTCGGGCTGGGCAACAGAAGGACTTAACGGCCTCTTCTTCTTTGACTTCATGGCCGATAAAGTTCAGGAGTCATCATCAAACTCCTCACATGACTGCAAGCAGTTCAACAATACATGTTACACATTCTGGAGCCAACCTAGGCATATACCTACAAGCACTCATCACAGATGAACTACAAGACAACATCAGCAAGAGTTACGTTTGGGCGCGGCCTCTTTAGGCTATAAGCCGCCACAGACCAATCTGTCTCTTCAGTTTCGACCACCCCGCTGGCAAAGAAATCCAGCAGGATGTCGATCACCTTGTGCTTGTCCATCAGGTCGGGGTATTCCCGGCTGGGATCTCCTCTGTCCTTGTAGTCCCAGCCGAAGTGACACCTCAACTTCAGTGGCCTGATGCACCGAGTTAGGAATCATCTGGCCACCCATGGACCGGTCAGCCCGGCGCTCTTCAGTTTGTCAATCTTTTCAATCAGTATATGAACCTAGCCCATTTATTCAAAGGTGGGCATAGACGACCACTTGGTTATAACCACCGAGGGCAAACCCATAAAAGGGGGAAGGCTTGGCTTGAGATCAGAACAGTAAAACCATTCCTTATGCCAGCCTTTGAGAGAAGATTTCAGGGGAATATTGAAATAAACCCTCTTCATCTCACTCCTGAGTTGGATACCAGCCCCCCAATCACTTGTACCTTGCTCTTGGAGGGCTGGGGTTTGATGTGGAACAGATGTCTGAATAGATTCAAATGGGGTTCCACACCCAAGAAGCACTCACAAAGAGTCACAAAAATAGAAATTTGCAAGATTGAGTTGGGATTCAGATTCACCAACTCGAGTTCATAAAAGCCAAGAAGCTAGCAGAAGAACTCAGAAGATGAAAAAGAAAGGCCCTGGTGGAAAAAAGAGGCGAAAGCAACGGTCTCACCGGCCTGGGGCTCCGGAACCGATTCACCTTCAGCTGGACACTAATTGATGACATCATGGCTTTGCAATCTCAGCTGCTTCTCCAGAAGCTTTAGTTTAGCCGACCCGCAATCCGAAGTCGGCCAGATCTCATCCGACACATCCACGAAATATGAGGCCCTCGGCATGGTTGCGGACGAGAAGATTTGGGGGAAATGTTGCTAGAGGTTTGGAATGGATGAGGAGGAGCGGAATCGCCCGAGTTTCAATGGGAAACAGCGAGCAATGGCGAACCCTAGCGAAGCGGGAGGCAAAATTTCGGCGCGGAGATTGGAAGACGAAACGATTGGTGGATTGGAGAAGATGAAGGAATCTTTTCTCTCTCTTCCCGCCTTTTATAGAGCTATTTCCGATTCGTGGGCTTGGGCTTACACAATCGGTACTAGGCCACCAAGATATGAGTCTCTACAGTAGCACGCTCAATGTGGGCCGCTCGCTGGCTATGTTAAAATCACGGTGCTGGTGCTACCAACAGGAACCGATGAGGTAATCAGATATACTTCATGAAAGCCGACTGCTGAACACATGTGTTCGGTTATCTGTCTTATCCACCAGGTATTGAAGATATATCCTTATAAGGGTCACAAGCTGGTCTTCATCAAGATTGGGGATGCAGGTATCTCTCAAGTACACCTAACCACCTAATAGATTAAATTTCATAAAGTGGTACTCGGCCTACAGGCTTGGCCAACAGTTGCCATGAGCAAATCTCTTTCCAGCCGACATGACGCTGAGGAGTCTAACTTTCGAGTAGTGCACTACTCGGGAGAGACTATAAATACTCTTTCTAGCCAACATGACGCTGAAGAGTCTACCTTCCGAGTAGGACGCCACTCGGGAAAGACTATAAAACGCCTTTTCCAGCTGACATGAAGCTGAAGAGTCCCATATACGAGTGGCATACTACTCGGCAAAGACTATAAATTATTTCCGGCTGATATGATGCCGAAGAGTCTCATATACCAATAGTATACTACACAGGAAAGACTACAAGGTTAAAGATCTTTGACTTTATGTTTAATTGTTTTCATAATTAAGCACAAAGTCGGGGGCTACACCTAATAGGTGCGCCCATTCAGCGTATACTATTCATACATTTACATGAAGCCCTTCATAGCCTCGCTGCCAGCTGACATGAAGCAGGACTCGGGAGAAGAGGTACTTAGACAAAGAGTACTTGGGTGCAGTGCACTCAGGCAAACTTCATCGTGGAGGATGAGCACTCGGCATCAGCTGTGACTCAACTATGAAGGTCTCAGGGGCTACTATGGAGGCCATAGGCCCCGGGTACCTCATGACAAGCATATGGGCCACTCGGACAGAGGATGGGCCTAGCCTTGTAATTAGAGATATGATAGAACCCGGCAGACTTTGCCTTGTATGATAAGGAATATACAGTCCTAGTCGAGTAGATTATATCTCTAAGAGGAGATCCCTTGGCTGTAATCCGGCTGGGACTCCTACCTTGTACCCCTATCCCCCAGTATATAAGGGGAGGCAAGGTGCCCCCTGAGGGCATACAGAGATTCACCAGAATCATACTTCCTCAAAGGAATACACCATAACTGGACGTAGGGTATTACCTCACATCGAGGGCCTAAACCAGTATAAACTTCCCTGTGTTCCTTTGCAATCCACCGAGTTTCGATCCGACGAGTAGCCCTATATATTTATTACCGGTGTAAAACATCGATAGACACCCTAATTTATAAATCGTATTTTAATGCATTTTTAGAAATATTCGAAATCTTCAAAGAGCCTTCAACAATTAATAATCACCAACAGTAAGCTTAATTTGGCATGTGGGTATTTTTCTTAAATTCTCCATGCATCCTCAATTTTTACTTGAATTTTTAGAGTAGTCTAACTATTTATTAACCCACAAAAACAATTTTTAGGTTTTCTAAAATTAAGAAAGTAAAAGAAATCCCCTTTCTTTCCAAGACGAATCTAGCCCATTACCCCTCTCTTTCCTTTCTCACGGCCCACACCAGCCCCTTCCTCCTCTCCTTTTCCGCCGCACCGCTTGCCCCCCTCCTTGGGCCAGCCTAGCTTAGCACCCACACGCCCGCATGGCCCAGCCGCTCACGCCGCCAGAGCCGATGATAGGTCGGCCCCACCTATCATCCCTCACCTCCCGCCGCTCTCTCTCTCCCTCCCGGCCAGCTTGCGCCGCCACCGCTGCCCCGACCTCCGCGCGTTCAAATTAATTGGGGAGATTTACTCCTCTTAACTCCCCCATCCAAACCCTTCCTAAAACCCCTGGATTTTGCCCTCCATTCCTGCCGGCACCATCAATGGTGGGCAAGATCCCCGCCGACGTGTTCCTTCCATCCCGGATCCCTTCCTTCTCCCCGGAGCCCTATAAAAGAGACCCCTCGACCTCCTCGTCACTTTTTGACCATCTCCCGAGCTCCCTGCACCTTCCCTCACTGTCGCACCATGCTTACCTAGCTCTACTGCCATCGACTCACTTCGGCTGAACCTTGCTCTGCCGACACAACCATTGGCTCTGCCTCGTTGTCCCACACCATGGCCACCCTTCCCCAAGCCCAAAGGCTGCCCGAACACTGATGACCTTGACGACCCAACGCCATTCCTAGCTCCAACCTCGTCGCCAACGTCATTCCCACTGCTCCGTCGCCAACATCGTCCCCGCTGCTCCATCGTCGTACTTGTCGTGGTGAGGACCGCCACATCCTCCTCTCCCCGTTTGGCCACCCCCGTAGTGCCACTACTGTGCCGATGGTCATCGGTGGCAACCACCCTACCGTGTGTGCCCTCGACCCCAGCCGTGCCTGCGTGGTGGCCATGTCATCACACTCGCCCACATGGCTGTAACACCCAGAAATTCACCACCGAAATTCTGAATATTCATGTGTAATAAATCCTTGCCCAGGAAAGCCAGGGTACACAATTCCAAGTTGCCATACAGAGTGCGTCTTACAAATAGAATAAAATCATATTACATAAATGCAGTGGTAAAAACAAATAAAGCCTATACACAGCTAGACCAGCGGAAGCTTCCAATCCATAGGCATCTTGATGGCGGAGCCAGCCTAGTCTTCCAGTTGATCATCACCAGACACGTGCTCCACCACTAAGAGGGGGAAAAGGAGCAAGGATGAGTACCACCCACAGTACTCAACAAACCACACCCACAAATATGCACAATGCACAAGGGCAAGGGTAGGCTAGAGGCTTATTTGCATAAAAGCAGTTGTAAATAGTAGTAGTTTGCAAACGGTAAAAAGGTTGATTAATTGAACAGCATTAATCCTCCACTGATCAACGTTACACCATGTTAACCAGGCCCAACCATCCACTTGAACTACACCAGTTCCATTAAATCAAGTTGATTAAGTGAGGGTGAGACTAATCACGGTGAGTCTTGACCAACATGCCCATAACCGCGGGTGCGGCTATTCGAATAGATTTAACTCTGATCAGAGGTGTACAACTATACCCACAAGACACAGCCCCACACACGTTCCCGTGTGCCGATGTGTCACCACGACACCCCGCAAGAGGCTATGACAAGACCGTTCACGCAACCTCTCCCTAACCATCCACACCACGCTGAGGTTGCACCTACCGACAGGGCACACCATATCAGCCAGGCTACCCCCCTTGCGCCACAATGGATCTGGAAGCCGATCAACCCAACCCCAGGCCAACCCAACTCCATCACGCCCATCCTCACCTTCAGTGCCTAGGAGAGGGAGAAGAGATGCTACAAGCCCAGCCATTGCCCACGCTGGCTTGTGAAAAGTACGAGTATTTGCTCAAGGGGTTCCCGTGAACCGGTCTTTAATTGCCATGGGTGCGACCAACGAAACTATGCACCCACAGCCCACCATTTAGGTCACATTTTAGTAATTTAACATCAACATATCCAAATTTCTATTTTCCGACATTGCGTCGAACCAAGAATGTAAGTGTTAAAATTTAATTCCCAGGTGAACTAATAGTTTCTAAGCATGGCTAAGCATCCTAAGAATAGTATTCTAACCATTTTGTTATCTAGGTGACAAGGAACAAGGTTCAATGACTAGAGCATAGTCTTATCAATATAAGGGTCATAAACCATACCACATGAAATAATAAAAACATGCATGTTTAGTTGAATAAACAAAACATTTTAGCAAAATGTAGGTACAAAATGATCAAGATTATAGTGTGACTTGCCTTGCTCCGGTTCGACGTACTTGGCTACGACCTCGTAGTACACGGAAGAGTCGCCGGTGTCGGATTCTATAACAGACAATGCACAAACAATTAAAAACAGTACATATGGGCAGTCAAACATGAGCTAAAAATATTTTTAATGAATTCTTGGCATTTTTCTAGATTTAATGAAATTTGAATGGACTTAATCGGAGTTCGTATGAATTAGTTATGAATTTTTAAAATTTTACTATGATTTCCTATACAAATTTAATTATTAAATGATTTATTGCGTAATTATTAGCCATTTATGGCGTCACCCGAGGGGGAAACGGCGCCGACCAGCAGGCCCCACCCGACAGTGAATCAAGGGTGCTGACCGAGCCAGGATCGAATGCGCCACGTGGCGCACACGTGGTGCCAACGCGGCAGCCACGCGATAGCCACACGGGCAGCCAGCGGATGGCCCCGATCTGCCACGCGGAAGATCCGATGGCCCGGGACAGCGGCCACACACCGGCTGTCCCGAGCGGGAGGCGGTGGCGCGTGCACGACCCAATGGTCACCGGTGGCGACCATTCGGCACGGCAGCGGGCATGCGGAGGGGCGGAGGGGAACGGGGAAATGGCAGGGAACCTCACCAGCAGCTCGCGGCAGCGAGAGGCAGCCGAGGACAACGGCGGCAAGGTGGGAGCGGTGGCAACTTTGGGATGGCATCGGCAATGGCGCTCCGACGGCGACGGGAGAGCGAGGAGTGGCGGACGAGCAACTCAGGGAGCTGAGGAAGACGAGAGAAGAATTAGAACAGAGAAATGAGGCACGGCACGGTGGGAATCACCGGCCAGAAAGGAAACAGGGGCCAGAGCTCACCTTGCGCGAGGGCGGGGAGTTCCGGCGGGTTCTGGCGTCCACGAAGCGGCAGCCGAGGTGCTCCTCAGCACGGTGAAGACGGCGGTGGTGGTGGCACAGATCGGCAGCGACCGGAGCGGCAGCGAGATGGCAGAGAACGGCGAGAGCTCAGGTGCATGGTGGCGGCGGTGTTTGAGGGCACAGGGAGGTGCGGTAGGTTGGGGGAAAGGCGGAGAAGGGGACGGGGAAACTTTTTATGGGCTCGAGAGGTGAAATGGTGGCTAGATTTTGGGCGGCAACGGCTAGCGGAGTGGGGAGGACGTGTGGTGGCCGGCGAGCTCGAATCGGCGTGGATTTGAGGGGAACAAGGGCAAATGCGGCGTGGATGAGGGAGAGGATGGGGGCTTGGTCTCCGGGGCATGCGGCGTGGGCACAAGAGGCGCGAGGGAGGCGGCAGCGTGGCTGACGTCAGCCCGCCTCCTCCGGTTGGAGGTTAGGGGTGAAGCTAACAGGCGGGCCCCACCTGTCAGCGCCCCTAAACGGCAACGGGCGGCGCAGCGAGACGAGCCGGTCCCATGGCGCAGCGAGAGAGGGAGTAGGGCAGGCGGCCGAGAGGTGGGCCTGTGGGAAGGCGGGCGAGCACAGGCCGCGCGCGGAGGCCAGTGGCACAGTGCTAGGCCATGGCCTAGCGGGAGGGAAAATAGGAGAAAAAGGGAAAAAGAGAAAGAAAAGAAAAGAAAGGGATTTTCCTGTGCGAATTTAATTCCAATAATTGTTTTTGATTTATTAAAAATACTTCCTATGCTCTAAAAATTTCAATAAAAATCCTGTTAATAATTTTAGCAAGAGGAATATAAGAAAAATATTCGCAGCCACAGTAACTTATTATTTTGCATTTTTCACATTTAATTAATTCATTTGGCCCCTTTTTAATGTATTTTTCTTGGGGCATTTTCTAAGATTTTTTTGTGTGACTAATTAGGGGGAAAAATTAGGGTGTGACAATGGCCGCCGCAGCCGGCTGCCGCAAGGCCCGCCAATCAGTGGCCCCGAGAGGCTTACCAGTGGGGCCTCCATGTTGGCGCCGACGCCATACCCCTCGATGCTGGCACAATAAACCTTTTTCTTAAGGAAAATAATTCAAGAAAATGTTAAAATCTCAATTTTAATTTCATATAAACTTCTAACGGCCATATCTTGACCATTGAAACTCAAAATTGACTCATCTTCAAACGGCCGTATCTCAACCATTCGAACTCGGAATTGACCCGTTCAAGTCTCTAATTTTTAATTAAAATGTCAAGAACCCATTTATGTGCTTTGTTACTGCTGTTTATATGGTTTTTCTTTGAGTAAAAGCCTTTTCTTTTTGTGTATGTCGTGTAGACGCCGCCGATCTGGGTTCACCGCTGTTTCTCGAGGTCGACATAGAACAGTTTGGCTGTGAGCAAGGCAAGTCATTCCCAATCATTTTTCATATTGATGACCTATGATTTTTAAACTTATTTTTATTTTAATTATTACATCTCGCTTTATTAAAATTCCTGCGATTATAATTGTTTTATTTAGACATACTTAAACTCCTTGTTACAGCTTTATTATTGATATATTATTCTTTGACAGCCCTATGTAACCAAAACCAGCTATTATTTGTATTTTATATGTGATGCAAACTAGCTAATATAGGTTTATGCTTAGCTCTGCTTAATTAGCAACTCTATAGATGTTTTCAATATATGGGTATAACACTGTCACTTTGGGTATGGAAAATGGCTGGTTTTCCTAGACATGAATCTCCTCTATTCAAAATTTCCCCAAGACCATGTTTTCGGCTAGGCTCGAGGTGCATGGTTGGTTCTGTTAGTCTCACCTCGACCGTCATAAGGACCGTCTTTGGGCCTCTGTTGCAAAGCATAAACCATATTACCACATGTCTAATGTGTAAAGCTTAACCCGTAGCTTAGATCAGCCTTAGGCAAAGGAACACGGGTAGAGGCGGATGAAGTCTGGTTGTTGACTGACATCTCTGGCAAATGAAGGTCACTAGGGTGCAGGACCGAGATGTCGGGGGCATGGACCATGTCTACCTGTCCTAGGGTTCTGGCCATAGACGGGGGGTTGGTGTTGGTTCTTTTGTCTAGGGTTGGGCTGAGTGAAGGGTTATGTCATGGCTTCCGTCCAATTACCGTGGTGGTATGGGGCATGTGGGTACACGTGAGGAAGTAGTGTCTTGTGGGTAAAGATATACACCTCTGGCTAGAGTATAATCTATTCGAATAGCCACGCCCTCGGTTATGGGCAAGCCTAGCAATGTAACCAAGTCAGAGGTTTCTTCTCTTAAAATTTGATGCCATGGTTTAATGGGCTAAAATTTGTTGGGTGACCTAGTTTGGTCTGGTAGGCCTAGTTTAAGGCAGGTTCACGTGGTGTTCACAGCCTTAGCAATAAATCTATTATTAGACATAGAGTTGTATTCCAAAAATGCCTTATAAACCCTATACTGTTTAAAATGCTGGTTTGATGCAAAATAGCCATATAAATCTCCCTTGTACACCCTTATCCATTAATCATGCATTTGCGGGCGTGACTTGTTGAGTATGTTGGTTGTACTCAAACTTGCTTTTTCCCCATCTAGATGAAGAGTCCTTTGGAGATAAAGCTTCGGCGTCTAGCTTGTTCCTGCTGTCAAGCGCATGTGGGCTTGGTCCCCTACTTGTCTAGTTGACTTTTTTTTTATTTCCCTTTGTTGTGTTGGGCCTTTGATCGCACACATAATAAGTATTTTATTTACGCCCTTCTGCTGATGTACTCTCGTATTAAACAATTTTGTATTGTGTACCGTGCGAATGGAAATGGTTGTGTGTTTTCCAGACGCTACACGCGTGCTTCCCCTTGGGATGAAAAGAACACGGATCATCCATGACCTTCTGATAATCTTTGGTTCTGGGAGCTCGAGGACGGCCACGCTCAACTGCCACAATGAGATTGCCTGGTTTCTGCTTTCGGTCTCTCACCCTTGAGGTGTTGGGTTCATTTGACTCCCGTCTATCTCTCTAGCGAGGCTTCTCTTCTTGTAACTCAACCACAGCCTCAGCTGATGAAACGTATTTCTTGGACATCTTGAAGAGGCCTTTGACTGAAGTCGGTGGCTTGCGAATGCATTTTGCAATGAAGGGGAAATCCTTGACTCCCTGGCGGAAGGCCGCGATGTCTCATCTTTGATCTTGGGAATCATGCTCCTCTTCTCAGAGAACCATTTGATGAAATTCTGAAGCAACTCATTCTTCTTCTGATGAATTTGGTATAAGTCGAAGTCGGTGCCTAGCCTTTCATAGGTGTCCCTGGAAGTTGGCCATGAATCGGTCGCGAAGTTCTCTCCAAGAATCAACCGACCCTCTTGGAAGCCTCGTTAGCCAAGTCCATGCTGACTCCGCCAAGCCAACTAGAAGATAGTTGGCCATCGCCTTGTGGTCACCTCCGGCTGCCTGAATTGCCAAAGTCTAGACCGTGAGCCAAGACTCAAGGTCTATCTTGTCATCGTACTTCTCAATGCTAGCCAGCTTGAAGCTGGTTGACCAATCAACTCAGTGTAACTCGGACATGAAGGCTGAAACTCCGTCGTCCGAGTGGCTTCGGTGTTCTGGGGACCGTTGGGGCTAGCTCCGGCTTCCACAACTGAAATGGTCATGGTGAAGACCAAACTATTCATGCTCATCTTCAAGTCAGCATCACTCGTCCTCCTCGCGTTCATGACGGCGAGCTTGAATATCGTGACAAAGATCGCGACATGGTCGATCGCTGATGTCCCTTTCTCGTCTCTGTGGTCATCACGATGGCATCGTTGGTCATTGTTGCGGTCGATATGTGATCATCATGGTGGCTACTCAAATGGCCTCCAACTAGATGTGCCGCCTGAGCACCCTCTTGTGGACCCCGAGGTAACGGCGTCAGACCTCAACTTGCTTGATGAAAGTACCAGGGTCCTTGAGTCCTCCTGGTTGTGCTGCACCGCTACTACTGCCACCATTATCTTGATCTTTGCAATCGTTGGAGTCACCATGTGATCAGGTCCCAGCTGCAGTGTGTCGAGTAGAGTTGTTGCCAGTGGAGTAACGAACACGTCATGGTCTCCCATCCTAGTCTAGAGGATGTCCTTTTGTGCTTGCCGTCTGGCTTCGCGTAATTGACAGTTACATGTCTCCTATTCGGCTTGTCAGCGTTTGTCTTCCTCCTTCTGTTGCTCACATAGTCGACAAGCTACCTCTTCCTGTTGCTTGCACAGTAGGTGAACCTCCTGACTTGGACTCGGATTTCCTTTTGATGCCATAAATACCTCTTAGGGAGGTGAGAAGCTGCTGGTACTACTCTCCAACTGGTCGTCGAAGCTGAAGAAGTGAACTGAAGAATTGATGACTCCGACCACCCTAGGTCTGAACCCGACTGGCATGTGGCCGTTTCCGAGTTGAACTCTAGGAGATGAGGTCACCTCCAAGTTATCAGATCGAGGATGCCGCCTGAGGATGGTGTGGAAGATAGGTGCGGCATTGGCGAGGCCAAGTGAGGAGTTGATGATCTCATCTTGTGGAGGCCATGGGCCCCGGGTACCTCATCACAAGAATATGGGCCACTCGGATAGAGGATGGGCCTAGCCTTGTAATTAGAGATATAGTAGCACCCGGCAGACTTTACCTTGTACGATAAGGAATATACAGTCCTAGTCGGGTAAATTGTATCTCTAAGAGGAGATCCCTTGGCCGTATCCAGCTGGGACTCCTACCTTGTACCCCTGTCCCCCAATATATAAGGGGAGGCAGGGCGCCCCCTGAGGGCAGAATATCATAGATCGACACAAATTCTCAAAGGAATAACACCTCAACTGGACGTAGGGTATTACCTCACATCGAGGGCATGAACCAGTATAAAATCTCCTTGTGTTCCTTTGCAATCCACCGAGTTTCCATCCGCCGGGTAGCCCCATATTCATATTGCCGGTGTAAAACATCGACAGTTGGCGCGCCAGGTAGGGGCTTCGGCGAGATCTACATCTACATGCTCGATGGATCCAACAACCGGAGTCGACGGCAGCAAATTCTCTCCTGGAGATACAATCTCATTCGGAAGCCTCGACTTCGTCGCTGACATGTTCGGCAATCTCACCTTGGCCGACACAGACCTAATCCAACCGGTCGAGGAATCAGCCGACTCCGCGCTAGTCAGTCCACACGATGCTGCAGCGACCATCATCGACTTGTTGTGGCAATCTTCCACTTGCCTGGGTCTTGGGACAACTCTTCCTTTCGGTGTTCGACTCGGACTCGGTCTTGAGCCCGCTGAGATCGGGCTAAGGAAGGAGGAGATCGTCAATCTCCCGTTCGGACTCGGCGACGCCGCGGATATCTTTGAACAACATCCGACGTGGTAAACCCGATCCTCTAGAGTTTGACTTGGATATAGCCCAGAGCCTCTCGAGATCGGATCTAAGGAGGTCGAAGTTATAATCACCCCCATCAATTATTCCGACTTCGACTCTCAGTCAGATTCCAACTCTCAGTCAGACTCCGACTCTAAGTCGGACAGCAGCTCAACAAGCTTCTCTCTGCCACGAGAAATCTTCATGGCATCCAAAGGCTCTACTCCTACTCAGGAATCATGCCGACTACACGAGCAACAAGAGGAGGAGGCCTGCCGACTGTGAGAACAACAGGAGGAAGAAGCAAGACACCTGCACGCCCGCAACAATGATCTACGCAGGGCTGGGGTGAACCGCCCAACAACAAATCCTCCAAACCTGAGTCAGCGACCACGACGTCTTCGTTACTCCTCAACAGAACATCGTGGCCGCTGCAACTCTACCGGATACACTCCAGTTCGTGCCTGATCACTAGGCCACTCCGACGATCGCAAGGATAAAAGCCATGCTTACCGCTGCTACATGTCAGCAACACCAATAGTCGGGCGATACCCTCATACCAACCAACCAGTCGGCATCCCCAATGGCAGTCTCGTCCACCTCAAAGTGACGCCGAGCGGCCAGCTCTAGTCGGCTGCACACGGAGTCACGCCAAACGTCACTCGGCAACGCCAACAACAACCGGCAGCGTCGAAGCAACTGTTGGGACAATCAGGATCTCCAAAGCCAACTATGGCGTGACCTTCGGCAGGACATCAACGCTCGGCGCCGCGAATGAGAGGAAGACGAGCAATGCCAATCGGAAGACAAGAACAAGCGCTTCGGCCTACACCACGAGCGGTTTCGCCGTCATAGGCGGAGCCGGAGCCCTCATGCAGATGAAGGTGTACTGGCCTTCACCCAAGAGCTACAACAGGTCCACTGGCCGTCAGGTTTCAAGCCTACAGGCATCAAAAAATACGATGGCAAGACCAATCCCGAGTCCTGGCTCACAGTCTACACTCTGGCGATCCGATCAGCCGGAGGTGATCACAAGGCCATGGCTAACTACCTCCCAGTTGCTTTAGCCGACTTGGCGAGGACATGGCTAACAGGACTTCCTAAGAGATCAATCGGCTCCTGGGGAGAACTCTGAGAACGCTTCATCACCAATTTCCAGGGAACATACGAGAGGCCATCTTCCGAATACGACCTATACCAGTTGCATCAAAGGAAGAACGAGTCTCTTCGTGATTTCATCAAGAGGTTCTCTAAAAAGAAGAATTCAATCCCGAAGATCAACAACGAGGTCGTCATCACCGCCTTTCGACAAGGAGTCAAAAACACCTCGTTCATCGCTAAATTCACTTAGAAGCCTCCCAACTCTGTCAAGGCTTTGTTCGACATGGCAAACAAGTACGCTAACTCAACCCACGCCGTTGCTAAGGCCCTCGATGACAAAAAGGCATCCTGACAGAAGAAGCGGAAGGACACCGACGACGCGGTCCCAACTAAAGCCGGGAATCGCAAACACAAGTCAGACGGCTTCATTGTGGCAGTCGGTCACAACCGTCTTCAACCTTCAACAACTAAAGGTTATCAGAACAACAAGTGACATGCTCGGGGGCTCACAAGCTCAAACGCAAGGATGGCATCCCCACACCCAAATACCGAACAGCTAAGTCGCTTTCTGATAAATATTTTCTCACTTGGCCTCGCCAGTGCCGCAGCCGCTTACACCTAATAGGTGTACAAGCTGCACTTTTTTCTATTTTTGCTCTTAAATGATTGCAAAAGTACTTGAGTAGCATAAATTCTGATCCGTGAAAGTTTGCTCCATGAAAGACGAACTCAAGTCACCCAAAACGCGTGTCTGGGAAAGAGCCATGAGCCAACTCCCGACGCTAGGGGGCTATGACTAGTCGGGCAGAGTGCTTAAACGTAAGGGGTCAGCTACTCGGGGAAATTAATGTCAACAAGAGGAAGAATATGTATTTACATATATTGTAAAATACATAAATTTTGCGCTCATGGCAGTTCGCCTACCGAGGCACCATGTGGCACACCATGGTTGGTCGATGCCGGGTGGCCTCGTCTATATATAGACGTGGCCAACCCCCTATGACGCCACTTTGTCTTCTTGTTTGAGATAACGCTCTCCACTGATCACCTGCGCTCACTGTTCTCTACGCTTTGATCTTCTTGTGACTTCAATCCAAGCCTTCTTCGCCTAACCTGGAGCCCATGGCTCCTCGGAAACTTACTTCAGCATAGGTCGGCAGCGTAGACCCAAGGTCGATCGACGATGACAACACCGTCTACCTCGGGCCCTCGCTTGTCCACCAATCAAACATCGACGGCTTCTGCCAGAGGGGGTCCTTGCAGAAGGCTTCGCCTGAGCGCCCAATGACGTTATTCCCGCGCCTGGTGACGATGAGACGGTGGTCTTCGCCGCCTATTTCGATGCCAAGCTTTGGTTTCCCTGCTGCGAGCTGCTCCCCAAGGTGCTGGCCCTCTTCAACCAGGAGCTGCCGCAGCTTAGCCCAAGCACCTTCGTCCGCATCACCGTCTTCGAGTGGATGGCTCGGACCCAGGAGTTCGTCCCGACAGTAGACCTCTTTGCCGTCGTTCACCAGGCTGCCCTCTACAGCAAGTCAGTGGCGATGCCAACTGGGCTGAAGAAGAGCGCGTTCGGCTAAGTGAACTTCATCATGCGGCCAGACCAGGCCAATCTGTGGCATGTTCCCGCTTCGATGCTGAAGTGGGAGAAGTCGTGGATGAGGCAGTGGTTTTACCACAAGATCTCCTACGTCACCGGCTCCTGCCAGTTCAAGGCCCTGTGGAAGTCGTTGAGCGTTCCCCGCTTCGACGGCCATCCGAAGGTGTCTTCGACAGGTGCACTGGAGGCCCGCCACCAGCTTCTCCGCGCAATTGTGAGCCCCTCAGCGTTCGGGACCTGATCGAAGAGTACCTCATGATGGGCGTCACTCCGCTGGCGCGGTCGTGGAACATCACCATTGACCGCGACAACTGGATCTATGATCTCCCTGCCATCGCCGTCCCCGACGATCGCCTTGATAGGTTCTTTTTGATCTGCTTCGATCTTCCGCACGGCTACTGAGTTTTGCTCCGATCTGCTCTGATTCAGGCGACTTTGCACGGTTTGCAGTTATCTCCCTGGGTGAAGCGGAGAGGCTGGCAAAATGCCTCATTGGGGATATGACTCCGAAGGAGTACGGGGAGATCATGAAATTCCTTAAAGGGGGAAGGGTGAACCGTGTATGCCTGCGGCTTCACCAGGAGGTGCCCCCGCAGGAGAACCCCGTCCAGCCTCAGGGCGATCATGGTGGGGACGTGTAATGCCTAGAAATTCAGCACTGAAATTCTGAATGTTCATGTGTATTAAATCCCTGTCCAGGAAAGCCAAGGTACACAAAACAAAGTTGCCATACAAAGTGCGTCTTACAAACAGAATAAAATAGTCTTACAAAAATGCAGCGGTAAAGATAAACGAAGCCTATATACAGCTTGCCAAGTGGAGGCTTCATTCCACAGGCATCTTGACGGCGGAGCCAGCCTAGTCCTCCTGCTGATCCTTGTCAGACGCGTACTCCACCACTGAGAGGGGGAAATGGAGCAAGACTGAGTACCACCCACAGTACTCAACAAACCACACCCACAAAAATGCACAATGCACGGGAGTCAAAGATAGGCTAGAGGTTTATTTGCGTAAAAGCAATTGCAAACAGTAGTAGTTCGTAAATAGTAAAAGGTTGATTAATTGAATAATATTTAATCCTCCACTGATTAATATTACACCACATTAACCAGGCCCAACAAACCATTTGAACCACTCCAGTTCCACCAAGTCAAGTTAATTAAGTAAGGTGTGACTAATCACGGTGAGTCTTGACCAATCGCCCATATCCGCGGGCATGGCTATTTGAATAGATTTAACTCTGATCAGAGGTGTACAGCTGTACCCACAAGACACAGCCCCACACACATTCCTGTGTGCTGGTGCATCACCACGATACCCCGTAAGAGGCTATGACAGGACCGTTCATGCAACCTCTCCCAAACCATCCACACCACGCTAAGGTTGCACCTGCCAACAGGACACCCCAAATTGGCCAGGCTACCCCCTTGTGCCACAATAGATCCGGAAGCCGATCAACCCTACCCCGGGCCAACCCAAACCCATCACGCCCATCCTCACCATCGGTGCCTAGGAGAGGGCGAAGAAACGCTACAAGCCCAGCCGTTGCCCACGCTGGCTTGTGGAAAGTATGAGTACTTGTCCAAGGGGTTCCCGCGAACCGGTCCTTAATTGCCATGGGTGCGACCAACATAACCATGCACCCACAGCCCACCATTTGGGTCAAATTTTAGTAATTCAACCTCAATATATCCAAAGTACCATTTTCTGACATAGAGTCGAAATAGGAATGTAAATGATAATGTTTAATTCCCAGGTGCACTAATAGTTTCTAAGCATGGCTAAGCATCCTAAGAATAACATTCTACTCATGTTGTTACCCAGGTGACAAGGAACAAGGTTCAACAACTAAGGCATAATATTATCTAGATAGGGGTCATAATCCATACCACATGTAATAATAAAAACATGCATGTTTATTTGAATAAACAAAACATTTTAGCAAAAAGAGGTACAAAATGATCAAGATTACAGTGTGACTTTCCTTGTTCCAGCTCGAGGAACTGGGCTACAACCTCGTAGTACACGGGAGAATCGACGGCGTCGAAATCTAAAGCAAACAACGCACAAACAATTAAAAATAGTACATGTGGGCAGTCAAACCAGAGCTAAAAGTATTTTTAATGAATTCTTGGCATTTTCTTGGATTTAATGAAATTTGAATGGAATTAATCGGAGCTCGAATGAATTAGTTATGAATTTTAGAAGTTTCACTGTGATTTCCTATACAAAAGCAATTATTAACTGATTTATGCGCAATTAAAGGAATTAATGTGTCAGCAGACCACAGGGAGCCGGCGCCGACAGGCAGGACCCATGGGTCGATGGTACCAAAAGAGGACACTGCACAGTGGACGCAGTCCACGCATGTGCGGCAACCGCGGACATAGGTACACGAGCGGCTCCAATCTGCCAAGACAAATCGGACGACTCAGACCTTGTCGGGAACGAGCTCCGACAGCGCGTGCAATGCGGCGACGGTGCACGCGGCCTGATGGTCACCACCAACGACCATCCGGCACAGCGGAGGGCAGCGGCGAGCGGCGGAGGAGGTGAGGAATGCGGCCGAGTGCTCACCGAGGGCTCGCGGCGACCAGAGTGCGGTGAATGATGGCGAACAGAGGGAGTTGACGGCGGCCGAGGTTTAGGATGGTGATGCTGACTGGGTTCCAGCAGCACAGAGCAATGACGGAGACAAAAATGAGGTGTGGGAGGTCCTGACAAAAGTGTTGAACGAGTTAGGAGAGAAAAAGACCGAGTGGGTGGATAGAAAACCACGGCCGACTGCCGGTGGAGAGGCTTACCGAAAGGGAATGATGGAGAGAATGGAGTTCTGGCATGAATCCGAGATGCCGACTATAGAACAGGATGCAGCTGGGTGCGGCAAAGGTACCGAGCATGAGCGCGGTAGGCGGCGGCGGCTGTAGCGACGGTGACGTGTGACTGGAGTAGACGGAGTGCGGCGGTGTTTTGGGAGCTCGGCGTGGAGGAAGTTTGGGTACTCAGCAGGCGTATGCAACTAAGGGGAAAATGAAAGCGGAGCACGGGGAGGGTTTATATATACTCAGCTGGGGAGTTCGTGGACGTGTTGGCCGGATTGCATAGGATTGAGGGCGGTGGCCACGATGGCTAGTGGGTGCGATTCAACCGCGGTCGTGGGCAAGAGGGGCGGAGAAGGTGGGGGAAAACGGGCGGGGACTCGATCCGCGGCATTTGAACCAAGGGCCAAGGTGCAGGGGAACGGGAACGGCGTAATCCGATGGACGGGGCAGCTCGATCCCCTCTGGCCGAGTCGGCTAGAGGTTGGGGATGATGCTGACATGTGGGACCCCGGGCCCATGTGTCAGCGAGAGGGGTGAGGGGAGCGGCACGAGGAGAGCGGCCGACCGATGGGGCTTGGCTGGCGGTGAATAGGGTGAGGGACGTGGGGCATGTAGGCCATGCAAGCAGGCCGACACAGCACTGGGCCGGCAGCCCAGCAGGAGGGAAAAGAAAAGAAAAAGGGAGAAGAGAAGGAAAGGAAAGGAAAAGGATTTCAGTGCTCTTTTAATCCCGACAAGAGTTTTTGATTTATTAAAAATACTTCTAGTGCTCTAAAAATTCCAATAAAAATCCTGTTAGTGTATTTTGGCAAGGAGAATATAAGAAAAATATTCCCAGCCATGATAATTTATTATTTTGCATTTCCACCTTTAATTATTTCATTTGGCCAATTTAAATTATTTTTCTTGGGACATTTTCTTAGGTATATTTTGTGTGGTTATATTTAAGGGGGAAACTCAGGGTGTGACAAACCTACCCCCCCCTTAAACGGAATCTCGTCCTCGAGATTCGGACGTGCTGGTGAAGAGGTGTGGATAGACGGACTTCAATTCATCCTCTCGTTCCCATGTGGCTTCTTCCTCTGAATGGTGGCTCCACTGTACCTTGCAGAATCTAATCACCCGGCTTCGGGTGTTCCTTTGACTGATCTCCAAGATCCGAATTGGCTTTTCCACATAGGTGAGGTCTTCCTAGATCTCGATCTGCTCCGGATCAGCCTGTTCTGCTAGTATTCTCAGACGTTTCTTCAACTGTGACACATGGAACACATCGTGTATACCTGCCATTGTAGCTAGGAGGCCCAACTGATATGCAACTTCATCTTTACGAGCTAGTACTTGGTAGGGTCCCACGAAACAAGGTGCTAGCTTCCTTTTAGTTTGAAACCTATGTACTCCTCGGAGTGGTGTGACACAAAGATATATATAGTCTCCTTCCTCGAAACTTAGATCTCTGTGACAGTTGTCGGTGTAACTCTTCTGTCTGGACTGAGCTGTCTTTAATCGTTCCCGGATAATGGCTACCTTCTCTTCTGCTTCTTTGAGTGCATCTGTACCGAATACCTGACGTTCGCCTGTCTAATCCCAGAAAAGGGGTGTACGGCACTTTCTACCATACAGAGCTTCGAACGGGGCCATCTGCAAGCTGGCTTGGTAACTGTTGTTGTACGAGAACTCTGCGTAGGGTAAGCTCTTATCCCAAGTCCCTCCGAAGTCCAACACACAAGCCCTTAGCATATCCTCCAATATCTAATTAACTCTTTCAGTCTAACCATCGGTTTGTGGATGACAAGCTGTGCTGAAGTTTAGTCGAGTTCCCAGTTCTGCTTGTAACTTCTGCCAAAACTTGGAAGTGAACTGGCTACCACGGTTGTATACAATCCTCTTGGGTACTCCGTGTAGACACTTTATACGAGCCATGTACAGTCCTGCCAGTCTTTTACCTGAATATGTTGTATGCACGGGGATGAAATGAGCAACCTTGGTGAGTCGGTCGATGATCACCCAGATTGAGTCATATCCTGAAGATGTGCGGGGCAAACCGGTGATGAAGTCCATCCCAATCTCTTCCCACTTCCACTTTGGGACTCTGAGCGGCTGTAAAAGTCCAGCAGGCCGTTGGTGTTCTGCTTTGACTCGCTGGCACACATCACAAAGCACCACGAATTCTGCGATTTCTCTCCTCATACTGGCCCACAAAAATTTCGTCTTGAGGTCTTGGTACATCTTGGTGCTTCCGGGGTGAATGGAGTACTGCGTCTCATGAGCTTCCCGGAGGATTAATTCTTTGAGTTCCTTGTTTTCTGGGACGCACAATCGTTCACCCATCCATATTGTCCCATTTTTATCTTCCGTGAATCCTTGAGCTTTTCCAACTCTCATGTTCTTCTTGAGTTCTTTAATCTCTGGGTCATTCACTTGGGCCTCGTGAACATGATCGAAGAGTGTGGGCTGGGCCTCTAGGGCTATCATGAATCCATGATCGACAATGCCCAGATTCAGGTGTTCGAATTCCTGTTGCATTTCCTTGCACAATGTCTCTACTCGAGCAGTGTTGCAATAACTTTTCCTACTCAAAGCATCTGCCACAACGTTGGCTTTTCCCGGGTGGTAGTGTATTCCCACATCGTAATCTTTAATCAATTCCTGCCACCTTCTTTGACGGAGGTTCAGGTCAGGCTGGGTGAATATGTATTTCAAGCTCTTGTGGTCCATATAGATCTCGCTGTGGTTACCGATGAGGTAATGCCGCCAAATCTTCAAAGCATGGACCACTGCAGCTAATTCTAGGTCATGTGTCAGATAGTCACCCTCACGGGGGCGCAACTGTCGTGACGCATAGGCTACAACTCTGCCTTCTTGCATCAACACGCATCCTAGCCCTTGGCGAGATGCATCACAGTACACTTGGAAGTCTTTCTTGTGATCTGGCAAGATCAGGACCGGTGCCAAAACTAACTTCCTTTTGAGCTCTTCAAAGCTGCGGTTGCACTCGGTCGTCCAAACAAACTTCACATCTTTCTTCAATAATTGCATCATGGGTCTTGCAATCTTCGAGAAGTTCTCGATGAACCGGCGGTAGTAGCCCGCAAGTCCAAGAAAACTCCGTACTTGTGTCACTGTTTTGGGCGGTTTCCAATTGGTAATGGATTCCACATTCGTTGGATCCACAGCAATTCCCTGGGCGGTGATGATGTGCCCGAGGAACTGTACTTCTCTCAGCCAGAAGTCGCACTTGCTAAACTTGGCATACAACTGATGCTCTCTCAGCTTCTCGAGAACCAAACGGAGATGTTGCTCATGCTCTTTTGTTGATCTCGAGTAGATCAGGATATCGTCGATAAAAACCACCACAAACTTGTCTAGAAACTTCATGAACACCTTGTTCATCAGATTCATGAAGAAGGCCGGTGCATTTGTCAGTCCGAAGGACATAACAGTGCACTCATACAATCCATATCAAGTGGTGAAGGCCATCTTCGGAATATCCTCTTCACAGATCCTCAGCTGATGATAGCCTGATCGCAGGTCTATCTTGGAGAAGACAGTGGCACCCTCCAATTGATCGAAAAGATCATCAATCCTTGGCAAGGGATACTTGTTCTTGATGGTGACGTCATTTAGTGCGCGATAATCCACGCACATCCGCTTTGTTTTGTCTTTCTTTTCCATGAAAATGACTGGTGCACCCCAAGGCAATGTGCTTGGTCAGATATAACCCTTCTGTAGCAGGTCGTCGACTTGCTTCTTGACATCTGCCATCTCGTTTGGTGCCATTCTGTACGGCCTCTTGTATATATTGGCGCTATTCCTGGTGCCAAATCAATCCTGAACTCGATTTCCCTTTCTGGTGGCATCCCTAGTAGATCTTCTGGGAACACTGTTGACGCCGAAAACCGCCGGGTGTGCCAAAAGCTTGCTGACGATCTGGTTCGGTGCCTAGAGACACGCGAAGGCCTGGGAGATCTGCTTAGCTCCAGTGCAGGTCCTAAAGTCTTGAGGTTCGTAGGCGTGCCAGTCAATTTGACCCCACAATTGACAAGGAGATGAAGAAATTTGATTACTGATCCAATCGGCCAGTAAGCCGATACGGATTCCTTCCAGCCGATCGCCGCTATGCTCGTGCCCGGCTACCAGCAGCAACTGCACATCGGCTATCGGCCGATACGGTCTAATGTAGGCTCCTTGTAGCCGATGGCCGATGGCACCTGTGTATCGGCTAGGAAACCGATAACGCTATAGATAAATGGATAAGCTGTCAGTATAACATGTGCATCGGCTAGAAGCCGATGATAAAATAGATAGGCAGAATAGTGAACTAGCCGACTGCCAAGGAAACACATGTGCATCGGCTAGAGAACCGATGATAATATAGATGACTAAAACAGTAAGGATAATACAGTTGGCTTTATAAAAAGATAACCTATCGGCTAAGCACTCCGATAGAACATCGCATAAAACCTATCGACTCAGCAAGAGTAAATCTATCACTGTCAATCTAGTAGTTCAAACTTAACTGATGCAGCACAGATTAACAATAATAAAAGAACCTCGGTGAGCCAATAGATCTAATGCAATCGTGATGTATATGATAACTTACCGGCTATGCATTCCGATAAAACACTTGCGCAAAAAATATCAACCTAGCAGGAACAACTTATCGCGACAATTTAGTAGGTCGGACCCAACCGATGCAGCACAAACTGACGATAAGCTACTCCCAGTAAGCTGATAAGATCTACGCACGCGTGATGTGATATACCTGATGGGCCTAAGAGATCGAACCGAACCGATGCAGCCGTAGACAAAGCAGATATATCGTGGTAAGCCGGCTACCATATACCGACTAGAATATCGGACCTAACCGAGGAAGTCCTAGCCGATTGGTAGCCGGGGTAACGAGACTTACCCTCTCGCCGGAGTTCGGACCTAACCGATGCAGCCCGTCTCGAGAAGCAAGAACCCGTTGGTAAAGGGTGGCGATGCGCCGAATTGTATTGATCGTTGAGATAGATTACAAGGTCCCCGGGCATACGTATATATACCCCGAGTTACAAGAGTCCTTATAGGACACGGTACATACTTTCCTATCTATAAACGGAAAACTAACAAGCCCTGATCGGATACGAGATCAGGTTTCCTAACAATTATCAAAACTACCTAATTAATAGATAAGGTAATTTACTGCCATACTGTGGTCTTCAAGGTCTCTTCCCAAACTCGGTCTCTTCTGGATCAATCTTCACCGGTTATCTATGATTTTCTCTTAAACGAATCTGCTAAAGACCCGTGCCAAATTTTGGCGTTAACAAACACATCCAGGTATTCCCTCACTATCGAAATTTCCTCTATTTTGCGCTCTGGCTTCTTCCCACCTTCCGACGGTTGCTCTGCTGTGACCTGATTCAAACTTACTTCCTGTCTCTGTGGCACTAGTGACTTGAAAGTAACTGCCTTTCCTTCCGAACTAGTCACTGTAACGGCGCGGTCGGTGCAGTTGATCACTCCTTTGTGTCGAGTCAACCAATCCATCCCTAGGATGACATCTAGGTCTTTGGATTCTAGGAGGATGAGATTGGCTAGAAAGGGTGATCCTTGGATTTCTAGGCTCACTGAAGGGCTATAGTGAGCGGTGGTCATGCGGTTCCTAGGTGTATGAACCCGCATGGGGATCTTAAGTTCCACTACTTTAATCCCATGTGTTCCCACAAATTTCTTGGATATGAAAGAATGCGTTGCACCAGAATCAAAAAGTACGGTTGCAGGTATTGTGTTCACAAGAAACGTACCCAGTACTACTTCCAGTGTAGCATGTGCCTCTTCTGTGGAGACGTCGTTAACACGCCCCTTTATCACTTGCTGATTGGCATTGGGGTTCTAGGGAGCTGCAAGCCTGGATCCCATGCGCTTTGGTTTCGGGCACTTGTCAGTGAAGTGGCCTGGTTTATTGCAGTTGAAGCAGGTGAGGGTCTTGTTCCCACTGTATTTCCATGGCTGACTCTGCTGCACTGGCACCATTGGTGGGCATGGGGCGGGATGACGGTGGTGCTGCCCGCTGTTGCTGCTGTTGCCTCCAAAGTGCCCTAGGTGGAACGGACGCTGCTAGCAGACGATCATGGTGGGAGGTCCACCCTGATGCCCCAGAATCACTCGTGGCCTCTGGTGCTACCCCTGGTGAGCTCAGGACTGGGCCGCTTTTCTCTTGCAGTCCATCTTGTTGCACTGATCTTCCTGGTGGATTGCCTTATCCACCAGCTTCTCAAAGTCTGGATAGTCACTTGAGAGGAGCTGGTTGGTCAGCTCGTCGTCCAGTCCGTCCAGTAACTTCTCCTGTCTCTCCGCATCGGTGCGGACATCCTCGGGTGCGTAGCATGCCAAGCGGTTGAAGTCATGGAGGTACTGTGTGACTGTCTTATTTCCTTGTACCATGTCCCTGAACTCTCTCTTTTTTGTGCCACGATTCCTACTGGAATTTGAGACTTCCGGAAGTTATGGCAAAATTTAGCCTAGGTGACCTCCGTCGTGGCGGTGCGGGTCATGAGGAAGTTATCCCACCAAGCTGATGTAGGACCTTGGAGCTAGTGTGTTGCAAAGGTGACCTTTTCCTAGTCGTTGCATTGGAAGAGGTTGAGCTTCTTCTCTATCACCAACAGCCAGTCGTTGGCGTCCATGGGGTTGGTGGTGCTGGAGAAGGTTGGCGGCCTGACCCTCAAGAACTCCGGCAGCTTTGACTGAGGGGCGATAGTCAGGTTGTGAGGTTGCTGGTGCTGCTGCTATAGGTGGTTTTGCTGCATCATGATTGCCAACATCTGATTTTGGTAGGCCAGAACCTGTGCAAGCGTCGAGTTTTCCGGTAGTGGAGGTGGCATGTGATTGGGAACTCCGGGGTTCTGGGGTGCTCCATCCTGCTGGTTGGTAGCGCTGGCGTCACTGGCAGCACGGTTACCATTCCTTGTGTTCACCATCTGAAGGAAAGATGGAAATAGGAGGAAAGGAGAAAAATGGGTGGCTTAGAAATAGGAGTGGTAATTAAGTGCCTGGATTAAATTAACTAAAATTCATAGTTGGAAACATGAGGAAAAACTAGTTCAACTCCTAATTAAGGCGAACACACCACAACAGACAGTATGCCACCAACTAACCCCAAGCAAACATCCTAACATTACAACTAATCATGAAGTCAAACTAAGAAAAACGATGAAAACTAAGGACAATGTGCCTAGTGCCCCAAACGGCTCCTGCGGTCATCAGACTTGTACTCCGACTCCTTCTCATCGCCCACCTCGTCGTTGGTGCGGCTCCTGGATCCGCTCATGTAGTCCTCACTACTGTGAGTCGAGGAACTAGCCTCACTGCGGCTACGAGATACCGCTGAGGGAGCTGCTATCGTCAATGGAGGTGAAGCCCCTGTGGATGCTGGTGCCTCCCTGAGAGCTGCCATCACTCGATGACGCGTTGATCCTACCGCGAGTTGGTGATGGCGTGGGTGCTGGAGCTAGAGCTGGTGGCGGTGGCGGTGCATGTGGCCCATTCCTAGGGGCCAGCTGAACACGCACAGGAGGAAGGGTCCTCTTCCTCGGGGTCAGACGAATCATGGCCCCACCGGGTGGCGGCTGTCCCTTCAACTCCGCGACCTCCTTCTTTAGACGGTCGATCTAGTTCTAGAGACCAATGATGGTTATCTTGTTGGCGTCCTCCCGGTGGTGGGCTGCACTCACCCAGTTGGCATGCATGTAGTCCATAGCCCATATCGCCTGCCTCATGTGGAAGATGGTGGTGTCATTTTCATTGTCTGCTGGCTGGAAGGTGCTGTAGACCTGGTAGTGAGTCCGGCTGGGGAGGTAGCGGTAGACAGTGGTGCGGAGGGTGGAGTGGTGCCTCTGGTGTAGCTCTCTAATCAAACAAAAAGCTGCCTCCTGGCAAGCGTGATCATAGGTACGCCCACCGATCTCAACCTCCATAGCTGGTAAGAGGTACATCTCACCCAGCAGCTCCAAGCGAACCCGGTGTGGGAGCTCGCCCTCCATGGGCTCCACTGTAGTGTACTCTGGGGCATAACTGTACCCCAAAGTGAAGCTCATCATACGAAGCTCTTCGACGAATCCGGCCATGTCTGTGCCGCGCTAGTTGGGGAGACTGTCCATCTATAGAAGGCAAGAGGAAGAATCAATGTATGCTCAGATCCAAATAGAGTAAACAGCAATTAATTTGGAAATAAACAACAATTTTATGCATGAAAGAATTTTGTATGTAAACTTGAGGCCGACGGAATAATGCAGCAGAACCAAATAGTACCGAATAAATTTTAAATGATAAATGCAAGGCCAATAGAAATATTTTATGCATGCCTTAAATCATACATTCCCCGATTAACCAATGTTTTCCCAAAATTTGGACACCTATGCCATAACCTTTGGATAAAATTTCCACCCCAAACTTGACATAACTCCACTTTATCCCAATCCAAGAACAAAGTCCCACTTTTCCCGAAATAACTCCAAGTGCAAGAAGCATATGCAAATGAGAATTTCAGAGGGCTCTTAGGGTTTCCATTGGGCTGGTCCTACGGTCAAGTTCGGCTCTGATACCAACTCTGTAACGCCCAGAAATTCAGCACTGAAATTCTGAACGTTCATGTTTATTAAATCCCTACCTTGAAAAGCTAGGGTACACAAAACAAAGTTGCCATACAGAGTGCGTCTTACAAAAAGAATAAAATAGTCTTACAAAAATACAGCGGTAAAGATAAACGAAGCTGTGAGGCCATGGGCCCTGGGTACCTTACAACAAGCATATGGGCCACTCGGATAGAGGATGGGCCTAGCCTTGTAATTAGAACTATGACAGAACCCAATAGACTTTGCCTTGTACGATAAGGAATATACAGTCCTAGTCGGGTAGGTTATATCTCTAAGAGGAGATCCCTTGGCTATAATCCGGCTGGGACTCCTACCTTGTACCCCTGTCCCTCAATATATAAGGGGAGACAGGGCGCCCCCTAAGGGCATACAGAGATTCATCAGAATCATACTTCCTCAAAGCAATACACCACAACTGGACGTAGGGTATTGCCTCACATCGAGGGCCTGAACCAGTATAAACTCCCCGTGTTCCTTTGCAGTCCACCAAGTTTTTATCCGATGAGTAGCCCTATAATCATATTGCCGGTGTAAAACATCGACAGTTGGAGCGCCAGGTAGGGCCCTAGGCGAGATCTACATCTACAAGCTCGATAGATCTAGCAACCGGAGTCGATGGCGGCAAATTCTCCCCTGGAGATACAATCTCATTCGAAAGCCTTGACTTCGTCACTGACATGTTCGGCAATCTCACCTTGGCCGACGCAGATTTGATCCAACCGGCCAAGGAACCAGCCGACTCTGCACCAGTCAGCTTGCAAGACACTGCAGCCACCCACATCAATCTGCTACAGCGATCTACCACCTGTCCGGGTCTTGGGACAACTCTCTCCTTCAACGTCCGACTAGCGCTGGGCCTCGAGCCAGCCCGAGTCGGGCTAGGAAGGGGAGAGATCGTCAATCTCCCTCACAGATCCGGCGATGCCATGGATCTACATCCCACGCGGCTGACCAGATCCTCTATGCTTTAGTTTGGACATGGCCCAGAGCTATTCCAGATTGGATCTAGAGAGGTCAAAGTCATCCTTACTCCGATCAACTACTCGAATTCTGACTCCAAGTCGGACAACGGTTCGAACACCAGTTCAGACACCAGTCTGGCGAGTTTCCTTCTGCCCCGAGAGATCTTCATGGCTTCAACCCCTCCAGTGGAGGTGCGCCAACTACAAGAGGAGCAACAAGAGGAGGCACGCCGACTACAGCAATAGGAGGAGACCGATCGCGAGGCTCGCAACAACGAGCTACATAGGGCTAGGCGAACCACTCAGTAGCAGATCCTCCAGACCAAAGTCGGCGACCACAACGTCTTCGTCACATCACAACAGAACGTCGTGGCCACTGCAACCCTGCTAGACACACTCCAGCTCAGGCCTGATCACTAGGTGACCCCGAGTATTACCAAGATCAAGGTGATGATTATAGCTGCTGCCTTTCAGCAGCACCAGCAGTCGGGCGACACACTTGTACCGACCAATCGGTCGGGTTCTCCGGTGGCAGGCTTGTCTACATCAGCACGGTGCTGGGCGGTCGGCTCAAGTCAACCACACGTGGAGTCATGGCATACATCTCTCGGTCATCCTAACAACAACCGGCGACGTCCCCAGTACGATCGCCACGACAATCAAGATCTCCGAGGACACCTACAACGCGACCTCTACCACAACATCAACGCCCGGCGCCGCAAACGCGAAGAGGACGAGCGCCACCGACTAGAGGACAAGCATGAGCGTTTCGGTCTCCACCATGAGCGATTTAACCGTCGCGGCAGGAGCCGGAGCCCTCGCGAAGATGAAGGTGTACCCGCTTTCACCCAGGAACTACAAGACATCAAATGGCCGTCGGGCTTTAAGCCTACGAGAATCGAGAAATACGACGACAAAACTAACCCCGAGTCCTGGCTCACCGTATATACGCTAGCGATCCAAGCTGCCGGAGGTGACCACAAAGCCATGGCTAACTACCTCCCGGTCACCCTGGCCAACTTAGCGAGGACATGGCTAACAGGGCTCCCGAGGTGATCAATCGGCTCCTGGGGGGAACTCCAGGAACGCTTCATAGCCAACTTCCAGGGGACTTACGAGAGACCGTCTTCCGAGCACGATCTCTACCAGTTGCACCAGAGGAAGAACGAGTCCCTCTGTGAGTTCATCAAAAGGTTCTCCGAGAAGCGCAATTCCATCCCTATGATCAAGGACGAGGTCATCATCGCGAAGTTCACTCGGAAGCCACCAGCCTCTGTCCGGGCCCTCTTCGATATGGCGAATAAATACGCCGACTCGGCTGAAGCGGTCATAGAGGCCCTAGACGAGAAGAAAGAGCCCCGGCAGAAGGACCAGAAGACCAAAGCCGACAACGAGCCATCACAAAACAAGTCCGGCAGCCGCAAGCGGAAGTCGGACAACGAGGTGGGCAACATGGAGCGAACTCGGTCGAGGCCCCCAAGGAACAACGACTACCAGAAAGTTATGAACGGGCCTTGCCCCTTCCACCCCAAGGGCAAGCACGCAGCCAAGGACTGCTTCATGCTCAAGAAGTTTGTTTCCAAGCAAGCTTCATCATCTGGCGCCGACAAGGACAAAAACAACCAGATTCGGGCCTGGCCGACGATTTTCAGGATCCCTAGGCCGAGCTCAACCACATCTTCGGAGGGCCATCTGCATATGAGTCCAAGCGGAAGTAGAAGCTAACAGCACACAATGTCAACGTAGTCTCTACAGCAGACGCCCCCCAGTATTTGCGCTGGTCAGAGACGCCGATCACATTCAACCGCGCGGATCATCCAGATCAGGTTTCACACCCCGAACGCTACCCACTCGTCCTAGACCCGGTCGTCAAAAATATCAAGTTGAAGAAGGTCCTCATAGATGGAGGCAGTGCGCTCAACATTTTGTTCGCCAAGACTCTGGATGAGATGAAGATTCCTCGTTCAGAACTGCGGCCGAGTACGGCGCCCTTCCACTGGATAATTCTTGGCCTATCTTCAACCCCCCTCGGACAGATAACATTGCCGGTCACCTTCGGCACGTGGGATAACTTCCACACAGAAAACATCTGCTTCGAGGTCACCGACTTCGAGACCGCGTACCACACGATACTCGGACGACCGGCGCTCACCAAATTCATGGCAATACCGCACTATACCTACATGGTGCTCAAGATGCCCGGGCCAGCTGGAGTTCTCTCCCTTCACAGCGACGTCAAGCAAGCCTTCACCTGCGACAAGGAGAGCTGCGAGTTGGCTCAATCGCAAGAGGCGGCAGTCAGACGCAACAGCATTCGGCAAGCCATCACAACTGAAGTTGAGGATGACAAAGTTCCGGTGAAAAAAGCAGCAAAGTCGGGAATTTCAGCAGACTCTAACACGAAGAAGATCCCCCTGGACCCTTCGAACCCTTCTAAGACTGCTCTAGTCGGGACCGGACTCGACCCCAAATAGGAAGACGTGCTCGTCACCTTCCCTCAAGCCAACAAAGATATCTTTGCATGGAAACCGTCCGACATGCCGGGCGTACCAAGGGAGGTGATCGAGCATGCCCTCAATGTCAAGACAGACGCCAAGCCAGTCAAGCAACGGCTACGGCACTTCGCACAGGACTGGAAAGATGCTATTCGCACAGGCCTACGTTGATGACGTGGTGATCGAGACCAAGTCCAAAGAAGACCTCATTGCTAACCATGAAGAAACCTTCCAAAATCTTTGGAGATTCAAGATGAAGTTAAGCCCGGAAAAGTGCGCCTTCGGTGTGCCATCTGGCAAGCTACTCAGCTTTATCGTATCGCACCGCGGCATCGAGGCCAACCCGGAGAAAGTCAATGCAATCATGAATATGGCACCCCCGACTAGCCAAAAAGACGTCCAGAAGCTGACAGGTTGCATGGCGGCACTTAGCCGGTTTATTTCCCAACTAGGCGAACAAGGCATACCCTTTTTCAAGCTATTGAAGAAAGCAAACAATTTCCAATGGACTCCCGAAGCCCAGCAAGTCTTCAAAGACTTTAAGAAGTTTCTCACATCATCACCCGTGTTGGCGTCACCTATGCCCAATGTTATCCTAAACAGTATACGGTAAACAGTCGGTCACCCTCTGTTTAGTGTTTAAACGGTTTAGATGGCGTTTAAACGGAATTAAACGGTCTAAACGGTTTTGTATAAATCGATCCAAAAATATGTATTTATGGATATAAAATCCAAATAGTATCACAAGTACAACAAAGTTCTCATCTGCATTCTCATAGTATTATCTATTTAGCTACCACAGATTTAGTCACATGCTGGTAGCAAGACTTAACATAACATGCGTGACCACATCAAATGATTACTCGTTAGTACAAATGACATAGGTCCAATAGATGTCACGGACGTGCGATGGACGCGTCGTGGGCGCGACGTGCGGATGTTTTGTGCTTGTAAATTTGCAATAAAAAGGAGAAGGAAAGAACAGAAAATGCTGCGGGGTTTTGAGCAGCACCAAACTCTCTGTGTTCCAAGTGTTCGCGTGTGTTCTTGTGTTCTTCGTCCTCCCAGCCGGAGCCTCCCGTTGAGCAGGCCCCGGGCGCGGACCCACGCACGGAAGCGAGGGCCCGGGCACGGAAGCTGACCCCGGGCGAGTTCCCGGACGCCGGGCGCGGGCGTAGGCACGAGGGCCCGGAAGCTGGGCGCGGGTGCGGACACGCGAGGACCCGGTCCCCGGCCGTAGGCGTGGCCTTCCGGGCACGCGCTAACAAGGCGCGGACACGAGGGCCTGAAACCGGGCGCGGGCGCGGACATGCGAGGACCCGGACCCCGGGCGCGCGCTAACATGGAGGAGATGAAGCGGGATTTAGGTACTACCTGTAGATTGGAGGCTGACGTGCTCGTAGACCTGCAGTTCTGCAGAGCGTCCAAGCTTGCTTGTGAATCTGAGAGCAGGGGAGGAACAGACTCATGGTGGATACTGAATGGAGTGCGGTGTCAGTGCGTGGCGATGGGTTCACAGCGGCAAGCTACGCAGCGGCTATCCGGCGAGAAGCACTGGAGTCAGCCGACGAGCGGCGCTAGGGTCAGAGCAGCGCGGGGCCAGCCGGCGAGCAGCGGCCGCAGCGCTTGAATGACTGTGCTCGTGAATGGGGCTGGCGGCGGACAGAATGGAACCCTAAAGGAAATGAATTGGCGTCTCATCGTTTAGCGCCGTTCTGTGTCGCCCGTTTTCTCCGTTTTTTACCGTTTAGGACCGTGTAAACGCTCCGACCATTTAGGACGCCGTTTATGGGCTAAACAAGACAGAGAGCCACTATTTCCGTTTACAAAACCGTTTAGATGGCCGTTTAGGCCGTTTAGACGAACATTGCCTATGCCCCAAGAGCCATTAATGCTATATCTGGCGGCAACTACCCAGGTAGTCAGCACGGTGCTGGTGGTCGAGCGATCTGAACCGGGTCACATACAGACGAGACAACGGCCAGTTTACTTTGTCAACAAGGTCCTTGCCGACTCAAAGATGAGATATCCGCAGGTCCAGAAGCTGCTCTATGGCCTACTCATCACTATTCAGAAGCTGGTGCACTATTTCCAATCGTATCAAGTCACGGTGGTCACATCGTATCCACTCGGGGACGTTCTGTATAACTGCGAGGCCACCGGCCAAATCGCTAAATGGGCACTCGAGTTGATGGCGTTCGACATCACCTTTCAGCCACGAATAGCAATCAAATCACAAGCTCTAGCCGACTTCGTGGCCAAGTGGACAGAAGTTCAGATGCCTACATCAACAGCGAAGCTAGAGTACTGGACAATGTACTTCGACGGTTCTCTAAGGATCGGCAGCGTTAGGGCTAGCGTCGTACTGACGTCCCCCACCGGCGAAAAACTTAAGTATGTTCTCCAGATCCACTTCCTGGCTTCCCACAACGTCGCCGAGTACGAGGCACTCATCCACGGGCTCCACATTGCTATATCACTCAGCATCTATCGACTGGTTGTGCGTGGAGATTCCCAACTCGTGGTCAACTAAGTCATGAAAGACTGGACATGTCTCGACGACACCATGGTGGCATACTGTTAGGAGGTCAGAAAGCTAGAAAACAAGTTCGACGAGCTGGAGATAACACATGTCCTATGACAATACAACAATGCTGCAGACAAACTGGCAAACATGGGATCCAAGCGAGAAGTGGTCTCGACTGGGATCTTTGTTGAGCAACTCATGGAGCCGTCAGTCAAGAAGAAACCAGTGCCAGAGCAGTCAGGAAGCGAACCTACCCCGGCAATAGACAAAGTACTGATCATATCTAACGATTGGCGAACTCCTGTTCTCAAATTCCTCCTGGACAATGAACTCCCAGAAGATCACAGCAAAGCCAAACAAATCAAACGTCGCAGCAAAAGTTTCCTAGTAGTCGGAGAAGACCTGTACTGAAGAAGTGCATCCGGTGTCCTAATGCGCTGCGTCACAACCGAGGAGGGCAAGCAGATCCTACAATCGATCCACTCGGGCATATGTGGCAACCACGCCGCATCCAGGACATTAGTCAAAAAAGCTAACAGGCAGGAATTTTTCTAGACAACAGCAGTAACAGATGCCAAAGACATTGTTCGCACATGCGGGGGTTGTCAGTTCTACGCAAGACAAACAAATCTCCCAGCCCAAGAACTTTAAACAATACCAATCTCTTGGCCCTTTGCAGTATGGGGGCTTGACATGGTCAGGCCTTTCAAGAAAGCGCCAGGAGGGTTCACACACTTGTTCATCGCAGTGGATAAATTCATGAAGTGGATTGAGGCAAAACCCGTTGCTACCATAACAGCGGCACGAGCAAAGGACTTCATCATGAGTATATTATACCGATTCAGGGTTCCTAACCGCATCATAATGGACAACGATACTCAGTTCACGGGCGGCATCTTTCAAGATTTCTGTGACGAATTCATCATCAAAATCTATTATGCTTCTGTGGCACATCCGCGGAGCAACGGGTAGGTTGAGTGTGCCAATGGCATGGTCTTACAAGGCATCAAGACAAGGATATTCGACCGACTACAACCATACGCGGGCCGGTGGGTACACTACAAACTTCTAACCCTTGCGCAACGACGAGAAAACGTTGCAATAGGCCCAATTTGGTTGCAAAAGGTAGTTCTTGCCACCAAATCGCGTTCGTTGCCAATGGTTGCAAAAAGTCACGTTGCAATAAGAACTTGCAACCGTTGGTAGTTCGGCGTTGCAAGAGTTAGCTTTTCTTGCAACCATAGCTGTCCGTTGCCAAGCATGGCAATAGGGCGTTATCGCAACATTCACTGGCGTGGCAATACGAGCACTTGCCACGCTCGTCTCCGTAGCAACAGGTGGTAAATGCAACGAGCGATAGCGTAGCAATAGAATTTTGTTGCCACGCTAGAATTTTGCTGCCTAAGGTGTTGTTGCCATGACCGTTATGCCGTGGCAAGTAAACCATTTGCCACGCAATTTTATTTGTTGTGGGAGATTAATTGTTATTGCAACAATAGTAATGTCGTGGAAATACTATTATTTGCAATGTAAATAAGTCTGTTGCCATAGAGCATATTGCCACGCATCACGACTCGTAGGCATAGCTTTTATTGCAACGCTAGTAACATTTAATTTTGGTTTAATAAATCATCATTGCAAATCAATAAACCATAACAAAAGCAATTGCACTCACATATATTAATTATAATCAATCATTCAATATGTTGCCAAACCATGGAAATAGTAGCTAAAATCATAAACGAGTGTACAGTTCACTCATTATTTGATAACTTTTTAAAAACTTCCTAACATCTATGTAGCACTCGAGAGTTTCCTAGCAGCCCAACATGTCATCGCCTCGGCTATGTCCTCGCTTGATTATGAGCCTCCCACTGAAATCTTGTCCACCTACTGCCAAAAGAATAAAATTGGGATATTAGAACAATATTAAGTTTACTAATTCTTGCACAAAATGTAACGAGATTCAGATATAACATGGTTCTAATTAATCAAAACTATGGAAACAGTGATGTACATATAATCAGTTTGCTATCAAATTCTCTGAATTTTTAAGGCAGCAGCAGTACAGTTGATTAGAAAAATCATAACTAGAGTTCTAGATAACAAAAAATTATATTCTCAATACGGAAAGCCCATGAAATTTCCTACATCTTTCTAGTTATTTGTTAAATAAGATTATGCAGTTATCATGGTCGAAAAACACAAACGCCCACTGCTATTCAGAGCAAGGTCAAAACCTGACCGGCTACTTACAAAATTCATAACTCCCAATTCTCCAGGGCTAAAATCATGACCTTTCATGATGACAAACATCTCTAAACCCTCTACAACTTTGGTATTATAAAGTATCACAGAAAAGGTAAATTACTACTCGGAACAATTCACCCAATTAAAACTGCAAAAGCTGCAGTTTTCAGCACGTATGTTAAATGTATTTCCTACATTTCCTAGTTCTACAAGGAAGGTCACGATATTAGAACAATATTAAGTTTACTAATTCTTGCACAAAATGTAAAGAGATTCAGATATAACATGGTTCTAATTAATCAAAACTATTGAAACAGTTATGTACATATAATCAGTTTGCTATCAAATTCTCTGAATTTTTAAGGCAGCAGCAGTACAGTTGATTAGAAAAATCATAACTAGAGTTCTAGATAACGAAAATTTATATTCTTTTACAATACGGAAAGCCCATGAAATTTTCTACATCTTTCTAGTTATTTGTTAAATAAGATTCTGCAGTTATTATGGTCGAAAAACACAAACGCCCACTGCTGTTCAGAGCAAGGTCAAAACCTGACCGGCTACTTACAAAATTCATAACTCCCAATTCTTCAGGGATAAAATCATGACCTTTCATGATGAAAAACATCTCTAAACGCTCTACATCTTTGGTATTATCAAGTATCACAGAAAAGGTAAATTACTACTCGGAACAATTCACCCAATCAAAACTGCACAAGCTGCAGTTTTCAGCACGTATGTTAAATGTATTTTCTACATTTCCTAGTTCTACAAGGAAGGTCACATTTGATAAAATTTCAGCAAATGATGCAAGAATTTAGATTCCAATTAGCTGATAACATATTGTAGTAGTTACCTTCCTCCTTTTGGTGCTTGTTTGCTTGTTTTTCTGTTTGTTTGCTTGAGCCACCAATGTGTGAGGAAAAGGCAAAGAACTTGGTACAGTAACAACAGAGAAGATGACCAACGGCACAACCTCGTCCGTGGCAACGTCAAGTCACCAGGGCAATGACTTGCCTGCAATCTCACAAAGACAAAGTAGTACTAGCACATATCCTATTCCACCACTCGTACAAATACTCATTGTAACTTTCAGGTTTCATTCAGTTAGCTTTTGCTCATTTGACCTGACACGAAAGGTTCATAGCATTGAACCATTACTACAACAATATTCACAGGGCAAATCCACACCCCTCTGCTGCTAATCAATCGACAAGGAAACTGCTGTGGTGGGAATAAACATGAATCTAATAAACTAGATTAAACAAACAATGTACCTGGGGTTATATTGACAAGGAAACCCATGTTCGTCTTCGGTTTCGAGGGCGGCTTCAGTATATCGATGTCGATGGGCGCCCATGTTCCCTGTCCCTGTCATCATAGTTATTAGGACCGGACCGGACATTGAACCGGCAAGACCATCGGTTCATTGGTTCACTGGTCCAACCGTGAAGAACCGGTTGAACCACTGGTTCAATAGTTTTAGACCAGATGAATTGAACCGGTCAAAAAATATATTGAACCGGAGCAATATATATACATATACAGTCAATTTATAGAAAAAAATAAGCACATAAATATTTTAATTATATAATCACAGCAGCTGTACTAAAAAATTATTGTGACATTTGAAATCATATACATAGTACATAAGTTCTTACTTCATAATTCAAATTTAACAAACGGTCTGATACTCCCACAAGAGTCTTAATTACTGCATATACAAGAATAAGATTAATGGAGAAGTTAGAAAAGATTCTTTTTTTTGTTTAGAGTTGGTGGAAACAAGAACTCATCTTCTACATACACTTACTTATCATCCTAGAAAATGGTGGGATTAAGGACATTGTCATCTTCTACATACACTCACTTATCATCCTAGAAAGTCTGAGTACTAACCATTAGCCATGAGCCATGATAGGTGGGAGATGGCGCGCCGTTCGGCATCAATCAAGGCTGCTGCTGCTGCTGCTGCTACCGCCTGTGCCTGCGCCTCCTGCGCCTGCGCCTCCGAGGCCGTGCGCCTGCGCCGCTGCCTCTGCCGCTGCCGCCTACGCCTCCGCGGCCCTGCCTCCACGGCTGCCGCCATGCGCCTGCACCGCTACCTCCACCGCCTCCTGCCCCTGCGCCTCCGCAGCCCTGCCTCCTCGGCCGCCGCCGTGCACCTGCGCCGCTGCCTCTGCCGCTGCCGCCTGCGCCTGCGCCTCCTGTGCCAGCGCCGCTGCCTCCGCCGCTGCCGCCTGCGCCTGCGCCTCCGCGGCCCTGCCTCCGCGGCTGCCTCCGTGAACCTGAGCCGCTGCCTCTGTCGCTGTCGCCTGCGCCTGCGCCTCCTGTGCCTGCGCCGCCGTGCGCCTGCTCCGCTGCCTCCACCGCTGCCACCTGTGCCTGCGCCTCCGCGGCCGCCGCCGTGCGCCTGCGCCTCCACCGCCGCCGCCGATGGGGATCGATTCAATCGATTTAGGCCCAAGGCAGAGAGCAGCACAAGCAAGGCAACCCTAAAAAAACATTTACGATTTTGCCCATACTCAGTCGTGTGATCCAAAAAAAAAGAGGGGTAACATGGTCCACAAACAAAAACCAGCCGGTTCTAATAAAACCGATCGGTCCACCAGTTCCGTAAAAAACCGCCCGGTTCAACCGGTTTTTATCGGTTCGATTGCACGGACGGTCTTTTAAGTGAACCGAGCCGGTATAGTCTCTGGTTCGGTCTTTTACCGGTCCAACCGTCGGTCCGGTCCGGTTCTAATAACTATGCCTGTCGTTGGTGCCTGCTTGCTAGATGAACGTTGAACGGACGAGCGCCGGCCGGAGACGAGATGAACACGGAGCGTCGCCCACGGGCACGGCCCTGCTCGTCGATGAGCAGGAAGGAACTAGGGCACCAAGATGCCGTCGCTGCAGGGAATTCAAGGGCCGTGACGACTCCGGTTGCAGGGAGGGCGCGCCACGACGACACCGGCTATAGGGAGGCCGCGACCACGCTACTGGCTGTAGGGAACGAGAGCCTTGACCACGCTGCTCGCAGGGACGGCGCGCGGGGGAAGAGAGGCCACGACGGGGGGATCAGAAGCCACAACGCACGTGGGAAACAAAGCAGCGACGGGGAAGAGAGAGACCGCGACGTACGTGATAGTAATTAGATTAGATCCTTTTCCAATACATAAACGGGTCTACATTAATTTGTATAGGATACGCTAGCTATTAGAAACACAAACACATACATGGTCTAATGGTAGGCGCCTATCTTCTTAACTCTGAGGTCTCAGGTTCGAAACTTGCTGGTGGTGTTTTTTTTAATTTTTTATGTAACCATTAAAGTGGAGAACCTTAGGTATTGCAACGATGTAATTTTTCGTTGGTATATGTACAACCTTTTTGCAACGAACAAAACTATTACATACAACGAAACCATAATCGTTGCAACCTTAGTGATTGCAACAATTTATTTTTTTTCGTTGCTATATGTACCACTTTTATGCAATGCAAGCGACTATTATATACAACGAAACATATTCGTTGCTACATAGACGGGCTATTGCAGCCATCATATAAAGAGTTGCAATATCACCTTAGTATTGCAACGACAATAAACTTGCCCACAACGCAAATCAAATCGTGGCAACAGGAATCACTTATTGCAACCATTCAATAATTTGTTGCGATAACACTTACTTTTCGCAACGATCTCCATACTTAGGGCCACGAAACAATCTTCGTGGCAAAAATCCAATCTATTGCAACTAAAAGTGAAAATCGTTGCGATAACAACCCTTGTTGCAACCAAATCTCGCCGTTGCGACAAAAAAGCGTGGCATAAGGGTCAGAAGTTAGTAGTGGTACAAGAACTCCCATCCGTTCTCTGGTCTCTCAGAACCACGGTTAGTCGGGCAACTGGGCAATCCCCTTTCTTTCTAGTCTATGGTGCCAAGGCTGTGCTACCAACCGAGTCAGAGTTCGGCTCTCCGCGAGTTCGGGCTTACTCAGAAGACAAATCCAACAATACCCGATTGGCCGAACTAAATCAGTTGGAAGAAGCGAGGGACACCGCAATAATCTAGTCGGCAAGGTATCTTCCAGGCCTGCGTCGTTATCACAGTCGCAATGTCCGTGGCCGCATCTTTTTGGTTGGGGATCTCGTTTTGAGAAAAATACAAACCACCAAAGGCGGGCATAAACTATCCCCAATTTGGGAAGGGCCATTCATTATCACGGAAGTTACACAGCCAGGCGCCTACCGACTGAACACTGAAGACGGTGCCCTCATCAGCAACTCATGGAATATAGAATAGTTACATCCTTTCTATACCTGTCATGTGTACAGTTTTTCTCTGACTCACTACATCGTTTGTTCCAACCGAGTAGTGAGTCAGGGGCTGCATGTATTTATGTGCTTTGTCAATAATATACGAGCCTGTTTTACTTAAGTTATGAAGTTTTGCAACAACTTTGTTATGTTTGCCCGAGTACAGTTTTCTGTAGAGAACGATTTTATTAAGTTCCTATAGACTAACTCGGTGCAAACTATATAGTCGGGTAAAGCTAATGATAACTAAGTCAGAACTTAGAGCTTGGCGGCATTGCACATATATTTACACATGTCCTTACGAAAAGTTTATATACACCGACTGCATGATGGACTATTCTTACATTCCCAGGTCTCGGGTGATCACCTCTGCAGTCGGCCTCGCCTGGGCTATCAACTCCAGCGCCTCCTCAGGTGTCGTCTCCTCGGTGAATCCCTCCCCGATGGCTTCAATATCTGCCCTGGGGTAGATTGACTTGGTCATCGCCAGGGTTTGGGCCACGCTGACAACAACATGCTCGTTCAAGTACCTCTTCAGGAAACTCGGAGCTTCGTTAAGGCGCGCCTGCACTTGGGAGACCGTGTTGGAGCTAGTTCCCATGTAGTGAGGATCCATGATGTCAAGGAGCCCTTTCACGGACTCGGCAAGGATCTCCCGTGACTCCTTGACAACCTTTATCTCCTCTGCAAAAGCCTGAAACTGGATTTGGGCATTGGCTCTAGCAGCTACCCAGGTTCATCGACAAGTAAACTTGTTAGGCAAAATTGCAGACAGAGTACTTAATGGATTGGCAAAATTGCAGAGACTTACTTTCATAGTCAGCCTCCCATTTGGCTTTGGCCTTCTCCAGTTCAGCCTTCTCTTTCTCGAGCTTGGCGTTGGCCTTCTCCAAGTCGGCCTTGTCTTTCTCGAGCTCAGCTTTGGCCCTTTCGGCCTCCTTCAGCTGGTTTTCCCCCTCTATTTGGGTCTTCACCTCAGTTTCGAGGGCTGCACATCAGAATGGTCAAGAACTCGAGATTGCAGTTAGGACACAACTGGGTAGTCGGAAACAACCGAGTTGAAGAAATATGCGTGGGATTTAGTCGGGAAGATAAATACGGGAGACTTACTTCCGATCTTCTTGGCCAGAGTCCAGTTCTCATCCCTGAGCTGGTTAACAACTCCCCTCAGCCAAGTCTCCCTCTCCTGGCTCGACCGCTCTAACCCGGCCTTCAAGGTCTGGAGCTGGCCTAATTGTTGGAGTTGGGGGGCAAGCTGGGTCAGGACATCGTTCATCCTCTCCGAGCGGTCAACAATTTTTTGACTCGGGAAGAAACAGTGCAAAGCAGAGTCAAGTGTCAGAACATTCATGCAAGGAAGACTACCAAGACTCCAATACGGCAAAAGTCATACCTGGACCCCCCGGGACGCGGCGATTGCAGTACAAAGCAAGTCTTCACGCTCCTTCTCCGCCGCAACTTCATCATGCTTGTAACTCTTCGCAGCTCCGCCGGGGGCTACCCAGTGGAATGTCCTTGGGAATTTGCGGGGAGGAGCCTCAAGCCTAGGGAGGTCCGGTCCCTCTGAAGACGATGATGACAAGGACAGCGATGGGGTCCTGGCCCCCGACTCGGCAGCTGCTGGGGCTTCAAAGACATGCCTAGGGGCTGGAGCAACAGCTGTGACTTAGCCCCTTGGTCGGCCAGCGTCGATGGCTCTGCAGTCGGGACAACCTCAGTTTCTGCAACTAAGACGGTCGCCGGCTCAGCAGATACGCTCGTGGGCGCTGGTCCGGCTAGGGACGGCTCTACAACAGGAGTAGCCAGCATGGTCTCCTTGAGATCGATGTTGGCACGCTTCCTGCACAATGAGTTAGATATCAACACACCACAATGCTGAACAAGACTTTTGCAAGACTTAAAGTCGCATACCTCTTGGAGAATTTGAGCCTGCCCTCGAGGGCTCCTGATGTCGGTGGTGGACTACTGCCGGCTGTCGAGCTGGGCGGCATGGCAGTCGGCGGTGGTGTTTTTGTCATGGTTGGCCCTGCTCCTGGTGTGGCTGGCTGGGATGCTTGGGTACTTGGCTGTGCCATTCTTGGGCTTGATGTTGCTGAGCCCGGCGGCACTTGACCCGACCTTGTACTTGGCGGCGCTCTTCTTGGGCTCGATGATGTTGAGCCTAACAGCGCTAGTCCCGGTTTGGGACTCGGCGGCCTGGGAGCTGTGCTGGCGGTGTCTTTTATCTTCAGACTCCCAGCTACGACACTCGGCCTGATAACCTTCTTCTTGCCCTGATCTTCAACAGGTCTCTTCCCGGCTCTCTTGGAGTCGGGCTGGGCAGCAAAAGGGCTTAACGGCCTCTTCTTCTTTGACTTCATGGCCGATAAAGTTCGGGAGTTGTCATTGAACTCCTCACATGACTGCAAGCAGTTCAACAATACATGTTACACATTGCGGAGCAATCCAGGGCATATATCTGCTAGCACTCATAGCAGACGAACTACAAGACAACATTAGTGAAAGTTACCTTTGGGCGCGGCCTCTTCAATCTATAAGCCGCCACAAACCGCTCTACGTCTTCAGTTTCGACCACCCCGCTGGCAAAGAAATCTAGCAAGATGTTGGTCACCTTATGCTTGTCCATCAGGTCAGGATATTCCCGGCTAGGATCACCTCTGCCCTTATAGTCCTAGCCAAAGTAACACCTCAACTTTAGCAGCCAGATGCACCGAGTCAGGAATCGTTTGGCCACCCATGGACCGATCAGCCCGGTGCTCTTCAGCTTGTCGATCTTTTCAATCAGTATGTGGACTTGGCCCATTTCTTCAAAGGTGGGCACAGACGACCACTTGGCTATAACCACCAGGGGCAAACCCATAAAAGGGGGAAGGCTTGGTTCAAGATCGGAACAGTAAAACCATTCCTTATGCCAACCTTTGAGAGAAGATTTCAGGGAAATATTGAAATAAATCCTCTTCATCTCACTCCTGAGCTGGATACCAGCCCCCCAATCACTTGGACCTTGCTCTTGGAGGGCTGGGGTTTGATGTGGAACAGATGTCTGAATAGATTCAAATGGGGTTCCACACCCAGGAAGCACTCGCAAAGAGTCACAAAAATAGAAATTTGCAAGATCGAGTTGGGATTCAGATTCACCAACTCGAGTTCATAAAAGGCAAGAAGTTGGCGGAAGAACTCGGAAGATGGAAGAGAAAGACCCCTGTTGAAAAAAGAGGCGAAAACAACGGTCTCACCGGCCTGGGGCTCCGGAACTGATTCACCTTCGGCCGAACGCCAGTTGATGGCATCGCGGCTTTGCAATCTCAGCTGCTTCTCCAGAAGCTTCAGCTTAGCCGACCTGCAATCCAAAGTCAGCCAGACCTCGGCCGACGCATCCACGAAATCTGAGGCCCTCGGCATGGTTAAGGACGAAAAGATTTGGGGGAAATGTGGCTAGAGGTTTGGAATGGACGCAAGGAAGTGGGATCGCCTAAGTTTCAATGGGGAAGAGAGAGCAATGGCGAACCCTAGCAAGGCGGGAGGCAAAATTTTGGCGCGGAGGCTGGAAGATGAAACGATTGGTGGATTGGAGAAGATGAAGGAATCTTTTCTCTCTCTCCCCGCCTTTTATAGAGCCGTTTCTAATTCGTGGGCTTGGGCTTACCAAATCGGTACTGGGCCACCAAGATTTGAGTTTCTACAGTAGCACGCTCAATATGGGCCGCTCACTGGCTGTGTTAAAATCACGATAATGGTGCTACCAACAGGAACTGATGAGGTAAACAGATATGCTCATGAAGGCCTAATTGTTGAACACATGTGTTTGAGTATCTGTCTTATCCACCAGGTATTGAAGATATATCCTTATAAGGATCACAAGCTGGTCTTCATCAAGATTGGGGATGCAGGTATCTCTCAAATACACCTGACCACATAATGGATTAAATTTCATAAAGTGGTACTCGGCCTACATGCTTGGCCAACAGTTGCCATGGGCTCTTTCCAGCCGACATGACGCTGAGGAGTCTAACTTCCGAGTGGGACGCCACTTGGAAAAGACTATAAACATCTTTTCCAGCTAACATGAAGCTCAAGAGTCTCATATATGAGTGGCATGCTACTCAGCAAAGACTATAAATTATTTTCGGTTGACATGATACCGATGAGTCTCATATACGAGTGGCATGCTACTCGGCAAAGACTATAAATTTTTTCCAGTTGACATGATACCGAAGAGTCTCATATACCAGTAGTATACTACTCGGGAAAGACTACATGGTTAAAGATCTTTGACTTTATGTTTAATTGTTTTCACAATTAAGCACAAAGTCGGGGCTACACCTAATAGATGCGCCTATTTGGCGCACACTATTTATACATCTACATGGAGCCCTTCATAGCCTCGCTGCCAGCTAACATGAAGAAGGACTCGGGAGAAGAAGCACTCGGACAAAGAGTACTCGGGAGCAGTGCACTCAGGCAATCTTCACCGTGGAGGATGAGCACTTGGCATCAGTTGTGACTCAACTATGAAGGTCTCAGGGGCTGCTGTGGAGGCCATGGGGGTATCTCATCACAAGCATATGGGCCACTTGGATAGAGGATGGGCCTAGCCTTATAATTAGAGATATGATAGAACCCGGTAGACTTTGCCTTGTACGATAAGGAATATACAGTCCCAGTCGGGTAGATTATATCTCTAAGAGGAGATCCCTTGGCTATAATTCGGTTGGGACTCCTACCTTGTACCCCTATCCCCCAGTATATAAGGGGAGGCAAGGCGCCTCCTGAGGGCATACAAAGATTCATCAGAATCATACTTCCTCAAAGGAATACACCACAACTAGACGTAGGGTATTATCTCACATCAAGGGCCTGAACCAATATAAACTCCCCGTGTTCCTTTGTAGTCCACCGAGTTTTGATCCGACGAGTAGCCCTATAATCATATTGCCGGTGCAAAACATCAACACCACCGCAGGTGTGACGGCCTCCTTCGCCCAGCTTGTCTTTTTCTTCTTTTGGATAGCTTAGGATAGCTATTTCAGCCAAAGACCGGCTCCTGTAAATTTGCTTTTGTAAGGCCTTCAGCCCACCTTTTCTTATGAATGGAAAAATCTTTATCACATCAGGTGTCTTTTAACCAAAAGCTATGCCTTCCTCGCTTTGACTACCCACGGCCAGCGCTGAACTTCAAACTCGTCACGTCTCAGCCGCCAGGGAAGATGAGGTATCGAGGCCCCGAGGACCATGTCCCGGCCGTGGTTATAAACGGTCGAAGCTATGCCCTTCGTTCTGTGGCAAAGTGGCTGTGGAAGAACCCTGGGAACGACGTGTCTGACTTTGACCAGGACTACCAACTTCGCCGTGGCGATATGGTGGAGTTCTGGCGAAATTTTTGCTTCGCCGGTACGCCTTCATCCCTGTCGGCTCCCTCGTTCGTGAGGTTCCGATCGTCATCCTAGAAAGTGATGATTCAGCGGAGCACGGAGTGGCTGCTCATGACTCCCTGGTCATCGACCTCACAAGCAATGATACTCCTTCAGGAGATGGAGGTGCCTCGGGCGAGTACATATTTCAGCCAGGATTTTCTACTCCCAATCCTACTGGGAGTTTAGTTAGCCCTGTAGATTACAGCTCGTCCGATAGCAAGGCGGTGTCCTCTTCGGAATAGACTTGTAATATTGTACTGTAATGCGATTTGTATTCTTTGTATTTGGACATTCTTTTTGTTTGAATAAAATCTATTTGATTGGCATCTCTTACTTCTGTCACTTTCAACATCGCATGGCTTTGATTGTCGTGGAACCGATGCATGTTCGATATCTTTGTGAGTTCATCACTTCATCCGCATCGCAGATTAGTAGCGAAAGAGTGTGTCAGCCGCTCGGCATCCCCTACCCTCAACAGACAGCGCTTTAGCTATTACTATGCGCTCGTTGTTAGGTTGGGCTTTGCGATTTGTTTCGTCTTCGGATTACACGTTCCTCTTGCAATTTTGTGGCCAAGCGATGCTTTGGCCGCTCGTCGTCCCCTACCTTTGACTAATAGCGTCAAGTTATCACTTGGCGCTTGTCTGGCGGGTTGGCTTTCATGCTATGCGTGCGTTTATTTATTTACTTTTTTTGTGTGGCTGAACAATGCTTCGGCTGCTCGTCGTCTCCTACCTTCGACAAAGAGCGCCAAGTTATTGCTTGGCACTCGTCGGGAGGGTTAGCTTTTCGTGTTTTGCGCTGGTAGCATTGTTCTGCAGCCGAGCAATGCTTCGGCCGCTCGCCATCCCCTACCTTCGATAGATGGTGCTAAGTTATTACTTGGCGCTTGTCTGGTAAGTTATATTCCGCATTGTGCGTTTGGGCGACGCTGCGCAATTTCAGCGTTTGATCAAGCGATGCTTCAATCTTTCCGCTTCCCTTGTTCGGTAGAGTGTTGATCAGGCGTTGTCCTTTTGGGTCACTTGTGACAAATGCAAAGACATAGGGAATTTTATACTGGCTTGGGCCTCTGTTGTGGATAATAACCCTACTCCAGTTATTTTTACATGTAGTAACACTTCAGTGAAGCGGCATTCTATGTATGGTCGAGCTCTTCACCTTCCATGGTTGCCAGTTTGTAAGCCCCTTCGCGTGATTTGTGAGCCACCAGATATGGTCCTTCCCACTTCAACTCGAGCTTTCCCACTGCTAGGGGATTGTTTTTCTTTTTGAGCACCATGTGCCCTGGCAAGATTCCCTTTGGCCGCACTTTCCTGTTGTACAGTGCTGTGGTCAAAGCAGAGTATTTCTCCATGTTCTGTAATGCTTTGACTCTCACTCCTTCGAGCAACTCTAAGGCTACCTCCCGCCCCGCCTCGTCCCCGGACATCGTGACCCGGGGCGAGTCTGTGCCAAGCTCGCTCAGGGTCATGGCCTCTTTGCCATATATGAGCATGAATGGGCTAAACTTTGTTGGTCGCGTCGGAGTGGTGCGAAGCACCCAGAGCACTGATGTGAGTTTATCGGGCCATCTTCCTTTTCGATGCTTCATCGAGCCTTTTCTTGAGGGCTTCTAGGATCTTACCGTTTGCTCTTTCGGCTGCCCCGTTCGATTGTGGGTGTGCGACGGATGCGAAGTTGATCCACATGTTCAGCCCCTCATACATTTCTTTGAATTTCACCGAGTCGAATTGCTTGCCGTTGTCGGTGATGAATTCCCTTGGGATGCCGAAGCGGCAGATTATGTTCTTCCATATGAATCACTGGACCGCTGCCAAGGTTATACTTGACGACGGCTCTTCTTCGATCCACCGTGAGAAGTATTCTACTGCCACGATTGTGAACTTGTAGCTGTTTCGGGCCACAGGGAATGGCCCTATGATACCCAGTCCCCACTTGGCGAAAGGCCATATTGGGGGAAGCGGCTGTAGCTTGTACTATGGTGCGTTCTACGATTTGCCATGCTTTTGGCATCCTGGGCACTTCTTGATGTGTTCTTCGCACCGGCGCAGGATCATTGGCCAATATAGCCCCTGGAGAAGTATGTTGGCTGCCACCGCCCACGGTGCTTGACACGCACCGCAACAACCTTCGTGCACCTCCCTGACCATCTCTTTGCCCTCCGCTTCGGAGATGCAACGAAGGAGCGGCTCCAGGATTTCGCTTTTGTACAGCTGCCCATCGATGATCTTATACTTTCGTGTTCTTGCTTGCAGCCGCTTTGACTCGGCTTCATCATCGGGGAGCGTTCTTTTAGAAAGGAATGGTACAAAAGGTGTTCGCCAGTCCTATATGCCCTAGTTGATGTCCATTACTTGCAGTGAGTCTTCATCGTGCTTCACACTTGGTGTGTAGATCACTTCGAAGAAAACCCCAGGCTGAAAAGGCCCCTGAATGCCTGCCGCCTTCGCCAGCATGTCTGCTTCTTCGTTTTCTCCTCTAGGGAGATGCTAAACTGTGATGCCGGCAAAGGCCTTTTCCATGGCCCTTATGGCCTCCAGATACTTCGCCATTCCTTCGTCCTTGGCCTCGAAGGTCTTGTCGATGTGGCTCATGACCAGCTTGGAGTCTTTCTTGACTACCAATCACCGGGCCCCCAACGCCTTGCGCAGCCCAAGGAGGACGGCTTCGTACTCCGTGGTGTTGTTGGTGGTGGGGAATTGTAGCCTTGCTGTGTAGTGGATGACTGTTCCGGTGGGTGAAAAGAGGATTGCAGCCGCGCCCGCTCCTGCATGCAACCAGGAGCCGTTGGAGAACATTGACCAACAATCCTCGGTCGTCGGCGGGCCTACCTTGTTTGCAGGTGAAGTCCACTCAGCGATGAAGTCAGCAAGAACCTGTGACTTCATCGTTGTTCGGGCCACGTGATGGAGGTCGAAGGGGGTCAGCTCCGCAGCCCACTTGCCCAAGTGACATGTGGCCTCCTTGTTTCGGAGCACCTCTCTGATGGGATACTGTGACGGCACCGTGATCTTTTGTGCTTGAAAGTAGTGCCGAAGTTTTCGGGAGGCCATGACGAGGGCGTAGGATAGTTTTTCAATCTCCAAGTATCTGAGCTTTGCTCCTTGTAATGCTTCGGAGATGAAGTATACAGGCACCTACCCGCCTTCGCCTTCGTGTACTAAGGCCGCACTCACCGCCACCAGCGAGGCCACTAGGTTCAACAGCAGCTCGGCCCCCGCCTTTGGGCTGGTGAGTTTTGGTACTTCCTGGAGGTAGGCCTTGAGAGCTTCGAACGTGGCCTGGCATTCGGCCATCCATTCGAACTTGCTGGCCCCTCGAAGAGTCTTTAAAAATGGCAGCGCCTTCTCTGCCGACCTTTCCATAAAACGACTGAGGGCCACGATGCGTCCCGTCAGTCTTTGTACTTCACGAGCGTTCTTGGGCAGCTGCATTTGTTGGATGGCTTCGATTTTTTTTGGGGTTCGCCTTGATGCCCCTTTCGGACACTAGGAACCCCAGTAGCTTGCCAGCTCGAACACCAAAAACACACTTCTCAGGGTTCAGCTTGACCTTCGCCTTGCACAGGTTGTCAAAGGTTTCTTGCAGGTCAGAGACATGGTCAATTGCTTTCTTGCTCTTGACGACTATGTCATTGACATACGCCTCGATGTTCTTGCCGATCTGCGCTTCCAGCACCTTGTACACCAAGCGGGCGAAGGTGGCTCTGGCATTCTTCAGGCCGAACGGCATACGAATGTAGCAGTATGTGCCGAAGGGGGTGATGAAAGAAGTCTTTTCCTGGTCCTCTTCGGCCATGAAAACTTGGTGGTATCCCGAATAGGCACCCAAGAAGCTCATCAGCTCGCAGCCGGCAGTAGAATCGACTAGCTGATCAATTCGCGGGAGTGGAAAATCATCCTTCGGGCATGCTTTGTTTAGATCTGTAAAGTCGACACATATCCTCCACTTGCCGTTCGACTTTTTGACCAACACCGGGTTCGCTAGCCACTCAGGGTGCTCCACCTCGCGGATGACGTTGGCCTGGATTAGCTTGCTAACATCCACCTTGGCTGCCTCCTAGCGCTCGATTGACATCTTGCGCAGCTTTTGCTTTCTTGGTTTGATGGCGGGCTTGACGGCAAGATGATGTTCTATAAGGCTGTGGCTCACGCCCAATAGATCATCCGGGCCCCAGGCGAAGACATCTAGGTTCAGCTTGATGACTTTCAAGATCTTGGCTGCTAGCGCTTCATCGACATCCCCGCTGATGGAAACGACCTTTGACGAGTCAGCAGGGTCGACCGGGATCTTCTTGACTTCACCCTAGGGCGAAGGCTTGTGCAAGCCGTAGCCCCTCGCAATCCCCTGCCGCTCATCTTGGACATTGTGTATTTCACACACATTTTTCCCTGCTTGCCCGGTGGCCCTTACCGACGGCTGGTTGCCGCGAACCATGATCACACCTTTCGGCCCCGGCATCTTTAGCCACAGGTAGTTGTGATGCACCACGGCTTCGAACTTGTTGAGCGTGGAATGGCCAAGAATGGCATTGTACTAAAACGGGATGTCCATGATGTCGAAGACTATCTGTTCGATCCAGGCGTTGCCATCCTCGCCGAACGATACTTGGAGCTGTACTTGTCCCAGCGCACGAACCGAACTTCCACCGAAGCCTTGCAACGGGATCACAGCTGGAGCAAGCGCTGCTTCCGGAATTCCCATTCGCCGAAAAGCATCGGCGAAGATGATGTCGACCGAGCTTCCTCCGTCTACCAGGATACATCGCACCTCGCACCCGGCTATATCGGCGGATATGACGATGGGGTCTTGATGTGGAAAGAAAATGCCTTCAGCATCATCTGGGCCAAAGGTAATTGAAGTTGAGGCGAAAGGGGGTGGCTTGGTCTGGGGCGTTGTGGCGATGTGGTTAACCGCCTCTCATGCACCTTCTTCTGCCTTTTTGAGTCCAAGCCTTGTGTGGAGCCCCCTATGATCGCAGCGATCACCCTTCGCTGCTCATCCAGAGGTGCTTCTATTTGAAGCGGCCTATTTTTTTCAGACTGGTCTACAGCTTCACCTGGGGCGGTCTCTTGTCGAGGATGGCCCTGGTCCCCTCACCCAGCACTCCCCGAATGCTGGATGTTTCTGCACTGCTCAGTGGTATGCAAAGCTTTGCTGTGGAAGGCATAGAACTTGTCCTTGTCCCTCTTCGGCTTCTTTTTCACCGATCCACCTTGTGAGCTTTTGAAGTTTTGCCGAAGGGTGTTCAACTCTTCGACAATCATGACTTGTTTGCCCTTTTCGTCCTGGAACTTTTTCCAAGCCGACTACGAGCGTTGCGAAGACGTCAGTCTAATCTGCACCGCGCCTGCCAAGTCTTGAGCACCTTCCTGGCTGAGTTCAGCTTGGATCTCATTCCTTCTTTTGGTGTCCTCTTTGCCCCTTGCATAGCCATCGATGATGCAAAACAAATCATCCACCATTTTTAGCTGCTTTCTTGTTATCTTTTTGGTGAGGGGGCCTGTGAGGAAACTGGCCAAGGCGGCATTGATGACCGACGTTTCGGTTATATCTTGCACTTGGCATCTCGCTTGAGAGAATCTTCAGATATACTCATGGATGGATTCTCCAGGCTTTTGCCTGATACCGAAGAGCTCCTGCTAGGTCTTTGGCTCCTAGTAGGTGCCTCGAAAGTTGGTGACAAAAACATCGCGCAGCTGCTCCTAGGAGTATATGCTGCTTGGCGGCAGGTTGAAGTACCACGACCGCACGAAGCCATCCAACGCAAGGTGCATGACCTTCGCCTTGGTGTTCTCATCACTGTGGGCTGCTTCGATCGCTAACTCGTAGACGAACAAGAACTCGCTAGGGTCCAAATCACCCGCGTATTTGACGATTGAAGGGTTCTTGAATTGGGACGGGATTGGGTGGCTTTGAAGCCCCCAACTCAGCAGCGACTTCTTATCATTCATCGACGCGGCATGCAATGAAGGCGCCGGTGAAGGAGCGATGCAGGGGTAAGGAACCTCGAAGATTGGCAAAGCTTGTGCCGGCTAGGCCGAGTGATGATGTGTGATGGCGGGGCCACCCATCCCCCTGCGAGAGGGGTGGCTTCGACGGGCGGTGGCGAAGGAACTGCGCCTTGCCCCCCGGCACCCAGCTACTGAAGTAGAGCTTGTAGCTGCACTTGGATGGACGACGTCAGCCCAGCTGCCGAAGGAGGTTAGGGAGGCTGCTGCACCGGCATAGACTACACCAAGCTTGGGGCCGGCAAAGAAGCTGCTACCGGAGCCGTTGGCCGCGGTGCCATCACAAGGGGCGCTTGGGGCCGGATGAAGTCGGTCACGGCCGGCTGCTGGATCACGAAGGCGTTGTGGGCCGGAGCTAGCGGAGGTTGCACTTGGTGGAGTGCGAACGCCTGGGTGGACGAGGCCGGAGCTTGATGGAGTCCGAAGGCCTAGGTAGACGAGGTCGGAGCTTGGTGGAGTCCAAAGGCTTGAGACTATGTTTGCAACTGTTGCTGCTGCTCCTGCATCTGGCGAAGCATGTCTTGTAGCCTAAAGATGTAGGGGCTATACATCGGACCAAAAGCTGGATGAATTCGAAAGACAAGAAAATTTAGACATGTTCATGATCTTGGCAAGAAGTAATACCCTAATCCTGTTTGTGGTGGATTGCTTTTGCTTGTGTTATCAAAAAACAACAGTGGGAATTGAGAGTGGACTGTAGTAGTAAATCCTTTGTATTGATCTCAAAAATCCCTTGCAATTACAGTGGTCTAGGTACCTATTTATAGGCCTAGGGGCACAATTACATGCTCTAGGGTTTCATGTACATGTAGTATTACATCGTAGCCCCTTGACGGGGACAGTTACATGGGTATTCCTATCTTTTTCCTATCTGCAAGTTCCTGACGGGCTGTCGGTCCGCCACGTGGGCCACCGGCCGCTACATGGGCTAGGCCCTTGACGGGCTTTTTGGCCTTTTTGACCGTCTTGTCCCTTAGTCGAGATGGGCGCAACCTTGTTGCGCCAACTGGGTCGCCTCTTCGGCCCACCTGGACCTTTCGCCCATGGCCTTAGCACTCCACCCCGAAGTCCTTCGTCTTCGCTGAGCATACTGCGACCTTCGCCTTCAAACTGGGCCCTTCGCCTTCATGCCTTCGGTCTTGGGCTGCCGAAGGAGCTTTGTTATGTGGCTTCGGTCTTGAGCCTTCCAAAAAGAGGAGATGGTCCGAAAGGGTTGTGGCTTGTCTCCAACAGCTTGTGTACGAGTTGTTCCCCTAAGGGAGCTCCCTGCCCGCCTTATATAGGTTGAGAGACGAGGTTTACAAAGTAGAAAACCCAGCCGGATACGGCCTAGGGTTCCCTTATCTGTACATAGATTATTCGGTTAGGATTCTATTATTTTCCTTATTGTACAAGGTAACATAATGCTGAGTTATATTCTATCTCTAATTATATAGACCGGCCTACCTCCTACCAGGATGGTCATATTTACCTCCTGTAAGAGTATCTAGGACCCATGTCCTCCACAAGATCTAACCCGTCGACAACTGCAATCTAGTACAAGAACTTAAGAATTGAATATTCAAGTGCAATAACTTGGCAAGTTGGTACGTTCTAGTACAAGAACATGATAATTTAGTATTTTGGTACAACAACTTGATTAGATATGTGTTGTTTTAGTTAACGAGTGATAGATAGGTATTTTCATGATATCAATAAGCCATCACATAACAATCATGTGGATATTACCTTACAATTTTGTATTTAATATATAATAATTATGTTGTTCATTCAATTTGCTCCATCAGTTTGGATTTTTTTTTCTTCACCTTTTTAAAATCTCAACTAAAAATATAAAATTTTCAATGCAGTAAAATTTAATTGATTTTTAATTACTATAATGACAAAAATTCAGTATGCTTACACAAAACTACACAAATATATTGACAAAATAAGTTTTTTAGAAACTAAATGTGTATAGAAAAAAGTACTCAAAATAAGTGATGATTTGTAATATGTGCAGTCATACGTTCCTTCTCTATCAATAAAATTTGTGATATCTCTATCTAACTACAAAATTGGCATGTCACTGTGGAGCTGTGTTGAGCACTTGAGTCCACTGTAGTAGGATTTCTTCGGCAGAATTTCTACATACTGATAGTGATACTGTATTTCAAAAAAAAAGTGATACTGTGAATTTCTGCATGCTGATAGTGATACTGTGGAACTCGGTAGATTTTGGCGCGTGTCGTCTGAACACCAGCGCAGCTGTAGATCTGGGAAATATGATCATATGACATATCACATGGTCCGTAAGTTAACATTGTGTAAGTTCCACCTGGAGAAGTCAACGATTTGCTTCTCTCCATGCTCAGATTTCGGTTAATAGAGCTCATTCTCCAATGAGTTCTCATCTAGGTAGCCGAGTACAATTCATATATTTGATATTTCTGGACTGGTAGTTTACTGAATTACAGTACAGTATCACGTTCCGTACAACAGGAGAAAACTGAATTGGTCTGAGCAATGTTCTCTTGTTTTTGTTGCAGATAGTGTGCCTAACGTTTCAATGCATCCAGGGCCTTATACGGCAGCAACAAAGCAGAGAGTACGAAACGAACTTAACGACCTGGAGATAAATAAGCTTGTGATTTGATTCACTCAGGTGCATCAGGGGTAAACAAGCGAAGTTCTGAACATCAAATGGCTCTGAATGGGTAAATACCAAGCGTGACAGAACTGTCTATAAAACTAAAGTTTCAGGTCTAACATCTACTGATAGCCCGACAGTAAATTTTGTCTTTGAATTCTGATGGATTTTATTGATATGGCTTCCGCAGAGGTGGAGAATATAAAGGCCGGATCACTACTCACTTGTACAGCTGCTTCAGTCTTCTCACAGCCTCAATGATGTTCTCTCTGTGTCCAAACGCACTGATCCTTATAAAGCCTTCACCACCAGGACCAAATCCACTGCCAGGAGTAGTAACCACATTTGCCTTCTCAAGAATTTCGGCAAAAACACCCCAAGAATCACGGCCAGGGAAGTGCACCCACACATATGGAGCATTATTGCCACCGTAGACGTTGAATCCAAGTGATGTAAATGTATCCACAATAATTTTAGTGTTTTCCTTGTAGAAGCCGACAACGTCACTCATGGCCTGTATGGGATAAAGAGAGATGAAAGGAAACATCACCAAAGAGCCATATGAAGATTCCAAAAAGCCTACCTTTAGACCCTCTGGAGATAGGCAACCTAAACCACCAGCTTGAGAAATGTTTGATGCACCATTGAAGCAAGTGCAGACTATGCGGTTGAAATCTTTAGCAACTGGATGCGCATCTGAAAAAAGGAGCTCCTTAGGAACCACAGTCCAACCCAGACGCACACCAGTGAATCCAGCATATTTGGAGAAAGATGCTGTTTCAATGGCAACCTACATAAAAGAAAATAAAATGACAGATGTTAACTACTTGCAGAAAATAGCACGCTTAGAACACTGGTGACTAACAAATGTGTTAGAAAATGGAATCGTGAGACACTTAAATTTCCTAATATGTAGTAGGTAGGACTTAAACCCTGAAACATAAAACCTACCTCCTTTGCTCCAGGAATTTCAAAGATAGATTTTGGGCTGTCATCTGATATGTACATGGCATAAGCAGAATCATAGACTATGATGGACCCATTGTCCTTTGCAAATTTGACTAATTTTGTAAGTTGGTCCCAAGATGCAGCAGCACCAGTAGGATTGTTGGGTGAACAAAAGAAAATTATATCTGTTCGTGGAACACTTGACAGATCAGGGAAAAATCCATTTTCAGGACTGCATCTCATGTATTCGATATTTCCGTACTTCTGAACATCCTCCTGATATAAGCCAGTTTGTCCCATGATAACACTTGAATCAACATACGCCTAACAAAAGGAAAGATATGTTGGAATTCACATCAGACAAGTGCCATAGTAATAGTTCATCATAAGAAACAGTATGATAGTACTGACAATAAAGGAGCATATGACCATAAGCATCACTCAAGGATGGAATCATGCATATGAAAAGGAAAAATAAGTTGGGGGTAAGATCAATTGAAGAATTTTCATACAGGATATGATGGATCTTGAACTGCAATCTTCACATTAGATCCAAAAAGAACCTGGAGAATTGAAAGAGAAGAATTGTAAGTGACATCATAACATGAATGGTAAACTGAAAGGGTGGACACTGGATCGGATTATTTCCAAACCTGCAAACGAGAAATGTCACATTTCGCACCATCAGAGACAAATATATCTGTTTCTTCAATACCAAGATCCGCATAGTAGGTTGCAGCAATAGCTGCCCTTAGTTTCTGTGGAGACAATCAGTGCACAATTTCATGATGAACATAAACGGTTGAGTAGCTAAACGGCATGTATGCAATGTCAAGAGTATTGTGTTTGGATGGGGCAGTAAAAAAAAGTAAGCATCGACCCATCAAGCAAACGTGACAGATGTTTGATCCTTGTGACAGAACTTTTTAAGGCAAGAAGTTAATAGTTCAAAAAAAAGGAACCCAATGAACCAAACCAGCAAATGACACAAGGTGTCACCAAACCTATATGGATTAGCACAAGATTTTACCCTGCTACAATTATTTTAGAAGTGTCTACCAATTTTAAAATCATGTGATGCAAAATAGTTAAATGCCTGCATACATCTTCATCGACAAATATCAGCATTCTCAAGCTGCCTACTGAGTTCTGATGCATTGACAAAAAATACCAGTAAAATGATAAGCATACCTTTTCACCTTGTTCAGCTCCATAACCACTATAACCATCGACCGTGGATAAAGCATGCGCTCTCTGGATTTACAAATAGACCCATCAAAGAAAATTCATTCACAAAAAGAACATTATAATACAACAGATGCACGAATAGGTTTTCTTAGTTTACTCCTACAACGATGCACATACTGTCTGACCATCATTCACACTGAAAAGAAATTTAGCCATGTTCTTGACAAACAGCATATAATATCATCTAAGACTAACCACAGGTGGAATTTGTTTTATCAAGAGAAACAAGGTACCTCTGCCATGGCATTAGTTATGACATCTGGAATGGGCTCTGTGGTGTCACCTATCCCAAGGCTTATAATCTTCACATCAGGATACTTCAACAGATGAGCTGCCCTTCTCCTGGCAATCTGCTCCGCAGTTGGCAAATTACCAATATCAAAAGGCAAATTTCAATATAGCAGCATCAACAAAGATAGGGGGGGGAAGGAGAGAGGAAATGATGGCAAACAAAACAGACCTCAGGAAACAAATAGCCTGCTTGGAGCTTGGCCATATTGGCATTGCGCGGGACCTTCGTCTTGAAAGCTTCAAAAACGGAAGCTGAATCTTTTAGTAAACTGACTTACAGTGTTAGTATCAATCAACTCATCCAACATGTGCAGCATCAGCCATAACCGGGATGGTTACTTAAGCGTGTAATAGCATCACCGGAGGCAATATCATGTGCATTGCATTTGATTGCACACGACCACCGATAACTACTAGAGCAAAAGCCTAAGCTGCAGTGAGCAGCTTGGAAAGTACGACAGACCAAGTGTAGAGAGGGAGAGGATGGTACATGCATCGGTAGCCGGAGGGCTGGTGACGCAGCGGACGTTGACGGCCGCCCTCTTCACCGGATGGAGGCGGTCGGGTTTCGATGCCCTGGAATCACACACAAGAGTGAGAAAAACAACTCAGAGAATCAATTGACGAAGCGCGCGCGGTGACGGTACAAAAACAGTAAGAGTTGGAGTACCTGACGGAGGAGAAGGACGACGGCGAGACGAACGACGAGACGGTCGCGGCCGCGACGGCCGCGGCAGCGGGGGCCATCCAGGGGCGGACCTAACAAACTGTTATCGGTATTATTAAGGTTTAAGAAAAAGAGAAAACCCTAGCTTCCAGATCTACAAGATAAGATAAGGTTACGGGTGCTCACCGGAGGCGGAAGCAGCAGGACGACGGCACCCACCGTTGCTCCCCTCGCAGGATGGATGGATGGAAAATCGGCGCAGGCGGCGCGGCGGGCGAACTAGCGAGCAGACGGAGCCGGGTAGGGATGCAAGGAGTAGGGATGCACGTAGGCCGAGCCGGGTCGATCCGAGGGGTCTGGCCCATGCTGGCCTGGATTATTATCTGCAGATGGTTTGCTGGCCCACGGACTCCCAATGGGTCGACCCATCAATACGTTGTTAGTCCTGTACCTACCCAGCTGCCCTCCCAGTGTGTCAGGCAGTCGGGGTTAGCCTCGAGCCCTCGACTGTGATGTTTCTTGTTTTAAGATGGGTCTTCCATGAGCTCGGTTAATTTGCAGTAGACCGTTTCTAGAATTTTTTATTTCTATATTTATTTTTTAAAATTACAAAATTGTATTTTTATTTTCGAAACTCATACAAATATATTTCTCTCGTCTTCTAGGAGGCCCTCCCCGAGGACGAGGAATGTAGCATGGTAGCTATATGTTCCTTGGGTACAGAAAAATTTACATCTAGATCTTTTTTATATTTTTATAATTTTTAAACAGCTTATATGAAGTCTGTTGAAGTCAAACTTTATATTAAAAGCATAGAGCTCAATAAGATCTATAACTTTGTAATTGATAATTTTTTTATTTACAATCGTTTATGTAGAATTATTGTCATGATTAATATTTTGTGATGAACAATTGGCTTTGCAAATAATTTATTTAATGAGAGATTGGTTTGAAAATAACTGTGAATATTGGTGTGAGTATGTGAGGCTAATGCGAGGCAAGTTGAGAAGAACTTGTGCTTGGATATAGTTTCTTTATTTTTATATATGTAGGTGAGTCTTGAGATCTCGGGAGTATTGCTGGTGATAGATCGGGAGTCAACTTGGGAGAAGTTGATGTCCGGATGATCGGAAGATCACGCGGGATACTAAAGGCTAAAGATCAATACACGTGGAATTAAAGATTTCATCTGGCATACAAGAGGAATTGTGTGCGTATGGAAAGAGGAGTCAAGTCCTACTCGGATTAGGAGTGGAGTTCTAGTAGCACTAGAAGTTGAGTCTTACTTGGACTAGAAGTCGAGTCCTACTCGGATTAGGAGTTGAGTCCTATTTGGACTAGGAGTTGAGTCCAACTTGACTATAGAAATGAGAATTTGATTTGGTAAATTATAAATAAATTTGGTAATTGAGGGTTTGAGTCCTAGTGGGACTTGAAGTTCTACTCCTACTTTGTGTAGAAGGTTTTAGGTATAAATAGATGAGGGGTTAGGACCCTAGAGCATAACTTTTGGAAGAGAGAAAAGCTAGGGTTTAGTTTTGAGAGAGACAAGTGCTTTGTATGCACTTTGTAAACACATCTTGATGCAATAAAGTTAATCTACTTTAAAGAGCATCTTCGATGTGTATCGTTCTGAATTCCAACAGTTCATCCGACAAGAGCGCGGCAGCGAGGCGGCGGTTCTATCGACGTGCACTCTATCCAGGTTTGAGGGTTTCTTTTATTCCGCAAAAGATTTTGGTTTTTGGTGTTCCTGCCATTCGCCCCCCTCTGGTAGGCTTGGTTCTTGTATTCGATCCTACAAGTGATATCAGAGCCTTGTTTTCTCTTTTTAATCTTCACCGATTTTGAGATTTAGCCATGGCTGACCGATTTTTAACCAAGCCGCATGTTTTTGATGGAGTTGATTTTCAATTTTAGAAACAAAAGATACAATCATTTATTATGTCTTAGGGTTATGATATTTGACAAAAAGTTTCTAATCCTTGTGATATTCCTAAGACTATAACTGCAGAAAACAAAGTTGAATTTGAAAACAATTATAAAGCTAGAAATATAATTTTAAGTGGTGTTTCTTGCTTAGATTTTGATCGGATTTCTCATTTTGAAACTGCGTACGAGATGTGGAAAGCCCTATGTGATTTTCATCAAGGTTCTTCTAACATCAAAGAAATACGCAAAGATGTGTTTAAAAAAGATTATATGAAATTTGAGATGAAACCTAGCGAAGCTTTGGATGATTATTTTACACGTTTCAATAAAGTTCTTAGCAACCTTTGTTTTGTGGATAATTCTTTTGATACTACTTATACACAGTCCGAAATTGCTAGACATCTTTTGAATGATCTTAATATGTCTGTCTAGGAGATGAAGGTTACATCAATTCAAAAATCTATTAATATAAATACTTTAACCTTGGATTATCTTTACACTAAATTAAAGATACATGAGATGAACATTTTTTCTCACAAGATTGATTCTAAATCTACTGTTTTGGTATCTTTTTCGGCTTCTTCTATGGATGCTTCTTCGTCATTTTCTCTTACTGCTTTCAAAGCCACATCCGATGAACAACTCAAGCAAGTCTCTGAGGAGGACTTGGCTTTGCTTATTAATAAGTTTTCTCGAGCTTTGAATAATGTTAAGAATAGAAAAAAAAAGAAGGCCTAGTCCGGTGCTTTGAATGTGGAGAGTTAAACCGCATTCGTTCCAAGTGTTCTAAGCTCGGAAGATCCCATAAGGAAGACAAGGAGGAGAAGAACAAGAAGGACAACAAGCGCTTAACTTTTGAAGAGAAAAGAAAAAACAGCAAACGCAAACTAGTACGTCAGTTGCTAGAAGCCTTCAAGCAAGTTGAGTTGAGCGATAAAGAATATAAAAGCGATAGCGAAAGCATAGGCAAAGGTAAACATTTTATAAGTTTAGCTCTCATTGCTCGTAGTGTGTCAAACTCCGATGAAAATAAATGTGACAATGATGATGACAAGGTAAATTTTACTTATGATCAATTAGAACATGTTGCTTTTGACCTTGCTGATAAACTTGATAAATGTACTAAAAAGCTTAGAAAACGTGATCATACTGTTAATGTTCTAAATTCTGAAATTGCAAGATTAAAATCTCTAATTCCTGATGATGATGATTGCAAATCTTGTAAAGTGTTATATTCTAAAATTACTGCTTTAAGAAATGTCAATACTAACACGTCTTTAAGATTGGAAACTGAAATTGAGAAAACTAAAAAGCTCGAGTTATCTTTTGCTCTTAATTTTACTTTGCATTCTCGCATTGTTGATGAGTTATTATTAACAAAGAATCTTTTGAAAAAGTATAAAGTTGCTTTTGGTGTAAGCTCCATGTTTAATATTTTGATTGCTAGAAAACTAAAACAACAAAAAGATATTTCTGTATCTAAAACTTGCTCAACATGTTCTTTAAATGAAATGGAAGTAAAAAGTGCTTTAGCTCGTGTTGAGTACATGGAGGATATGGTGAAAAATCATGAGGTGCTTTCTTGCTCAAAGTGTCACAAACAAAAATGTGTTTTGCTTGATTGCGAAAATTGTGCTAATTTGACAAAAGAGGTTTCTTATTTAAAAAGTTCCTTACAAAGATTTTCCGATGGAAATAAGAAACTAAATATAATTTTGGATCAATCAAAAGTGAGCATACACAACAGAGGAATAGGTTTTGATGCACATGCTTATTTTACTAATCCTTCACTGAGTATTCTTGATTTTTCTAAAAGCAGTGAGATTTTGACAAAACCCGAACCAAAGAAAACGATTTTCAAATCCACTGGAATTTTGTCGAACCTTTTTACAACTTGTGCAATTGCTTCTTCTTCTTCTAAGAAAAAAACACGTGTGAACTACAATTGCTCTCATTGTGGTAAGGATGGGCATTTGGTTTAGTTTTGCTTTAGACTTGTAAGAAAACAGAAAAAAGACAGAGAACGTGAACTTGCAAGATTGAGGTGGCAAAGGTCATCTTTTCTTCAAGTGGCCCGGTCGGACCACAAGCCCCAAGGAGGTCCAACCGATGGCCATGGGCAGTTAGACCGCAAGCACATCAGCAATCAGACCGACGGCTGACGGTGGTTAGACCGACTTTTCAGCATTGGTCGGATCAGTTTTCGGTAAAGCCCCAAGGCAAGTTTTCAGGTAAGTCTGGTACTAATTATATTTATGCATATACATGTACTTTGCCTACTGGTTCTATTGGTCGTGTGTTTCAGTGTTGGATTCCTAAATTTCTTATTTCTAATCCCAACACAAAGGCCTCGATATCTTCTTATGCATAGGTCTTTTAGCGGCATACTCCCCATGTGCATTAAACGATTGAGACGTCATTGCCTTTAAGGTAACATTGATTTACTTATGAATTTGCAATATAATATCTATTTCTTTATTAGCTTTTTCCTCGCTAGTTATAGAGATAGTAGTTTTTGATAATAATACAAGTGGATATATATCAATTAATGAGAACCTTAGTGATATCGTTGGCAATTGGTTGTCTTTTTCAAAACCTTTGATATCTTCTCAATTTGCTTTGTTTTTTCGTCGGGAGAGTTTGGAGGTTGTTTTGAGGGGGAGTTCATGTTTTTCAATGCATTCATGTTTAATTTATTGCATTGCTCTCAATTTAAAAATAAAAAAAAAGTGGAGCTTTGTTTTATACCTCTAGTATATTCTTGTGCTTGTTAGCAATATGAGTGAGGTCTTTTGATCGCTAGTTTAGATTGTATGCATTCTAGTCTTTATATGAGCCTTTGCTATTACTTTTGAGGGATATGATGCATGACACATAATTCTTTTACTTGAATTAAGTAAATATGCAATACTGTTACTAGTACTTGTTTGAATGACTTATGCTCATATATATGCTTGCTGAAATTTTCATTCCTCAAATGCTCTGGATATTTCTCAAGTAAAAAATGCTTATATGAGAGAAAAAAATGGATACCAAATCCTTGGAAACAGTATTCACAACAAAGACAGATCCGACGTGAGAAAAATAATGGGTGCCGAATCCTTGAAAACAGTATTCATGATAAGGACATACCCAAAATAATTGAGAGATTTTCTTTTGTGCTATTAAAAGTTAAATTGAGCAGAAGCTCAAAAATAAAAGTTGATAAAAATTCTCTTGTAAAGAGCAAGTTAATTTGAGAAAAAATGTTTAGTACAACTTATCTATGTGTGAGTGTTTTCTTCCAATCTATGTGCTTGTGAATATATTACATTATAAATTGCTTGGATACATAAATCTTTACTGCTGATTTAAACTTATCTGCAATATCCATGGTTCATGTTTATATTCTAATTCATGCTTATTAGCTAGTTGATCACTTTATCTCCTTTGTCATTGCAACACGTGTTCTTGAGTTGTTTTAGGTATACTTCAAAGCTCTTAGAAAAGAAAATTTCAAAAGAAGAAAAATTGATAAATATTTTATATTCATTGCATTTGTGCTTTTATGGTTTTTATTCTCTCTTTTGAAATTCTTGATGAAATCATCATCAAAGGGGGAGAAATATACAAAATACATGCTTAAAGAAAGGTGGAGCTATTTTAGAAAAGGGGAAAGTTTGAAAGTTTTAACAAGTTGATCGATTCTTTAAAAAGTCAATTTTGTGCTTTTATTGCAAATATAGAGGAGAAATTCTTTCTTTTAAAAAGGGAAAGAGTTTTGATACTTTTTGGTTTGATACTTCTTGGTTTTTATTTTTCAAAAACATCAATTTGTATTTTGGAGATGTTGCCAATGTGTTCATCAAGGGGGAGATTGTAGAATCATTGTTATGATTAATATTTTGTGATGAACAATTGGCTTTGTAAATGATTTATTTAATAAGAGATTAGTTTGAAAATAACTATAAATATTGGTGTGAGTATGTATGGCTAATGCGAGGCAAGTTGAGAAAAACTTGTGCTCGGATATGGTTTCTTTGTTTTTGCATGTGTAGGTGAATCTTGAGGCCTCGAGAGTATTGCCGGTGATGGATCGAGAGTCAACTTGGGAGAAGTTGATGTCTGGATGATCGGGAGATCACGCGGGATACTAAAGACTAGAGATCAATACACATGGAATTAAAGATTCCATATAACATACAAGAGAAATTGTGTGCGTATGGAAAGAGGAGTTGAGTCCTACTCGGATTAAGAGTGGAGTTCTAGTAGGACTAGGAGTTGAGTCCTACTTGAACTAGGAATGAAGTCCTAGTAGGACTAGAAATCGAGTCCTACTCGGATTAGAAGTGGGGTCCTAGTAGGACTAGAAGTTGAGTCCTACTTGGACTAGGAGTTGAGTCCAAGTTGACCATGGAAAGAAGAATTTGATTTGGTAAATTATAAATAGATTTGGTAATTGAGGGTTTGAGTCCTATTGAGACTAGAAGTCCTACTCCTAATTTGTATAGAAGGTTTTAAAGTATAAATAGATGAGGGGTTGAGGACCCTAGAGCATAACTTTTGGAAGAGAGAAAAGCTAGAGTTTAGTTTTGAAAGTGGGGAGTGCTTTGTATGTACTTTGTAAACACATCTTGATGCTATAAGTTAATATACTTTTGAAGAGCAACTTCAGTATGTTCCTTTTGAATTCCAATGGTTCATCTAACAAGAACGCGCGGCGGGGCGGCGGTTCTACCGGCGTGCACTCCATCCAGGTTTGAGGGTTTTTTTATTCCGCAAAAGATTTTGGTTTTTTATGTTCCTACCATTCATCCCCCTCTGGTAGGCTTGTTTCTTGTATTCGATCCTACAGTTTAGGGCTCTAAATATTTGTTACAAAATCTTGCATTTATTTTAATAAAATCTTAGATCTATGTTTTAAGCAACCTCTGATGGAGATAAACTTTATATCAAAATTATAGCTCTCGACTAGATCTACAACTTTATAGTTGATCACTTTTTCATTTAAAATCATTTAGAGTATCAAATAAGCAATACGATTTTTCGTAGTAGTGAAAACCGACGAGAAGGGTCTAAATGCAATTACAAACATTTTTGGAACGACGGTTTCAAATACTAAAAAAAGTATTGCTAATTTGACACTTTAAATAATTTTAAACAAAAAGTGATCAACTACAATGTTGTAGATCTCGTCGAGAGCTACAACTTTAATATAAAGTTTGTCCCCATCGAAGGTCGTTTGAAACATAGATCTAAGTTTTTATAAAAATAAACGTTAGGTTTTGTAACGAATATTTGGAGCCCCTAAATGATTGCAAATGAAAAAGATTGTTAACTATAAAGTTATAGGTCTCGTCGAGCTGTATGATTTTAATATAAAGTTTAACTTCATCGTACTTCGTATGATCTATTTACAAATTATAAAAAAAAACATCCTCCCAAGAGCGAGAGAAGTATATTTCTATCAATTTTGAAAAAAAATATATAATTTTGTAAATTTTTAAAACATCAAATATATAGATAAAAAATTCACTGTTTCTATGCCTTTATATCTGGCCCAACAATAAGCAGGCCCATTTAAGATGAGGCTGTCTCTTAGATTTTTTTAATTAACCTTCTAGATTGTTTTGTTCCGTTTTGCTAAACCATATCACATTCGTCTCAAAATATAGCTAGGATTCAAATTTATCTTAAAAAGGGCTAGTTTGGTTTTAGGCCAAGATTTACCTTATCAATTTTTGCTAATACCAAATTTTGGTATGGCTAATTTTGGCAAAGGTAATATTGTTTTTTATTGAAGCTAAGATAGCATAAGTTCACTACTAAAGTTACCTATTTTGCTAATCTTGTCAAAATTTAGCTTTGATCCAGAAAGATGCTAAACACTATTTAAATTACCAAATATTAATTAGGCTAATTTTGGCCATAAACCAAACTGGCCAAAAATAAAACTACTTCATGTACCTACTCATCTTAACCAATTACAAATTTTTTTCATTTAATTTTCTCTCAAATTTTTTTTCTATTTAATTTGTTTATATACTTTTTCATCCCAACCAAACATAGCCATTTTATATTTTTGAAACGGAAGGAGTACATCTGTGGCGAATTCGAAACACACTTCGGGCATCTGCTCTATATTTTCTAGACATGTTCAAATGGGCCTTGCCCTTTCGGGCCGGCCCGGCACGGTTGGCCATGGGCCGTGCCGGCACGGCCCGAGTAGCTGTGCCGTGCCTGGGCCGGCGGTGCGGCATGGCGGGCCGGCATGGCACGGCATAGGGCACGGCTCACCTGGAGGGCAGCGGCGGAGGCTGCGGCAGGCGTCGGCGGCCGGGAGGACTGGTGGCGCGGGACGAGGCGGAGGCCGGGGAGGCGCGTAGGTGGAGGGTGGCGGTGGGGAGGCGGCGGAGGAGGCCGGGGAGGCGCGCAGGAGGAGGGCGGCGGCGGCGGAGGGTGGCGGCTGAGGCCGAGTAGGAGGAGGGTAGCGGTGGAGGCCGAGGCCGGCGGGAGGCGCGCAGGAGGAGGGCGGCGGTGGAGGCCGAGGCGGCGGCGGAGGCCGTGCAGGAGGAGGGCGACGGCGGAGGCCGAGGCCAGCCGGAGGCACGCAGGAGGAGGGCCGCGAGCAGGCCGGCCGGAGCGCTCGCGTCGGTTTAGTCGAGGCTACAGTGCGTAGTATAGTGGAAAAACATTGTAGCAACAGTGTCGCTACAGTGTTTGGGGAGGTCGAACGTTGCACATCTGCCCATTGCCAGGCGACCGTTTGCTGCACTGTTCGGCCGCGTTGGCCCAGTAAAAAATTGCTACATGTCCCAACGATCCGAAATAACGGCTAGATTTTGAATCTAGCCGTTAGGGGACTAAAAAAATCCAAAAAAATATCAAAAAAATCCGAAAAATTGTGAAATTTTTTCCTATAAATAGGGGAACCACCGGCCACATTTTTGCTCATCCGAACCTTCCAATCTCTCCTCTTGTACTCTATTCTCCTCTCTTTTGCTCTCTTGCGCTCTAAATTTTTGATTTAGACAAATTTTTGTCTAAAATTCAAATTTTTTTCACATTCTCATAGCTGATAGCTGTAGCCTCCGGTGCTCCTGCAAGGTACAAAAAAAATCCTAAATTTTCTTCTTTGTTCATACTATTTTTTTTACTAATTTTCTCTATTTATATTGCAGGATGGATCCGAACTACCCGACGTTCCAATTGAGCGACTTCGACCCGAGCTATCTGTCGATGTCGCAAGGAGACGACTCTGGGTTGGCTCCTACACCGCAAGAACATCCAGAGGAAGTACATGCGGCTTCGGAAGGATCCGGAACTGCGAGCGGGAGCCTATCAACGGCAACTGGCTCGAAGAGATCAAGAACTTCGTCTGCCTGGCAACATTTTGATGAGATCAAGGAAGCCGGCGTGGATGGAAGGGAGGTAATGTACGCGAAATGTAAAATCTGTAAGACTAAACTCTCTGAAAAATCTTCTGGTGGAACAAGGCATTTGAGGCGGCATGCTGAGGCGTGTTCGAAGAAGCAAGGTTACCAGCTACGACAGCAACAACTGGTACTGAATCCTGACGGTACGGTACGTTCATGGGAGTATAACCCTCAGGTAGCACAAGATTCCCTTACCCGTTTAATTGCTAGACAGGATTTACCCCTAAACTTTGGTGAGTCTCCTGCATTTGAGACTTACATTAAAACTGCTCATAATCCTAGGTTTCAAGCTGTTAGTAGACAGACCACAACCCGGGACTTGGTGAATGTTTACAACCAAGGCCAAGATAGTATTAAACAACTGTTTACTACATGCACATTTTCTATTAGTATCACATCTGATATTTTGAGTGGTACGGCTAATGAGGATTATATTAGTGTAGTTGCTCATTATGTTGATGATGAATGGAAACTACAAAAAAGAGTAATAGCTTTAAAATTAATTGATGTTTCACATACTGCAGAAAATATTACTGAACGAATTTCTAAAGTTTGTGAGGATTTTGGCATCACAAATAAAATATTTGTAGTAACTTTAGATAATGCGCTGCAGATTCAAGAGCAATGGAAATTTTGCAGCCTTTATTCAATGTTTATGCTCAATCATTTCTTTTACATCAATGTTGTGCTTGCCATGTTATTAATCTTATAGTTAAATCCGGTTTTAAGAGGGTAAGTGTATATCTCAATTCCATCCGTAAAGCCATAACATGGCTCAATGGTTCTAATTCTCGATTTGCAACCTTCAAGCAATTTTGCATCGCTTCGGACAAGCGTCCACTAAGTTTCAAACGAATACGGACCATCGGTAGAACTCGACTTATTTGATGTTGAGACATGTCTTGTCTTACAAGGATATACTAACAGTTTTTTGCAGTCCAAGAATGTTGTTACCAGTGACGGGCAATCGCTACTGACAAAACAGTCTTGGCATATTGTAGAAATATTTTATTGTTTTCTTAAAACATTTTATGATGCAACTGTTACTTTGTCTGGTGTTTACTATCCAACTGCTAATTTAATTTTGCATAAAATTTTTGAGATTGCCACTTTATTAAAAGAATATGAAGATAACCAACTATTAGGACTTGTAGTATTTCACATGAAACAAAAATATCTTAAATACTGGAGAGACATTCCATACTTGTATGCTTTTGCATTTATTCATGATCCTAGGGGTAAAATACGGGGGTTTCTAAATATTTTGAATCTTATTGGGGATCAATGAATATTGATTACACTAACTACTATTCTGATTCTAAGACAAAATTGTATGAAGTATTTAGAAAGTATGAAACTAAGTTTCAAGAAGTTTGCGTGCAAAGAGCCCCACCCATCCCTATCCCAGGTAAGAAGAAATTGCAGTGGGGGCGAATTTGGGGTGGTTCCTCTTCTTCTTCGAGCACCGGTGGTGAAAGTTTGGCCGCAACAAGTCCTACACACGCTTCTCTTGAAGCCCTTAAGCTATCCACCTACTTGGACAGCGACTCCATCAACCAGGAAGATCTGAACGTTCTTCAATGGTGGAAAGATCACAAGACCCAATATCCCGTGCTCTGAAAGCTAGCACGGGATGTGTTCATGGTGCCTGTGTCTACGATATCATCCGAATCGTCCTTTAGTCTTAGCGAAAGAATTATTGAGGAGAGAAGAAGAAATCTCCGCAGTGAGGTGGTAGAAATGCTACTTGCGGTTAAAGACTAGAAGCTAGCTAAGGAACATGCCCAACACACCACGGAAAACCAATATTTGGCTAAGCAGTTCGAAAATCTTTACCTACAAAATTAGAAACTAGAGTAATGTTTTTTATTTTTGAGTGTTGACCTTTAGCTGTACTCTTTTTTCTTTGTTATGGTTTTCTTAATATTGAGTTTTTACATGATAGAGTTTTTAATGAGGTAGCTGTGTAATATGAAAATCAATAAAGGTCATTGCGTAATTTTTCCCTATATCTATGTAGAAATTAAATTCTATATATATACTTCTATTTTGCTTGTTAAAAAAAATAAAAACTTCCTTCTCTAATATCATCAAAAATACTCTCATATTTTTTACTCATCTCAGATAATATTTTTATATTTTTTTCTCCTTTTATTTTTTTTCCTTTTTTTCTCATCTCAATCGGCTAGTTGCAGGGGCACTCCACTCCTCGGCAGAAGGGAGGAGGCGGCCGCGGGAGACGGCGACGCGTAGGCGGGGAGCCACCATGCAGGCGGGGAGGCGGTGGCGGAGGCCGCGGCACGGCGGCAGGCGTCGGCGGTACCGGACCGACCCGAGGATGGTGGGCCGTTCCGGCACGGCACGGCCCACGACCTCGACGTGCCATGGCTAGGCCAAAGGGGAGACACGCAGGCCGGCACGGCACGGCCCGCTACAGGAACCGTGCCTACACGGGTCATGCCGTAGCGGGCCATACCGGACCGTGCCTCGGGCCGTGCCGGCCCGGTCCGGCCGTTTGGCCACCTATGATATTTTCCAATTCGCGCCCCAGTCGTCTCATTTATATTTGTTTAATGGATCACATTAGCACTTGATTGAACTGGGAATGGAAAGGAGGCATAAGAAATCAAACTGTGTTGAGCACTGCCACCTCCGCCTTGCTCCTTCTTCGTGAGCTAGCTCTGCCACGCCGCGGCTGCCTCGCTCCTCTGCGAGCTCTGCCCCGGCTAGCTCTACTCGACGGACGATGGCTCGCCCTCGCTCGTCCGTGCCCCTGATATTTGGCTCGTCGCCGCTAGATGCTGTGGAGAAAGGTGGATCTGTGGTGGAAGAGCAGAGGAAGGTAGAGCGGTGGAGGCCGGGGACGGAGAGAGGGAGCTCACCGTCAGCTTCGGCTCGTCTATCGAGCTTATCGATGGAGGGAGGGGAGAGAAAGAGGAGGTGGAAGAAGAGAGAGGGATTGACAGGTAGGACCCCCTTTTCTCTCTGCTGACATGTGGCATCCGACGAACCAGCCCGATTTTTTCCATTTCTGGTCGAGATAGACGGCCGAGATCTATTTGTCCAACCCATCCTGGCGCAAATCGACAACCCAAAACCAAGAGACCGCTACGTGTTTAAGAGATAGCCTCTCTATTTCAGAGCTCTAAAGGTTAAATGAGTACCGTCTCTATTTCGTAACATACCTTAAACTGTAGTAACAACCTCTATTTTTTTATTGTATTTCACCATACATTATATTAGTGTTGTAATATGCCTAATTTAACACTATAATAATTAAAATATAAATATTTGTAACATTTAGAATTCATCCATATACAAATTAATAATTTGAAATACTACAATTCAAATTTTTATTCAAAATTTAGCAACATGTAAATGACAGATCCTGCAAGCAAAAGTTCAAGACTTGAAATAACCCATAGAAAATACAATGAAACAAACAACCGAGCATCATGAAGCACCTATAAGTGCTTCACAAGATCATTTCGAAGTTGCTTATGCGCTTGGTTGTTTTCTATATTTTTATGTATCTTTAGAAACTTCTCTAACACAGGTTTATTATGTTACTGGTACTCCTCCTCCCTTAGAGATAGTAGATGAAGCACTGTGCAGAGAAGGCCGGGGAGGAGGAGACACCGGGAGGAGGGGTGTTCGGAAGGAGGGGCTCCGGGGTAGAGGAGACGCCAGGAAGGAGCTGTTGTCGTAGGAGGGGAGGAGGCGAGCTGCGTCGAGCCTAGGGGCGTCGGGGGGAGGCGAGCAGATTCAGGGAGGACTAGCGCTGGAAGGAGGAGGAGGCTAGGGAGGAGAGAGGTCGGGAGAAGGACGCCGTGAGGAGGTGGAACAACGGCGGTAGCAGGCGGGATGGCGGGGGCGGAGCGGGAGATGGGATGCACCATGCGTGATAAAAGCCCGCGCTAAAAGTTCACTTGCGCCAAAAAAAAGAGAAATGGAGGCTGGCTATAAAGCCCCTAGAAATAAGAGCCGTGGCAGGGATTTAGGGGCCTTTCTATTTTAAGGACCCTAGTAGGGCCCTATTGGATGTTGTGTTTTTCTTTTTCTCTAAAAAACTGTTTAGGGTCTTAGTTTAAGGGCCTGCCGGAGATTACAATGTTTGTTTCTGTTTATACGGCTGGCTTATAAGCCGCACGCAAAACGAGAAAAATCATTAGCACATGATTAATTAAGTATCTGTTATTACAAACTTGAAAAATAGATCTATTTGATTTTTTGAGATGCTTTTATATAGAAAAATTTTAAAAAACGCACTGCTTAGCAGTTCAGAAAATGTGCTCATGGAAGGCAAGCGAACAAGCAACAATCATAAGCTGTTCCAAACGCCCTCTAAGAGCATCTCCATTAGCTAACCCATTTTTGACTACCCAAATCTCTATTTGTGTAGCTAGACAAAAAATGGGTAGTCAAAAATGCTGCACGCTCGAACAGAATGGCTATTTATCAATCTCCAGATTCAAATGGCTAGTTCCTATAAACTTTCTCCAATAGAATGGACATTTCGTTGAGCACAACGCGGGTGCCCATGAACCCGTCCCGAAGAGACATCTCGCTCGAGTTGGGGCTACTCATGAACGATCCATTAGAACCATATCTTGTCTCCTTGTACTGCAGAAGCTGGTGGTTGCAGTCATAGGAGTCAAACGGGTTAAAGAAGTCCCAAGGAGACACTTTCGGCATTGGCATCGGCAACGGTGGCGCCGGTGCCACCGCCGTCTCCCGGCCATGATCCTCAACCAGCCGTTCTCCCTCTGAAGGCACCGGAACACTGTATATTGGGTTGCTCTATCCGTAGTCGTAGCCCGTGTAGGAGACATTGGCGGCGAAGTTGCCATAACCGTACTGTTCTTGGTACACCGTGTTCGTCGACGTCAAGCTTGTCTCATGTAGTAGTAATTGGGGAATGTGACATTTAGAAAGGAAGAAGGGTAGGGGTCATAGGGAGTGTACTCCCACGGTATTTGCGGCCTAGACGATGGTCTCGGCTCTAGGATTTGCCGTTCTTGGAGACTTTCCGCTGGCGGTGAGATCTCGCCTCGGATGCCGTGCCCAGCGGCACCGTAGGTGCAATCCTCGACGGAGTCGGGCTTGGAGTCTGAGCCGCCGTCAGTGTGGAAGTGGAGGCAGGAGTGCTCGGAGTCGGTGTGTAGGGTGGAGGTTGAGGCGTCGAGGTAGGAGGTGGCGCCATGGTGGTCGATGATAGCGGTGAACACGGTGGGCCAGAGCAGGGCGCCGCGGGAATGGAGCGCGGTGAGGAGTGGAGGCACGAGCAAGAAGAGCCGCGTGCGTGCTAGGCGGAAGCGAGCATGCGATGGCGCCACTGCTGGCCGTGTGCAGGGAGTTGTGGGCTGCGCGGAGTGAGACGGCCGACGTCGGTGTGGTGACACAGTAGCTGCTGCTGTAGAGCTAGTGTGGTGCTAGGGTGAAGGCCAGGTAGCTGCTCAAATCCATATGAGAGAGAAACGAGGGCTAGCGAGGCCACGTGAGAGAAACATGGGCTACACTATATATGTTTTACGTTAGTTCCACCTTTTGACTAATGGATTTTGATGGTTATATTTGGCTATCTTTTAGGATAGTTTGGTCAGTTAGATGAAGAGTTTGTTGAAGAATGTTTTTTATTTAAAATAGCCAAATTTTAGTTTAACCATTGAAATGAGTTAGTTATTGAAGATGCTCTGAAAACGCAAAATCCCTCACGTGGCCCCACCTAAGAGGTCTGCCATCCCCAATCCTCAGAGGGCGTGAACCACAAACCGAGGAGCACAGCGGCGCGGGGGCGGCCGCCGGGCGGAGCAGCGGGAGCACGCCTCGTGAGACCATCGCCGGCGCCGGATACATCCACGATGGGTGGCGGCAACGGGCAAAAGTCCAAGATGGCTCGCGAGCGCAACATGGAGAAGGCCAAGGCCGCCAAGGGTCCGCCCTCTTCACCCTTCCTCGATCTCGATCTCGTTCTCTCTGTTGCACTTCTTTCTGTTTCTTCACCTTGACTTTGATGGATCTGTGGTTTCTTCTGTGCTTTTGTAGGGAGCCAGCTTGAGACCAACAAGAAGGCGATGAACATCCCGGTATGCCCTCCAGATCTGTGATCCTTTGATCCATGTTTGTAGCCTCCGAGGTGGTATTTCCCTTATTGATAGCTATTGGTATGGTCATGTTAGTTTCTTGGATTGATGGATGTATGTTATTATAACTTCAATTGGTTTCTTTCCTGCAAATAGGATGAAAATTCGGTGCTATTTATGTGCGTATGACTGTTTTAAATGTTTTATCTTGTTTCGTAACAAGATAGGTAACTTTACTTGCCTGATCTACATTTCTTTGGTTGCCTCTAATTTTTGATTGGCAACTGTAAAGTATTTTGGCAACGAACCCTTTGATCTGTGAAACTGGCTTGAGTATTGTGAGGATATTTTGTGGTTGGATGATTATGCTACACTTGCCATTGAATGTGGCTTGATGAAATAGGCTTCCCGTGCCCTTGTACTGGTTTACAACTAACTGGGCCACTAGTAACTTATTGATGCATCACGCCAACTATGTCTTAGTATAAACATGAACTTGAATGTGCTTTTGTTTTCCTGCTGACAGTAGTTGATTATGCAGCCCTAGTCGATTTCTTTGTTAGTAACTGCTTGTTGGAGACTTGGAGTACGTAATTGAACTTTTGAAGCATACTGTATAGCCATGTATAGATGAATTAATCTAGTGAATCTTTTTAACATCAGTTGCCTGTTGTGCAAGCTCGTTCTAGTTTACTGATTGTTTTGATGAACATGATTGCAGTGCAAGGTGTGTATGCAAACATTCATTTGCACCACATCTGAAGTGAAGTGCCGGGAGCGTGCAGAAGCTAAGCATCCAAAGACAGATGTGTACCAGTGCTTCCCCCATCTCAAGAAATGAAGGCCTGTACCAGCAAGCTGTATCATGGTCATGGAATCCAGAAAAAACGTGAAAGTTAATGTTTGGGTTGGTTGCCATTAGTTCTGAGGTTTCTCTCTACTGATGGAGCACGCCAATTTGCAACATGTTGTGATTAAGTTCTTAATTTTTTTCTGCAAGCTGCCTCTTGGAAATACATGTTTTGTTTGGGCTTTGAAAAATCCAATCTTTGCTTTGGATGACCATTCTGGTCAAGAATGTTGCGGAGAAAGGCTCTAAATTAAAATGTTCAACCACCATGTCAACATCCTCTGGTAAAGGAGCCTTAACTTGCTATGATGTATGGACAATGCTAACCAGAGTTCTTTCTGATTCTAAATTTCTAATCAAGGTGCTCACTTCCATTGCTGCTCCAATTTTAAGATCCATTGGATAATCGGCATAACTTGGTTTGTTTGGTGTACAGCTGGTGAAGGTGTTGGCTGATGATTTAGTTAAACATGATGACTGAGATGTTAACTGACGAAGAATGTTTGCTTTAGGGACTGTTCGTTTGTTAGTTTTCCGGTGGCTTATAATCCACGTGCAAAACTAGAAAAATCATTAGTGTATGATTAATTAAGTATTAAATATTATAAATTTGAAAAATAGTTCTATTTAATTTTTAAAGATAATTTTATATAAAAATTTTTTATAAAAAATACACTTAAAAAGCATGTACATGAAAAACAAGGGAATAAAGGAATCTAAAAGCAGTTTTGGACACTGCCTTTGAAGTTAAGCCTGATGTCCCAAGAGCGTACAGCTCTTTCTCGGGAAAAGAAGGCAGACAGCTCGAATGAAATGATCCAGTGAACCGATGCCTTAGGCAAAAAGAAGCGCTAATTTCTTTGCAAGCACTATTGGTGGTAGTGAAGTCGTGGATTATGACTATTTATCGAGGTTTAAATCTTGATATCTATAAATATAATTAAATGTATCATTAGATGATGCATAGACCGAAAGTTTATTCATTTGCCTAAAAATGTCATCCTGTGCAGTTGTGAAACGACGTTGCTGGGCCAAATCTTCTACCGAGCTAAGTTAGGTTAACCAAATCCCGCTTAATATAGCATATCTGCGTCAGAGAGTCACCAGGGAGTTAGATGCGCGCGCGGGTGCGTTAAAATTCCAAACTATTCCAAATTGCCCAAAGGGAGTGTAAATTCCAGCATTATACGTGGAAGTGTTCTCTTTTACCTTCCTTTACTTTATTGGTTGAGCTGAACTTCACTTCCTCCACTGATCAATTCTCCAAGCTTTACAAAACTAGCATATTGTCCGTGGCTCCATGCATTGCAACCAAATTTAAGAACAATATCATCAACCTGTTTTTGTCATTATGTTTTAGGTACACATATACTTTGCAACTGACAGGTGAGCGTTTGGTTCCACCTCTCCTTTAACCTTTTTTCTTCAAAACCAGTAGAAGTTGGTGGTGGAGGGTGGTAGATCACTGCTCATCTCTACCACTAGTTTTTTTAAAAGTAGTATAGTTAAGAATTAATTCTAATAGCATGGGAACAATAATCTATGTCAAATCACTAGGTCCTTTACCATACAAAATACTATAATATACTAGTGGATCATACTAGTGATCCAACGATTCAGGTTCACTCTATACTAGTAAATCTTACACTTGTAGTATATGTAGTATAGTATAACTAGTATAAGGGTATTATGGAAAAATAAAAAAATGACATATATGTGATTTGTTAGTTATTTTCGGCTATTTTTTTCACCATCGGATCGCACAGAGATTCGTGCTAGGTGGGATACGGGAAATAAATTTGGAGATTTTTTTGTGATTTTTGTGACCGTCCAATCATGCCGAGATTCGTGCTAGGAATAATAGGAAATAAAAATTAGATTTTTTTGTGATTTTTGTGACCGTCCGATCATACCGAGATTCGTGTTAGGAGTAATAGGAAATAAAAATTTGGGAGTTGAACCCACGACTTGTAGATTCCCATGGCATGCCTCCATCAACTGAGCTAGCTGCGTTTTGTATCCAAGTAATAGAATACTATATTAGTGCTAGGGGTTGGGAAAAGAAACAAAAGCTCGGGCTGGAGAGGGGGCTGGACGTCACGGGTGGCTGTGGGATAGGATTTTCGATGTTCTCCATGTGTATGACAGGGAGGTGGCAGCACTGCTCGCATGAGGGCAACGAAGACAGGACCGTCCGTCCTTGGTGAGGACGGTTCTGTCAGTTAAACCACTGTTATTTTTATTTTCAAATTTTATTAATTTCCTCAATTTTTTAGTTTGTGATGGGTAAGATGGGAAATAAGCATTGAACATCTGATCATTTATTAATTTTAGAGTAAATTTCTCAAAACCCCATACATTTTGGTTCAAGTTTCACAAAACCAAACCATTATCCAATTTTTCTTTTATATGCTATACATATGAATTGTAAACATGTAGGCTAAATCCAGCAAGTAACGAGAAATACAGGGCCCGGATCATCTGGACTAAGTGAGGACGGTCTGGACCGTTGACACAGGTAGTAATGGGAAATACACGGTCTGGACCGTCCAGACCGAGTGAGGACGGTTCGGACCGTTGACACCGTAAGTATGGGGAAACATGGTCCGTACCGTTGACACCGCAAGTATGGGGAAACATGGTCCAGACCGTCCGGACGGAGTGAGGATGGTCTGGACCATTGAACCACGCAAAATATTGCCTAATTTTTGAAAATTTTTGAAAAACTAAAGAGTCTGTAGTATTTACAGTAACATATTCTTTAATTTAATATATTCTTTTAGAAGAACGGTCTTGTCCGTTGAACCACTGTTATTTTTCATTTATTTATTTTGAAAGTTTATTAATTTCCTCAATTTTCTAGTTCTTGATAGGTAAGACAAGCGGACCGTCCTAACCATATGCCATACATAAGCAAATGAGTAATACGTTCACCACGAAATATATCATATATAAGCACAAGATAGGTAAATAAGCATCTGAAATGACATGACAAAGTACGAACAAGAGTCAAGTGGAGTTTAGCAAAAATACATTAAGAAGACATATATAGTGCAAAAGTCTAGTGCTAGTCATCATCAATCGTCATGGCTGCAAGGTCGATGGCAGCAATAGGATCGTCTAGTTCAGCAATGATAGTGGATGACACCTCAGCCGCAGCGGTGGTGTCTCCCTCTGTAGTAGCAATAGTGATGGAGGTGGGTGCCTTCTCTGCAGTAGTGGCAGGGTCCTTCACTGTAGGTGCGCGGTCCTTTGTAACACCTGTAAGCGGTGTCGGTTGCCTAGCTACCTCGTCAACGTCAGCAAAGACGGTGGGTGACACCTCGGCAGGAGCGATGGTGTCGCCCTCTACAGTACTAGTGGGGTCCTCCTCCATAGGTGGGTGGTCCTCTGTAGCACCTGTAAGTGGCGTCGGTCGCCCAGCTTCCTTGTCAACGTCGGTGAAGGCGGTGGATGACACCTCGGCAGCAACGGTGGTGTCGTCCTCTGTAGTAGGTACAGGTCGCACAACGACGCCGGCGTCGCCTCTCCAATGGTGGTAGGGTCCTCTGTAGCACCTATATGTGGCGTCGGTCGCTCAACTACCGCGGAAGACGGTGTGGCTGTACCGGCTGAAGTAGGCATGTCGGTGGACATAGGTGGAAATGGAGGTTCCCGAGGTGACATGTCGGTGGATGCAGGTTGCATCGAAGGAGCAGAGCGTGGAAGTCCTGTAGCCTCTCTTAAATCCTGTACCTACTCCCACATATCATGCATCACGTGAGCAACGTAGTCTGTATGGCGCTCGAACTGTGAACGCAAGCTCATAAGCTCTCGAAGAACTATGCACTCAAAGTCACTGCTCATGCACTCAAAGTCACTGCTCCTAGAAAACCTAGAATCCGCCTGATCCCTGCCCACCGATAGAGAACTGTAATGCTGACATCGTAAACTAGGGGGGAGGGGGGTGTCTGGGATGTCCTCCCTAGGTGCCCCCTCCTCCTCTACCAAGCTAAAACTGTCTATGCTGGCACGTCTGCTGCTGGCACTGGTAGGGCCCTATCCCCGTGTCTCCTATCTGTCGACAGAGCAAGTGAGTAAGTACTGATGATGCACGAAAACATCCTTTAGGAGACGCAATCGACCAACTCTGCCATCCGAAGAAGTGTGATAGGTAGAGGCCATACAGTAACTAACGTCTGATGGCACTGTAGATGACATCCTCTATCTCTGCCAGCATGAGATCGACGATGTCAAAGCCTGTCGACTAAACAGGTGATACATGACCCACTGCATCACTGCTGTCACTCCTTCCTTCGTGCCTTTGCACACGATGAGGGTCTGCCGCATCGCTGTTAGACTCAATTGCTTCTGCGACTAAGATGCAACCTCACCGTCACGCAAGAAAACACGTGCCTGATCATCTGTAGGAAACACAACATCCTGCCTCACACGTGGAAAAGCCAAGGCATGAATCATCGTCGGATGTGACACAAACCCTAGCAATCCAGCAAGATCATCCCAAGTGTAACGGTGCCTCTGCCCTCTAAACACAAAGGAGATAGCTGATCGATCTGTGTCAATCCACAAGGACATGTACATCTGAATGATCTCGTCTAGTGTGAACTGATGCGTCCTGACCACCAACTCTGATAGGCCTGGCTACGCTGTGAAAAGACCGCGGATGGCAAATCCTCCAGTTGTTGCACTGAGACTGGTCCACTATAATGCTTGGTGCTCACTCAATCCAGTCTGTCCCTGACCCATCTTGTTTCTCATGGCTAGGTTAATGTGCCAGACTGTCCGGCCCCGGTCAGGATGGTCCTGACTATTGAACTAGCCAGGTTACCTGCTATTTAGGGGCTGATGTGTGGTATCTAAAATACTGGAGAGGCCTGATTACACAAAAAAGACCTATTCTCGTTATACTTCGAGTTGCACAGTATAGCCACCAACTTTTTTCTGAAGCCATCTATAAGCTGTAGTGTGAAGCCTTTTCCTAGCCTGTTACCGTTCCAGTGCTCCATATGCTTCAACATGAATAGACCACAAGATGTGCGGTCTTCTTGTTGTGGTAGGCCTTCCAGCATGTTTATATTCCATGACATCACATCCAAATCCTGCCACCATTTGTATTCATGAAGATCTTCATCTGTCAAACCCTTCATATAACGCTCAAATCCTTCAACCTAACACTTGTTCCAATTTTATTCAGTACGTACAAAATTGTTGTATGAAAACTATGAACATGATATAGAAGCTCACCATATTGATTATTCCCTCAAAAATTGCATTGTCATATGATTTGAGTGAGTTTAACACCTTAACCTCATGCTTATCAGTGTTGATAACCACTAAAAACCAGTGATGGTTGCAACACATGGGGATGAAAATCTGCAAAAGGATTTCTTAAAATCCAATTATAGAAAATGCAACCGCAGAAAATTAAATGAAATTTATTGGTACCATTTTATCACTGACGTAATTTAGTGCGAGTGCGCACATGTCGTTTCTCTCCTCTTTAGAGTTGTCTGTCCTTTGTTCCTGTTTGAAAACGAACAATTGGAGCAACAAGGTGTTCTCTTGGTAATCTTTGCCGCACCACCTTTTGGAATCGGGGACGCATGTCATTGATGCATACATCCACAATCTGAAGATATATTACAATATTCAGTATTCATTATAACATTGAATTTACATACGAGAAGGGAATTAATGTAACATACTTTGTCATCGAGACATTTCTCATAAGAGTCATGATTGTAGTCTGTAGTTAAAGTCTTCTTTACGTTTTTCTTATATAAAACTGTTTTTCCTATTTTGGCAATTACGTGTGCTTCGTCTTCATTGCCAAAGTTGATCCTTTCAACCAACTCCATCTCATCTTAGAAGCACCTAAACTCTGCATTTGAAGGAACATACATATCATTATATGCTACGACATTAAAATCTTACTTCAAGTAGATTGATAATTACCTCCCATTACATTTGGTGTCGTATGATCACTTCGCCTCCTTTTTGTCGAATCATACCTACTAAAATTGTCTTCCTTAGTGTCATATAAGTAGTAGATATGCCTTATCTCTTCAATTGGCAGTGGTGCCTGGCAGCCAACGTACAAATCCGTCGCTGTACAGAATCGTTTCGCTTCCGTTTAGCAGTTTCTTTTTCCTGCATTTCCAACTTGACTGTTTCATGGTACAAATTACAATTATATCAAATGGCAAGGTATGCAATTATATTTACCTAGGATTTGTTTGCCAGTTGTATGATTGCCCTTTCGATGTTATGTATACTATTAATGGTTTCTTGTTGCCCCTGAAGAATAGAATCCTAAACCGATTTTAATGCACGATAGTGTGTTTGTTCCCAGTTATCTAGTGCATATACTATCCGAAGTATGTTACAGAATGCATCAGACACCTAAATGGCACCAATGTTGTCAACTTACAATATGCATATATATGCAAATTAGATTTTATATCGAGCCTAGATGTTCTCTCGAATTATTTACCGGCATTTTCTCAATCTTTGGTGGATAGCAAAAAGGTTGTACATTGACCTCGATAGTTGGGTCATTTAGGTCTTCACTATTGTTATCTAATGGGATTTCTTCATACGGTATCTCTACCCTATGGGTAGCATGCTGCATTACTCAAAATTTTTTTGAAGCAGAAAAGGCGTCAAAGATGAAACTCTGAATATGAAGTAATATGATTGACAGATGACTTCAGATTACTAGTTCATGACTTTTAGTTATGTGACCATATGTTAATTTCAAACTTTCAGAAACAACTTACGAGTGGAGTATGCTCATCATCTCTGAGCGGCAACTCTGTTGGTTTTGGACCTACATGTGTCGTTGTGCTTGTTGGAGTTGCCAGAGTTGACATCAACGATGAATTGCTTCCAGGAGTTGTGATCGAACTGCCGACTTGGCCTTCCATTGGATTGTTTCGCGACATCTCGGCGGTGTTGTACTGATTCGTTCATGTGTCGTGCAGCCTCATTTGTGAACCCTATGCAAAACCCTGAAAAGAAGGGAGAAATATGAGGCGCAAGCATAGAAGGTTAGGGATTCGTATAGAAAGATGATCCTATGGAGGCACAGCCCGACAGGCCCGCAATGACTGCTGTGCCATCAAGTCCGTGCCCTGCTCAATGAATCGATCGCTGCCCCAAGCAATGGAGTGCGAGAATAGAGGTGCTGGGATAGGAAATGGGCCAAGGAGGCAGTGGCGGTGGAAGGTGGAACTAGATATCCATGGGAAATACACGGTCTGGACCGTCCGGACCGAGTGAGGATGGTCCAACAGTTGAACAAGCAACTAACGGGAAATACAAGGTCTGGACCATCCGGACCTAGTAAGGACGGTCCACAATATTGAACAAGCACTTAACGTTAAATACATGTTCCGGACCGTCCAAACACTGTCAGGACGGTCAGGTCCATTGAACCACGTGAAATATTGTCTAATTGTTAAAATTTTTTGAAAAACTAAATAGTCTATAGTATTTACAGTAGCATATTCTTTAATTTAATATATTATTTTGGATAGAAGAACTAGTTATCATCCCAAGACATCATCCGCTAGTCTCTATGGGCCGTCCTCTTAAACCTAACATTGGCTATGTAGGGTAGATGGCAAGCAAACCGATAGAGCGACGTGATAGCAAGTGGGCCCCATGTCTCATCCCAAGACAGCATCCGCTAGTCTCTATAGGCCGCCCTCTTAAACCTAACATCGGCTATGCAGGGTAGATGGCAAGCAAACCGATAGAGCGACGCGATAGCAAGTGGGCCCCATATGTCATACTAGGACATCATCCGCTAGTCTCTATAGGCCACCCTCATGAACCTAACATCGGCTATGGAGGGTAGATGGCAAGTGAACCAAGAGAGCGATGCAATAGCAAGTGGGCCCCACATGTCATACTAGGACATCATCCGCTAGTCTCTATAGGCCGCCTATAACGTCCGGAAAACACATAACCATTTCCATTCACGAGTGCATTAATCCTCATCCCAGGAGATGAGTTACACAATACAAAGTTGTTTAATATCAGAGTACATAAGCGGAAGCGATAACATAGTATAAATTATTACATGGGCGACTAAAGGCCCAATCCATCAAAATTAAACAAAAATAAAAGTCGTCAACTAGAATAGCCGGGGACCAGGCCCACAGGCACTTGACGGTAGGAACGAGCTAGACGTCGAAGCCTTTATCTCCAAAGTACTCTTTATCTGAATGGGAAAAATTGAGCAAGACTGAGTACCACCAACTTACTCAACAAATCATACCCGGGAATGCATAGTTAATGATATAAGATGTACTAGGGGATTTTTAGGGCTATTTTGCATCAAACAACATTTTTAATCTATTTTTAGTGTTTAAGGCATTTTTGGAAACCAGGTCTATAACTATTATAAGATTTATCACCAGTGCTGTGAAAACCACGCTATCTCGCCTAAACCAGGCCAACTAGACCCAAATAGGTCAACCAACAAATTTTATTCATTTTAGCCACAGTTCCCTTTTAAATAGAATAAACCTCTAACTTGGTACATTGCTAGGCTTGACCATAACTGAGGGTGCGGCTATTCGAATGGATTATACTTTGGCCAGAGGTGTACATCTTTACCCACAAGACACAATTTCCTCACGTGTTCCCACGTGCCTCATACCACCACGGTATTTGTCGGCCCCCAGTTTTGGAAATAGGAAACCTCATGTGTTTTCCTGTACCAATCCCTGGATCAGTAGTTGGTCCACACATACATAGCCAGTTCATAACATATGTCAAAAGAAAACAAGACTAAAGGGTTATATACCTCTTACAAGGCCGATAGAGCCTCATCCTACTAGATGAACAGCAGCGGAAATCAAAATAGTAGTAGGCCCAAGTGACATGCCCAAAGGCAGTCAACCGGGGTCACGACCTAGTTCTTGATAGCACTCCGATCATCTTGCTAAGTATGCAGGCATACTAGAAAGGTCTTCAGCTTCCTTCTCTGATGTAACCACAATTTTGAGCAAGGATACTTACGTACTCAGCAAGTCACCACGGAATATGTAATGATATGCACGAGTATAACAAGGATAGCTATATGTTTATTTGCGTAAAGCCAAAGTTTCAATAGTGTAATAATAGATTTCAATTGTATTTCATAAACTGATTTTCTGCACATCTTGTATTTTTGGTTAGAGCCTCATACAAGAGTGGGTAACCCACTCTGGTCCATAATCTCGTATCCATGTGAGATCACTCGGTATCAGAGTACCTCAACTGTACCCACCGAAGATCATTTGACATAGCATGCCAAGTGCTGCGAGCAGGAAACCTGCATGAATTCTATAAGTCATCCGAACTCCTTACACCGTTCGTCCAACCTAAGCGCATCACCAGGTTCTTTGTAAATATGATGGTCCTGGCGTCTCGCAAACCCATCATATAAGGGATGTGAGCCTATCTGGACTAGTCTTGCCAGGCCTAGCCTACAAGACCTAGTCCGCCCATCATCCTAGGTATACACCCGAAGTTCAGTAAATTAGTCAGCCATATCCGTCCCATTCTAGACATGTGGTCGTACATGTAACTAGCTAGAGGTCACAAAAAGAAACCAGTCCTTAATCGACTTGGGCATGCAACTAAAGGCCTCCCACATCGGCCATTAACATTCTGCACACCCAAGTCCTATTTAGGAAATTTAATTTTGCTTTAAAACAATCCAACTGGTTCATCAATTGTTTAACCAGTCATCTCCCTGATGATTGTCTTGTCAAATTTTAATAGGGATTAAGTGAATAAATCGACCAAATTCATCTAAGTATGGCTAAGCATGAATGTAGCATATAACTTAGTCCTATATAGTTTACAAGGGTAGATATTCAATTAAATGGCATGGGGTCATTTATAATGTGGTAGGAAATTGCCTACTAACCAATGCATCATAATCATAATTTAAATTAAGGAATGCAATTCACAAACAAAATATTTTATAAATTGGGACCAATATGATCGAAGGGGTGTGATGACTTGCCTTGCTCATGGTGACTTATTGATTAACTTGCTCTTTGAACTTTGCTCAGTCCTTAGCTCCTTGGTAGCCCCTTCACGATCCTCACGAGCGATACAGTCTAGTTATGCGAGAAGAGCCAAATACAACAATCACTCACACACAAAGCTACAACTTAGTCCTATAGATGAATTAGGCCGGACAACTCTATCCTTACGTATGAAGCTAAGGAGCTCGCTAATTTATCTAAAAAGGCCAGGGTTTGGCTTTTGCTACCACTAGGAGGTTCTTAAGGTAGAGCTATTGTCTAGGCTTCCCTAAGGGGTTGCTAGCACAACACCCAATTACTGAAGCCTCCTTTAGCTGACATGTATTTTATGTAGTAATAAACATATTATTAAGTGTCCGAGTTGTAACTGAACTTTTCTTTTATTTGGTAGGTTCAAAAGTGGGTGTCCATCCTAATTTGACTTGTGTGAGTGTGCATAAGGATGGGTTTTAGGTTTTTATTCGATTGGTTCAACAACCTAACAAACATATTATTTTCCGATTGAGGTTGTTTTATTGTTAAGATTAACTTCTAGACAATGCCCTGCCAATTTTACTTATATGCACAACTTGAAGGTGTGTTTTTACATTAGCTATTCATAAATTTTATTAGGCCTATGTATTTTTTTGGTTCACTCACAATATTTCTCCATGTTATTCTAGTTTATGAGTATATAGCTTAGTTCCATATTTGATTAAGAGGATTTTGGTAAAACATTTGTGTTACCTTTGACTCTAAGGTTCACCCATGTTACATGTTCCAAGGTTTAGACATGAGTTAACAAAGTTTATAATTATCATTACTATTGCTTTAATATTTGCCTAAAGACAATTTATAGCATGGAAAACCAATTGTTAGTTTGGTCTTACCTCAAATTTAGGAAAAAGCATATTGTTGACAACCTTTATTTTTGGTCCAAAAGGTAGAGCTTGAATTTACAAAATTTTAGGGATAAGTTTCACTTAATTTGGACTTCATATGAATTAGTTATGAATTTTCAAAGGTTAATCCATATTTTACTTTACAGACATAATTCCTTAAGTCATTTCTATTTAATTTCCGAATTCTTTTCATAAGGAAAAGATCTTGTGTCACTGACAGGTGGGGTCCACTTGTTTTTACAAATCTAATTCAATTATTTTTCTTAGGGTAAAGGTGTGCTTCACTGACCGGTGGGGTCCTGGTCAAAGCTTGAACTTGGTCCAGTTGACCAGCAGGGCCATGGCCCACTTGTTAGTGAGTCATACCGTAATCAGTCTTTGATTAGATTTATTAAGCCGGGAGGGCCCACATGTCATACCCACACACACGAGGAGTTGTTAACTTAATTGTGCCATTAGGCTTAACCATAAATAAAATGTGTGGGGCCTACTTGTCAGTGTTACAAGTCTCTAAAGGACTTCACCGTCCGTTCTTTTCCTGCCAATCGGCTCTCTCTTTCTCTGCTATTGGCAGCACACGCGGGCGTGCGGCTTGCCGGCGCCAAAGCCTGGCGGCGGCCCCCAGGGGGTCGCCGGCCTTCCTCGCACGGCGGGTCGGTGGTGGCGTGGTTGGTGGCGGCGCGCGCGGGAGCCGAGACGTCCTGGCGAGGCGGCTATCCCAGCGAGGCGGCGGCAAGAAGGGCGCTAGTGACGGCAGGGTGATGTTGTCGACAGCGGACGCCGGCGGTGGTCCAATCGGGTTCTCCAGGGCCCAAGTGTTTCGAACCTCGGTGGTGGTGAAGCAAGGCGGCGGCTAGCGAGAGAATTTGGCCGGTGAGTTCAGGTGCCCTCTTCGGGTCGACCTTGTTTCGGCGGCACGGAGGGGCTTCGATCAGCATGATGCCCGTCAGAGCTTTGCCTTGTTGAGGGGGAAGTGATTCCCCTCCACAGGCTCTGTCGGTGCTGGGCTATGGCGGCTGCACTACGGCGGCTCTGCAATGGTGTGACAGTGGTGCAAATTCCATGGCGAGGGGGCGCAATCGGAGGGGGAGAGGACCAGCGACGAAACTAGAGAGGAAGAAGTGTTAATGGATGGATTGACTTACCTCGCGGTTGCTGGGAGGCGGTGCGCCGTTGTTCGCAGAGCCGAGACGGCGTCGGGTGTGTGGGCGCCGTCATCCTCAGATTCGGGCCGGCATGGCAGGGACGCCTCCCTGTCTCTCCAACCTGCCCGGGGCTCCGGCGACCGGAGGAAGGGCTCAGCTACCACTACTCGAGCGAGAGGGAGGAAAAAGGAGGTGCTCCTGAGGTGTTTGAAGAAATGCGCCGCCGGATGGGGCAGCTCGGTGGCGAGGCGAGGTGGTGGGGAATGGATCACAGCAGGGAGGCTTCCCCTTTTATAGGTGCGTCGTCGGGGCAGTTGGGTGTGGGGGAAGCAGCAGAGGAGGACGGCGTGGGGAGCAGTTGACGTCCCGTTGGTTCGAACCGGAGCTTGGCATCGGCGCGGGCTTCGGACCGATGGTCACTCGGTGGTATCGCCGTGCGAGGGTTGGTGGGGGCCCGGTGGCCATCGCCTTGCCGTGGCTTGCTTGACGCGGCGCTGGTGGCATGACCCGGCGCAGCCTCGGGCCATACCAGGTGACATGACTCGTCGTTGAGGCACGGAAAGCTACGGTGGCTGGCGCAGGCCGCCCTGGCTCGTGTGACGGGTCGAGGCTGGCGAGGACGGCGTGCATCATCGGCACAGGGTATGGGCGCCTGTCTTCCCCCGTGGGGCTCGACGTGGCCGTGGCAGGGGATGGGGAGGTTCAGTTGCGTCAGGCGGTAGTGGTGGCAGGGTGGCCGTGTGGGCGGGATGCGACGAGCCAAGGCGGTGAGGTTGACGCGAGTGGCGCGGTTGTGCGCAGGGCATCGGCATACTCTGGCCGGCGCGATTCACCGCCGTGGAACGTCTCGTCGTGGTCGGCCAGATTCTCGGCGGCTCACACAGGGCCAGCACCAGGCAGGGTATGGGGGTACGGTGCGAGCACATTGTCAACCAAGGTGAGGGCGGCGCACGGTAGCCGCAGCGTCGAGCGGCTAGGCCGCGGTTCGTGAGCACGGCGGTTACATGCTTGGCACTACGACTCGACCTCGGCGTGCGCAGTAGCAGGCTCGATTTGGCGAAGTGGCTCGGCCAAGAGCGGTTGGCATCACCGTGCGCCGCACAGGGGTCGACGCTCGCGACGGTGGCTGGTAGCGAGCTACGGAGGGCGGCGGCTCGGCCGGTTGACGTTGGGGTGGCGCAGGGCGAGGCAGCCTGCTTGGTCTTGCCCTGGCAGTTGCCTTGGTGAGGCTGGGCTGGCTAGTCCGTGTAGTCGGCTTGGGCTGGCTCAGCCTGCTAGCCGTTCTGGTGGCTAGCTAGGGAAAATTTTTTATTTTTATATTTATTTATTAAAAGATTTGTAAAAGTAGATTTTTGTTTGAAAAAATTACAAAAATAGACTCCCACCGCTCTCTGGGAGGGCGATTTTTAAAAATCGCCCTTCCAGAGGGCGATTTGATGACGTGGCTAACGGCCGGCCGGCCGGCCGTCTGCGGCCCCCGGCCTCCCAAAAACCGCCCTCTCAGAGGGCGGCAAGGGGGCTGCCTGGAAAATGGCGCGGGAGAGGGCACGGGCGAGGGCGCGCGGGCGGCCCCCGGGGCGCATTTTACAGGCGGCCCCCTGTCCCTAGGGGCCGGCCTCCCTCCCCGCGCGCCCGCAGGCCGGTTCCCTCGCCGTGCCCGCCCGCGTCAGCGCCCCTCGCCCATGCCCGCGCCCTCGGCCGCGCCCCTCTCCCGTGCCCTCGCCTGTGCCCGCGCCCGCTTCCGTGCCCCTCGCCCGTGCCTGCGCCCGTGTCAGCGCCCCTCGCCCATGCCCGCGCCCCTCGCCCGTGCCCTCGCCTGCGCCCGTGTCCGCGCCCCTCGCCCGTGCCCACGCCCGCGTATTTTGCAGGCGGCCACCTTGTCGCCCTCTGAGAGGGCGGTTTTTGGGAGGCCGGGGGGCCGCCCGCAAAATGGCTGACGGCCGTCCGCCGGGGGCCGTCAGCCACGTCATCAAATCGCCCTCCCAGAGGGCGGTGGGAGTCTATTTTTGCAATTTTTTCAAAGAAAAATCTACTTTTGCAAATCTTTTAATAAATAAATATAAAAATAAAAAATTTTCGCTAGCTAAGTTGGCTAGCTGCTTGGCTTCTGGGCCAGCCTGGCCTAGCTGGCCATTGGGCCAGAAGGAGGAGGCTGGACCATAGATGGGTGATGGGTTGGGAGGTAAAGGATTGAGCCTAAAAGAAGTTGAATTTGGGTTCATAAATTACAGTTTGACTTCGATCTCCTTGGAAATTCGAGAATTCAATTTGAGCTTGATTCCTCATATTTCCTTCAAAAAGAAAGTCTTGTTTATTTAGAGAGTTTTAGTATTTGTAAATAAACCTTTTTGATTATTCTCTTTGTGGAGATAGGTAATTCCCATAAATTGTGGGGTTTCTTTTCAGGGTTTCATGGTATTTTTAGAAGATGAAATTAATTACCCAATTGGGTGATATTTTATTCCTTAAACGGATTAGCCGAGATTCAGATACTCGATTAATGTTTCATGGATTAGGGTTCTTTAATTTTATTTAAAGACCCGGTCATGGTAGTATGTGCATTATGGTTTGGAAATTAAATGGTGTGGTTTATGGACTGAAATTTATCCCCTTTTTATTATTCAAAGGATGAGGTTAAGAAATTAAATGAATATTTAATTCCCATTTAATTTTTGTCTATTCGTTCTTGTCCTTAAATTAGTTGTTGTGGCCAATTTATTCTTTTAATTAATTTTTGATCTGCAGGTTACTTTATTGGAGGTGACTTTTATCAGATCCCAAGCAAAGAAATCAAAGACACGGCATGATCCAAAAAGTTTTAAAAAGTTCAAAATTTTACGTATTTTTCTTAATCGGATTTTCAAGATGTTACTGTATTTCAAGTCGTGACATAACCCGTCACTTAGCTCAACCCTAGACAAAAGAACCGACACTGACCCCCATCTATGGCCAGAACCCTAAGACAGGTAGACATGGTCCATGCCTCCTAGCATCTCGGCACCCCAGTGGCCTTCATTTGCCAGAGACGTCAGTCCGCAACCGGACTTCATCCGCCTCTATCCGCCTAGGGTTATCAAGGAATTATATCAATAATATGTCTATAACAAGAGTATATGATAAAAAGCTAATATAAAACAATATTATCGCAGGAATTTTCATAAAGCAATATGCAATAATTTAAATAAAAATAACTTTACAACACATGGGTATTCAACATGAACAAGTATTTGGGTATGACTTGCCTTGCTCGCAACCAAACTCTTCAGCAACGTCCTCAACGAACAGCGGAGAACTAGGAGCTGCGGCTTCTACACGACATACGTAAGGCAAAAAGGGCTTTACACTATGAAAATGCAAATAAACAGTGGAAATAAAGCACATAAATGGGTGCTACACGTTTTAAGGAAAATTTAGAGACTTGAACGGGTCAATTTCGAGTTCAAACGGCCAAGTTATAGCCATTTGAAGTTTAAATGAAATTTAAATAGAGATTTCACATTTTTTGGATTAATTTTTAGTTAGAAAATCAGTTTATTGCGTCAGCGCCATGGAGAGAGACGTCGGCGTTAACAGGCGGGCCCCACCAGTCAGTCTCTAGGGGTGACTGATAGGCGGGCCCCGCGGCTGCCACGTCGGCACGGCTCATGGCCGGCCGGGCGGGCGGCGGCCGCACCCTGATCGACGTGGTGGAGGGGGTCGGGAAGGAGCACAACAGCGAGAGGTCGAGGTGGTGATGCTCACCCCGCTGAAGAACGGCGACGGGAGACGACAGAGTTGGCCGGCGACGAGAAAGAAGCGGCAAGATTCTTCGGGTAGTCGACGTCGGCAGCATTCCGGCGAGCTTTGGCGGGCGGGAGGCGGTGGCCGAGGTCGGGGAGGTCGTCGCGGTGCCGGAGGTGCAGACGGCGAGGAAGGTCGGCGCTCTGGTGCGACGGGAATGGAGGCCGGAGAGCTTGGTGGTGGTGGAGCTAAAGCGGAGACGAGGCAAGGGTGATGGGGGCGGCGTGGTGCTTGGGCAGCGAGTGTAAAAGAGAGAGAACTCAGGGCTCCATTTTTATAACCAAGGGAGGAGGCGGAGAGGAGAGGAGAGCTCGGCGGCTGGTGTTAATGGCGGCGGTAGAACAGTCAAGGTTAATCCTTCGATTGAAGATGATTTAGTGCGAAATTGAAGGGGATTTCAAAGGGGAATTGAAGAGGAGGGAGTGGGATTTAATTCCCCTCAATCAATTTGGTAATTGATGGAGCGAGGAGAGAGAATTTGGAGGAATGGTGGCTAGGGCTTTGGGAGGGGAGAGAGGCGGGCGCTAGCGGGAGGTAGGGGACGACCCAGATAGGCAGGCCCCGCCTATCAGCGGGCGGAGGCGAGGGGCAAGGCCGGGGTCTCAGGTACCTCACAGAAGGCAATACGATCACTCGGACAGAGGGTGGGCCGGTCCATATAATTAGGGATATAGTAGAACTTGGTTTCATGTTACCTTGCATGATAAGAAAAGAGACATAGTCTCAGCCGGTTACTCTATGTTCTTAGAAGAAAATCTCTTGGTCGAGTTTGACTAGGATTCCTACCTTATAACCTTGTCTCCTCGGTACATAGGGAGAGGCAAGGAGCCCCCTGGGGCATCGATACACACCATAACCAATCTCGCCAGAGAAACCTCAAAGACAATACACAACATTGGAAGTAGGGTATTACCTCACCTTGAGGGCCTGAACCAAGATAAATCTTTTGTGTCCCTTCGCATCCATGAAGTTTAGGTCTTGCGAATAACCCTAATCAATACAGCTGATATAAAACATCGACAGTTGGCGCGCCAGGTAGGGGCATTATCAACAAGCCTGATGGATCTAATCACCGGAGTCAACGACATCAACTTCATCCCCGGACAAGCCATCAGCTTCGGGAGCCTCGACTTCATCGTTGACAATCTCGGTAAACTCACCTTGTCTGATTTGGTTTCAAGCCGATTGGCCAGGAACTAGGTTGACCCAACGCCAGTCGGCTTACTCAACGCTGCAACAATATTCAACAATCTGCTTTGACGATATCTAAGATCTGTGAGTTCAAGGATTTTTTTTTTGGTGTTTGACTCGAACACGGACTTGAGCCAGTCGAGATTGGGCTTAGGGAAGAACAGATCGTCAACTTCCCACTTGGACTCAACAATGCCGCAACCATCATCAATTCCAATCTTGTCGATGTTTCATATTGGCAATAATAATATGGGGCTACTCATGAGACCTAAACTTGATGGACTGCAAAGGAATACGAGACAATTTATCCTGGTTCAGGCCCTCGAGGTAAGGTAATACCCTACTTCCAGCTGTTGTGTATTGCCTTTGAGATTTCTCTAGTGAGATTGTGTATGATGTTCTTCTCTTGCCCTAGGGGGCTCCTCGCCTCCCCTTATATACCGAGGAGGCAAGGTTACAAGGTAGGAATCCTGTGGAGGCCATGGGTCCCAGGTATCTCATGAGAAGCATTAGGGCCACTCGGACAGAGAATGGGCTTAACCTTGTAATTAGGGATACAATAGGACTTGGCATATATTACCTTGTACAACAAGGAAAGGATATAGTCCTAGTCGAGCACATTGTATTTCTAGAAGAAAATCCCTTGGTCGGAGTCTGACTGGGATTCCTACCATGTAACCCTGTCCCTCGGTATATAAGGGGAGACAAGGCACCCCTGAGGGCAACTGAGACAATCTCACCAGAGAAACCTCAAAGGCAATACACAACAGCTGGAAGTAGGGTATTCCCTCACTTTGAGGGCCTGAACTAGGATAAATTGTTTTGTGTTCCTTTGCAATCCATTAAGTTTAGGTCTTACGAGTAGCCCCATATTATTATTGCTGATATAAAACATCAACAACTGGCGCGCCAGGTAGGGGCATTGGCGAGGTCATCTTCAACAAGCCTGATGGATCCAATCACCGGAGTCAACGACGTCAAGTTCTTCCCCGGGCAAACAATCACCTTCGGGAGCCTCGACTTCGTCGCCGACGAATTCGGCAACCTTACCCTGTCTGACTCGGATCCGATCCGATCGGCTAGGGACCAAGTCAACTCCTCACCGGTTGGCCTATGTAACGTTGCAGCGATCTTCGGCGACATGTTGCGGCGATCTTCAACATGACCGAGAGTAGGGACAACTCTTTCTTTCGGTGTTCGACTCGGACTCGGTTTTGAGCCAGCCGAGATCAGGCTAAGAGAGGAGGAGATCGTCAATCTCCTATTCGGACTCGGCAATGCCACGGATAACTTCAATCAGCATCTGACGGGGCAAACCCGATCCCCTAGAGTTTAACCCGGATACGGCTCAGAGCCACTCGAGATTGGATCTAGGGAGGTTGGGTCGTTATTACTCCCCTCAACCATTCCGATTCCGACTCTTAGTCGGACAACACTTTGGCGAGCTTTTCTCCACCACATGAAGTCTTTATGGCGTCTAAAGACTCAACTCCCACTCAGGAGGCAGGTTGACTACACGATTTACAAGAAGAGGAAGCCCGCAGACTATGTGAACAACAGGATGAAGACGCAAGACGCCTGCAGGCCGAGCGCGATGCTCGCAACGACAATCTGCGCAAGGCTGGGCGGACTGCTCAACAGCAAATCCTCCAAATCCGAGTCGGTGACCACGATGTTTTCATAACTCCTCAATAGAACATTGTGGCCTCTGCAACTCTACTGGATACAGTGCAATTTGGGCCTGATCACTAGGCCACCCCGACGATAGCAAGGATAAAAGCCATGATCACCGCTGCTGCATGTCAGTAACGTCAACAGCCAGGTGACACAATCATACCGACCAACAGGTCGGTTTCTCCAACGGTGATCTCATCTGCCTCAACGTGACGCTGAGCGGCCGGCTCTAGTCAGCTGCACACGGATTCACGCCACACGTCACTTGGCAACCACAATAATGACCGACGGCGCCGAAATCAAGTTGACCACCGGGACAACCAGGATGTCCGAGGCTGACTACGACGAGATCTCCGGCAAGAGATCAACGTCATGCGCTACAAATGCGAGGAAGACTAGCGTCGCCAACTACGAGAATGAGTGCTTCGGCCTCCACCATGAGCGGTTTCACCGCCATAGTCGGAGTCGGAGTCGGAGTCCTCATACTGATGAAGGAGTACCGGCCTTCACCCATGAGCTGCAACAAGTCGACTGGCCGTCAGGCTTCAAGCCGACTGGAATTGAAAAATATGAAGACCAACCCCGAGTCTTGGCTCATAGTTTATACTCTGGCGATCCGAGCAGCTGGAGGAGATCACAAGGCCATGGCTAACTACCTCCCAGTTGCTCTAGCCGACTCGGCAAGGACATGGCTAACTGGACTTCCTAAGAGGTCAATTAGCTCCTGGGGAGAATTCCGGGAATGCTTCATCGCCAATTTCCAAGGAACGTACGAGAGGCCATCTTCCGAGTACGATCTGTATCAGTGCCATCAAAGGAAGAACGTGTCTCTTCGTAATTTCATCAAGAGGTTTTCTGAGAAGAGGAATTCAATCCCGAAGATCAAGGACGGGGTTATCATCGCTGCCTTTCATAAGGGAGTTAGAGACACCCCATTCATTACCAAGTTTACTCGGAAACCTCCCTCTTCTGTCAAGGCCCTTTTTGACATGGCGAACAAATACGCTGATTCGGTTGACACAGTTGCAGAGGCCCTGGACGCCAAGAAGGAGCCCCGGCAGAAGGACAAAAAAGATAATGATGAGCTAGTAGAGAACAAGTCCAGCAACTGCAAGCGCAAGTCGGACAACGTGGTGGCCACTGTGGAGCATACTCGGCCGCTACCCCCGAGGACAAACGAGTATCAAAAAGTGATGAACGGGCCATGCCCCTTTCATCCAAAGGGCAAGCACACGGCTAAGGACTGCTTCATGCTCAAAAAGTTTGCTTCCGAGTAGACTTCAACATCTGGCAGCATTAAAGACAAGGACAAGCCAGATCCGGGCGCAACCGGCGACTACCAAGATCCCCAGGCTGAGCTCAATCACATCTTTGGAGGGCCGACTGCATATGAGTCCAAGAGGAAGCAGAAGCTTAAAGCATGCAAAGTCAACTCGGTCTCAGCAGACGCCCCCTAGTACTTGCATTGGTCAGAAACGCTAAGCACGTTTGACTACGCGGATCACCCTGATCAGGTTACTCATCCAGGACGTTACCCACTCGTTCTGGACCTGGTCATCAGAAGCATCAAATTGAAAAAGGTTCTCATCGATGGAGGAAGCGCTCTCAGTATTTTGTTCGCCAAGACGCTCGACGAGATGAAGATCCCTCATTCCGAGCTATGGTCGAGTACAGCTCCCTTCCATGGGGTAATCCCTGGCCTGTCTTCCACTCCACTCGGACAGATAACTCTGCCAGTTACTTTTGGCACGAGGGATAATTCCCGCACCAAGAATATCTGCTTCGAGGTTGCCGACTTCGAGACCACGTATCACGCAATACTCGAATGGCCAGCACTAGCCAAATTCATTGTAGTGCCCCATTATACATACATGATGCTCAAGATGCCAGGACTAGCCGGAGTGCTTTCTCTTCGCAGCGATGTCAAGCAAGCCTTCACCTGCGATAAGAAGAGCTGTAAGTTGGCCCAATCTCAAGAAGCGGCAGTTGGGTGCAACAACATCCGACTAACTGCTACAACAGCTGTGGAGGCCATGAGCCCCATGTACCTCATCACAAGCATATGGGCCACTCAGATAGAGGATGGGCCTAGCCTTGTAATTAGAGATATGATAGAACCCGGCAGACTTTGCCTTGTACGATAAGGAATATACAGTCCTAGTCGGGTAGATTATATCTCTAAGAGGAGATCCCTTGGCTATTATCCGGCTGGGACTCCTACCTCGTACCCATGTCCCCTAGTATATAAGGGGAGGCACGGTGCCCCTGAGGGCAGAACAACACACATCCTCAAAGGAATACATCACAACTGGACGTAGGGTATTACCTCACATCGATGGCTTGAACCAGTATAAATCTCCCCGTGTTTCTTTGCAATCCACCGAGTTTTGATCCGCTGAGTAGCCCTATAATCATATTGCCGATGTAAAACATCGACAGTTGGCATGCCAGGTAGGGGCTTTGGCGAGCTCTGCATCTACAAGCTCGATGGATCCAGCAACCGGAGTTGATGGCGGCACCCTGAAGATACAATCTCATTCGGAAGCCTCGACTTCGTTGCTGACATGTTCGGCAATCTCACCTTGGCCGACGCAGACTTGATCCAACCGGCCGAGGAACTAGCTGTCTCCGTGCCAGTTGGCCCACAAGACGCTGCAGCCACCCTCGTCAATTTGCTGCGGCGATCTACCACCAGTCCGGGTCTCGGGACAACTCTCTCCTTCGGCATCCGACTCGCGCTCGGCCTCGAGCCGGCCTGGGTCGGACTAGGAAGGGGAGAGATCATCAATCTCCCATGTAGACTCAGCAACGCCGCGGATCTACATCCTGCGCGGCAGACCCGATCCCCTACGCTTCAGTTTGGACATGGCCCAGAGCTGTTCCAGATTGGATCTAGGGAGGTCAGAGTCGTCCTTACTCCGATGAACTACTCAGATTCCAACTCCAAGTGGGACAACGGTTCGAACACCAGTTCAGACACCAGTCTGGTGAGTTTCCTTCTGCCCCGAGAGATCTTCATGGCTTCAACCCCTCCACCGGAGGTGCGCCGATTACAAGAGGAGCAACAAGAGGAGGCACACTGACTACGGCAACAGGAGGAGGCCGAGCACGAGGCTTGCAACGACGAGCTACGCAAGGCTGGGCGAACCGCTCAGCAACATATCCTCTAGACTAGAGTCGGCGACCACAACGTTTTTGTCACGCCTCAGCAGAACGTCGTGGCCACTGCAACCCTGCTGGACACACTCTAGCTCAGGCCTGACCATCAGGCCACCCCGACAATAGCCAAGATAAAAGTGATGATTACAGCTGCTGCCTATCAGCAGCACCAGCAGTTGGGTGAAACACTTATACCGACCAACCGGTTGGATTCTCCAGCGGTAGTCTCGTCTGCATCAGCACGACGTTGGGTGGTTGGCTCAAGTCAGCCACACACGGAGTCACGCTAGACATCACTAAGCAACATAAACAACAACAATCGGTAGCGCCCCCAGAACGATCACCGATTCAACCAAGACCTCCAAGTCCATCTACAACGTGATCTCCGCCAAGACATTAATGCTCGGCACCGTCAACATGAAGACAACGAGCGACACCGACTAGAGGACGAGCACGAGCGTTTTGGTCTTCACCACGAGCAGTTTAACCATCGCGGTTGGAGCCGGAGCCCTCACGAAGATGAAGGTGTACCAGCCTTCACTCGGGAGCTAGAAGACGTCGACTGGCCATCGGGCTTCAAGCCTACGGGAATCGAGAAATACGACAGCAAGACTAACCCCGAATCCTGGCTCACCGTATATACTCTGGCAATCCGAGCTGCCGGAGGTGATCATAAAGCCATGGCTAACTACCTCCCGGTCGCACTGGCCGACTCAGCGAGGACATGGCTAACAGGGCTCCCAAGATGATCAATCGGCTCCCGGGGGAACTCCGGAACGCTTTATAGCTATCTTCCAGGGGACTTACGAGCAGCCGTCTTTTGAGCATGATCTCTACCAGCTGCACCAGAGGAAGAACGAGTCTCTCCGTGAGTTCATCAAAAGGTTCTCCGAGAAGCACAATTCGATCCCAATGATCAAGGATGAGGTCGTCATCATCGCCTTCCGCAAGGGAGTCAAGGATGCCCCGTTCATCGCAAAATTCACTCGAAAGCCGCCAGCCACCGTCAGGGCCCTCTCTGATATGGCGAATAAATATGCCGACTCGGCTGAAGCGGTCGCAGAGGCCCTCGACGAGAAGAAAGAGTCCCGACAGAAGGACCAAAAGGCCAAAGCCGACAATGAGCCATCACAGAACAAATCTGGCAGCCGCAAGCGGAAGTCGGACAGCTAGGTGGCCAACATGGAGCGGACCCGGTTGCGACCCCCGAAGAACAATGAGTACCAGAAGGTTATGAACAAGCCTTGCTCCTTCCACCCCAAGGGAAAACACGTGGCCAAGGATTGCTTCATGCTCAAGAAGTTTGCTTCTGAGTAGGCTTCATCATCTGGCGCCGACAAGGACAAAGACAAGCCAGATTCAGGCCCGGTCGATGATTTTCAAGATCCCCAGGCTGAGCTCAACCACATCTTCAGAGGGCCATTTGCGTATGAGTCCAAGAGAAAGCAGAAGCTTACGGCACACGACGTCAACGCGGTCTCTACAGCAGACGCACCCGAGTATTTGCACTGGTTAGAAATGTCCATCACATTCAACCGTGCAGATCATCTAGATCAGGTTTCACACCCAGGACGCTACCCACTCGTCCTGGACCCGGTCGTCAAAAACATCAAGCTGAAGAAGGTCCTCATAGACGGAGGCAGCTGTGGGTGCCATGGGCCCCGGGTACCTCATGACAAGCATATGGGCCTAGCCTTGTAATTAGGGATATAGCCACACTCGGTAGATTTTGCCTTGTACGATAAGGAAAACACAGTCCTAGTTGGATGCGTTATATCTCTAAGAGGAGATCCCTTGGCCATAATCTGGTTGGGACTCCTACCTTGTAATCCTATCCCCCAGTATATAAGGGGGGGCAGGGCGCCCCCTAAGGGCGGGTTGAGTTGGTTCACCAGAATCACCACCGCAAATCCTCAAAGGAATAACACCACAACTGGACGTAAGGTATTACCTCACATCGAGGGCCTAAACCAGTATAAAATCTCTGCGTGTTCCTTTGCAATCCATCAAGTTTCCATCCGCCGAGTAGCCCCATATATTTATTGCCGGTGTAAAACATCGACAGTTGGCGCGCCAGGTAGGGGCTTTGGCGCGATCTACATCTACAAGCTCGATGGATCCAGCAACCGGAGTCGACGGCGGCAAACTCTCCCCTGGAGATACAATTGCATTCGGAAGCCTCGACTTCGTCGCCGACCAGATCGGCAATCTCACCTTGGCCGACTCGGACTCGATCCGATCTGCCAGGGAACTGGCCGACTCCGCGCCAGTCGGTCCACACGACGCTGTAGCAACCCTCATCGACTTGCTGCAGCAATCTTCATCTTGTCTGGGTCTCGGGACAACTCTTTCCATCGGTGTTCGACTCGGACTCGGCCTTGAGCCGGCCAAGATCGAGCTAAGAAGGGAAGAGATCGTCAATCTCCCGTATAGACTCGGCAACGCCACGGATATCTTCAGACAACATCCGACGCGGCAAACCCAATCCTCTGGAGTACGACTCGGATACGGCCCAGAGCCGCTCGAGATCAGATCTAGGGAGGTCGGAGTTATAATCACCCCCATCAATTATTCCGACTACGACTCTTAGTCGGACTACGATTCTCAATCGGATTCCGACTCTAAGTTGGACAACAGTTTGGCAAGCTTCTCCCCGCCACGAGAAATCTTCATGGCATCCAAAGGCTCTACTCCTACTCTGGAATCACGCCGACTACGCGAGCAGCAAGAGGAGGAAGCACGCCGACTGCGAGAGCAACAATAGGAAGAAGCAAGACGCCGGCACGACACTCTACGCAGGGCCAGGCGGACTGTACAGCAACAAATCCTCAAACCCGAGTCTGCGACCACGACGTCTTCATTACTCCTCAACAGAACATCGTGGCCGCTGCGACTCTACTGGATACACTCCAGTTTAGGCCTGATCACCAGGCCACCCCGACGATCGCAAGGATAAAAGCCATGCTTACTGCTGCTGCATGTCAGCAGCACCAACAGTCGGGTGATACCCTCATACCGACCAACCGGTCGACATCCCCAACGGCAGTTCATCTACCTCAAAGCGACGCCGAGCGGCTGGCTCCGGTCAGCCGCATACGGAGGCATGTCAGGGCATCACTCGGGCAACCCCAACGACAACGCGGCAACACAAAGCAACCGTCGGACGATCAGGACCTCCGAGACCGACTACGGTGCGACCTTCGGCAAGACATCATCGCTCGGCGCCGTGAACAAGAAGAAGATGAGCAACGCCAATTGGAAGACAAGAACAAGCGTTTCGGCCTCCACAACGAGCGGTTTTGCCGCCGTATTCGGAGTCGGAGCCCTCATGAAGACGAAGGCATACTGGCCTTCACCCAGGAGCTACAACAGGTCGACTGGCCATCGTGTTTCAAGCCTACAGGCATCGACAAATATGATGGCAAGACCAATCCCGAGTCCTGGCTCACGGTCTACACTCTAGCGATCAGAGCAGCTGGAGGAAATCACAAAGTCATGGCTAACTACCTCCCAGTCGCTTTAGCCGACTCAGCGAGGACATGGTTAACAGGACTTCCCAAGCAATCAATCGGCTCCTGGGGAGAACTCCGGGAACGCCTCATCGCCAACTTCCAGGGAACATACGAGAGGCCATCTTCCGAGTACGACCTGTATCAGTTACATCAAAGGAAGAACGAGTCACTTCGTGACTTCATCAAGAGGTTCTCTAAGAAGAAAAATTCAATCCCGAAGATCAAGGACGAGGTCGTCATCACTGCCTTTCGAAAAGGAGCAAAGACACCTCGTTCATTGACAAATTCACTCGGAAGCCTCCAACTCTGTCAAGCTCTATATTCGACATGGCGAACAAATACGCCGACTCAGCCACGCTGTTGCTGAGGCCCTTGAAGACAAAAAGGCATCCTGACAGAAGAGGCGGGAGGCACCGACGACGCGGTCCCGACTAAAGCTGGGAATCGCAAACGCAAGTCGGACGGCTTCATTGTGGCAGTCGGATCACATCGTCTTCGACTTCAACAACTGAAGATTATTAGAACAACAATGACAGGCTTGGGGGCTCAAAAGCCCAAACACAAGGATGGCATCCACCTCCCAAATATGAACAGTCTAAGCTCGCTCTTTGATAAAGATCAGTTCTTCATTTGGCCTTGCCATTGCTACAAGCCGCTTAACACTAAATCCGTGCACAAGCTGTACTTTTTTTCGTCTTTTCTCTTAAATGATTACAAAGTACTCGAGTAGGCATAAATCCGATCCGTGAAACTTTGCTCTATGAAAGACGAACTCATGTCACCCAAAACGCGTGTCTGGAAAAGAGCTGAGCCAACTCCCGACGCTAGGGGCTATGACTAGTCGGGCAGAGTGTTTAAACGTAAGGGGTCAACTACTCGGGAATTAATATCAAAAGAGGAAGAACACGTATTTTACATATATTGTAAAATACATTTTATTCGGGTGATTGTTTTTCATCATTAGATGCTACTCATCCGATCTTTATATGCAGGCCAGTTCGCGGATACGCGTAGACAGGAACTCAGGGCTACGAGCCATCTCCTACGCTCGGGGGCTGACCAGTCTGCCAAGGATCACTCGAAATACTCCTGAGGCCATTGACCTGGTACTCACGCCAGTGGGATGTCAACTTCCCGCTACGCCCCATGTGGGCTAATAACCAACCTCCGACGACAGTCAGCTCGGATACCCACTTGGTTAGGTGAGGTACGCCCCATGAGGGTCGCCAGTCGAATCCTACGCTAATGCTAGGTTCGGTGTACCTCATCCGTCACAACTTCGCTAGGTAAAGTACCCCATGTGGGTTGCTAGCCGAATCCTACACTATGCGAGGTCGGGTACTTTTAATTCGGCTAAATAACCGACCTCCCGGCGCCAGTCGGGCTTGGGTATAACTGTTTGGATAGGGTATGCCCCATGCACGGGTGTCGTCAGCCGAATCCTACGCTAATGCAAGGTTCGGTACATTATTGCGGCTTTACCCAAGTCAGAAAAGACTTAACATCGTCAAAGCGCATCCGGGGTTTTCTCATGCACTGGCGTCAAAACCTGAGGAGGGCAGAGATCTTGCAATATACCTACTCAGGCTTATCGTGGGCAACCAGGTTGCGATCCGAACATAAGTGAAAAGGCTTGCAAATAAGGATTTATTTGGTCATTGGCGGTTACCGTGACACCAAACTCAATCCTGACATGCGATGGATGATACTTCTATAGAGCATGTGGGTAGGTTGGCTCGGCCGGCTAATTCAGTAGGCAAGCCAGCAAGATATGAGTTCTACAGTAGATGCCCATGTGGGCGCCGAGGTGAGTTGAAATTAAATAGATGGTGGCTACCAAACAGGAAGCCGATGAGGTAAAGCAGATATGCTTCATGAAGAGCCTTATTGCTAAACATATATGTTTGGGGTATCTGTTTTCATCCACCAGGAATTCGAGGATTATCCTTACAAGGATCACAAGCTGTTCTTAATTAAAATTAGGGATGGCAGGTATCTTTCTCGGGTACACCCCTGACCATGTCGTGGATTTATTTTCATAAAAGAGGGGTGGTAACTCGCTACATGCGTGGCCATCAGTTGCCATGAGCAACATATTCTCGGTGATATGATGGGCGGAAGATCTAACTTTTGAGTAGGGACTCCTCGGGAGAGACATAAATTTCTCATTTCCGCTGACATCTGACCGGAGGGAGTCTAACTTCTGGGTGGGACGCCATCGGGAAGACTATAAACCCTCTTCAGGCTGACATACGCTGGAAGAGTCCCATATACGAGTAGTATCCTACTCGGGCAAGATATAAATACCCATTCCGACTAAATGAAGTCGAAGAGTCTACATACGGTGTTCCCTGCTCGGTAAGGACTATAATTTAATTCGCGGTTGACATGATCTGAAGCGTCTCATATACGGCATAGTATTACTACTCGGGAAGAGCTACAAAGTTAAAGATCTTTGACTTTATGTTTATTGTTTCACATTAAGGCACGAAAGTCGGGGGCTACACTAATAGGTGCGCTCCCTATTGGCGGCACGACTATTTATACATTACATGAGCCCTTCATAGCCTCGCGCCGAAGCTGATATGAAGGCAGATCGGAAGAAGACGAACTCGGACAAAAGAGTACATCGGGAGCAAATGACTGGGAAGATTCACCGTGGAGGATGAGCACGGCATCAGCGTGACAATCTATGAAGGTCTCAGGGGCTCACTGTGGGTGCCAATGGGCCGAG